>JAVIAB010000106.1:62779575-63157075 GCA_032433765.1 Megaustenia siamemsis | reverse complement strand
TGTATCGTCAAGACCAATCTTCTGTGCTGTCTCATAAACATGTAATTAATAGCTTGCAATGTTTATTTTCTAACGTTGCATTTCCTCTCTCCATAACGATAATATGTTTGTTTATTGATTAATTACTGACGTTTAGAGTGGTTTCTTTATAGTTTATTAACCAACTTTCCCAACTTTATCATATATCCTACATTATATATAACGCAATATGGTATTCACTGCTCTTGTATCTCTACATTGTTAAACAAATCCCTCAGCTTCTGTAACATCCTGGGAATTACTAACCGTTTAGACTTGGACTAATTGCTCATAAAATAATTATATTTCCTTGCTCAACAGTCAGATCTTGGGGCATATATTTCACTTAATTGAGGCTTAACATAGGCTTTTTGTATTTTACCTAACGGACTCCCTTCACATGATGAATATATGTCAAAGCTGCTTGTCTAAGCCCAAAATCTGATGTTTTCAGTTCCAGCGTGAGGAAAGTGATAAATGCGTGTATTTGGGTGTTATTATAAAACGGCTTTGCTCTCAACGCCTGTGTGTTTTTTTAAGCTGTTCTTTATTGGTGACAGTGTTTTCAGTAAATAACTCTACTTTCTATTGACTCTTCAGTAAGTTAATGATTATAGAAAAGGTACATCAGGCGCCCTAGTCCAGTTAAAGTTCAAGGACCAATATTAAATTTCTTCTTCTTTTCTGCGGCTAGAGACAAAGTTTCCAGTGGCGTGTACGTTGTGGGGCGTCTCTTCCAAAGCAAAAAAAAAAGCAGCATTCTTCGAATTCGATGTATAGCCATTTTTTGAAGGGTTCACTATGTCTGGTTCACACTATTCAGAATCCGTTTTTGAGTTATTTGCGAGTCATCATCATTGCACTCAGAACATACCCATAGGTGCTCAGATCCCCTCCTCGGCAAGTCCCGTAGTGTCCAGCGACTGACGACTTCAATCAGTTTCTGTTGTGCAATGCCAGACCGTATATGGTCTCTTTCACATTCTTTCTGATCCACTGTTTGGCAGTTCCCTTCGCCTGAAATTATTCGTTGATCTTTCGCCTCGGAAGTTACCCTCCATAGTAATATTCATTTATTACTATTTATCTCCAGTCTAAACCACAGGAAACTACTAAACGAGCTGTTTCGACCTATAACTGTTTGTCTGCAATGCAAATGTTCAGTCGAACCCTATACAGGTGTTACTTGTCTTAATATGAAAATACATATATACACTATATTCTCGAGTTGTGTTCGTTTACCCTATGCTATATTCATGAGCACATATGCCTGAAAGACATCGCCAACGATAGTAACTTGCTTGTGTTGTTTATTTGGCCGTGTATTGTCGTTCATAGTTTCTCGTGACAAGGCGTTGTGTTGATGAGTACGGATTCGTTCCTGCTTCTGGCTATTTATTTTTCTTTGCTATTTTCCTGTTGATTATTTGTGATTTATTTTCCAAATGTTGTAAACATACCTGCTCCCACTTCCTCTGAGTGTTTCTTGATCTCTGCTGAGATCACGACCTAAACAGATACATCATCTTTGTGTTTAATTTCTCTTGATCGAACCTGTTTTTAACTATTCTTGGTTGTTGATTTCATTTCACCAGAATTGTATGAGACTTATCTCTTGGTTGTTGATTTCATTTCACCAGAATTGTATGAGAATTATCTCTTGGTTGTTGATTTCATTTCGCCAGAATTGTATGAGACTTATCTCTTGGTTGTTGATTTCATTTCGCCAGAATTGTATGAGAATTATCTCTTGGTTGTTGATTTCATTTCGCCAGAATTGTATGAGACTTATCTCTTGGTTGTTGATTTCATTTCGCCAGAATTGTATGAGACTTATCTCTTGGTTGTTGATTTCATTTCGCCAGAATTGTATGAGACTTATCTCTTGGTTGTTGATTTCATTTCACCAGAATTGTTTGAGAATTATCTCTTGGTTGTTGATTTCATTTCACCAGAATTGATGACAATCTTACTTCTAGACATCCAGGGCTCCCAAATTATGACAATCTTACTTCTAGACACCCCGGGCTCCCAAATGATGACAATCTTACTTCTAGACATCCCGGGCTCCCAAATGATGACAATCTTACTTCTAGACATCCCGGGCTTTCAAATGATGACAATCTTACTTCTAGACATCCCGGGCTCCCAAATGATGACAATCTTACTTCTAGACACCCCGGGCTCCCAAATGATGACAATCTTACTTCTAGACATTCCGGGCTCCCAAATGATGAAAATCTTACTTCTAGACATCCCGGGCTCCCAAATGATGACAATCTTACTTCTAGACACCCCGGGCTCCCAAATGATGACAATCTTACTTCTAGACACCCCGGGCTCCCAAATGATGACAATCTTACTTCTAGACACCCCGGGCTCCCAAATGATGACAATCTTACTTCTAGACACCCCGGGCTCCCAAATGATGACAATCTTACTTCTAGACACCCCGGGCTCCCAAATGATGACAATCTTACTTCTAGACACCCCGGGCTCCCAAATGATGAAAATCTTACTTCTAGACACCCCGGGCTCCCAAGTGATGACAATCTTACTTCTAGACACCCCGGGCTCCCAAATGATGACAATCTTACTTCTAGACACCCCGGGCTCCCAAATGATGACAATCTTACTTCTAGACACCCCGGGCTCCCAAATGATGAAAATCTTACTTCTAGACACCCCGGGCTCCCAAATGATGACAATCTTACTTCTAGACACCCCGGGCTCCCAAATGATGAAAATCTTACTTCTAGACACCCCGGGCTCCCAAATGATGACAATCTTACTTCTAGACACCCCGGGCTCCCAAATGATGAAAATCTTACTTCTAGACATCCCGGGCTCCCAAATGATGACAATCTTGATTGGATTCTCAAACCAACTCCAGATATCCCGGACCCCCAAATGATTACAGTTTTAATGTTTCATGTGTAATTGTTCTACAACGCTCAGACCATCATATAAGAACTGAAAGTATACATCTCTAGTAATTCTAGACTTCTCAACATTCCTGTATGGTACAGAAACATGGACATTAGACAAGAAAACAGAACAGAAAATTGAAACCTTTGAAAAGTGCTTTTATAGAAGAATATGGAGAATTGAATTGAAATTTTTTTTTTTTTAATGATAAAGTCTATTAAAAAAACTAAAAAGGAAAAGAGAACTACTAAACATAATTCAAACAAGACAAATGAGATTTTTGGGACATATTAAGATACAGCAGCCTACTAAAGGTAATCTTGGAAGGGAAAATACAAGGTAAAAGTGGCAGAGGTAGACCAAGTCTAACATGGGCGAATGACATCAAAATGACAACCTACACCATCAAAGAAATAGAGAGAACGGAATATATATCCATGTTACTCAACCTTCGATAGGGAGACGGCGCTCAATGATGATGATGAATCCTACATAACTTTTATACATCTCTAGTAATCCTACATAACCTGTATACATCTCTAGTAATCCTACATAGCAATTTAATCATCTCTAGTAATCCTATAAACCTTTTTATAGACCGCTAGTAATCCTATATAAATTGTATACACCTTTAGTAATCCTATATAAATTGTATACACCTTTAGTAATCCTACATAAGTTGTACACATCTCTAATAATTCTACATAAAGTTTATACACGTTTAATAATCCTGCATAAAGTTTATTCATCTCTAATAATCATACATAAAGGTTATACACATCTAATAATCCTACACATATTTTATACACCTCTAATAATCCTACATAAAGTTTATGCACCGCTAATAATCCTACATAAAGGTTATACACCTCTAATAATCCTACATAAAGTTTATGTATCTCTAATAATCCTACATAAAGGTTATTCACCTCTAATAATCCTACATATATTTTATACACCTCTAATAATCCTACATACAGTTTATTCACCTCTAATAATCCTACATAAAGGTTATACACCTCTAAAATCCTACATATATTTTATACACCTCTAGACATAACTTGAATACAACTCTAGTAATCCTACATAACTTTTATACACCTCTAGTAATCCTACATAACTTTTATACACCTCTAGTAATCCTACATAAAGGTTATACACCTTTAATAATCCTACATAAAGGTTACACACTTCTAATAATCCTACATATATTTTATACACCTCTAATAATCCTACATAAATTATATACATCTCTAGTAATCCTACATAACATGTATACATCTCTAGTAATCCTATATAACAATTTAACCATCTCTAGTAATCATATAAAACATTTTATACACCTCTAGTAATCCTACATAAATGTTATACACCTCTAAGATTCCTACATAAATTGTATACACCTCTTTTTACGGAACTTCAAACTGACTTAGCTAACACAGTTGCCAGAATGACAATACGCCATGCTGATAACGAACTATTCTGTTTTGATTGATGTTATCCCTTATTTTAAGTGGCTTCTCTTATCGTTGTAACTGTTATCTCCCAGTGCTAATTCAAATAAACGTAGCTGTGTGCTTATCTCTATTCTTGTTACCTCAACATTGTACAATAAATGGCTTAAAAGTATAAAATACCAGGCTCACACAAAATAATATTATTTTAATAGCCAATGAACTATTTTATGAGGTTCGTTTTTCGGAATTTACCGTTTCTGTACTATCTCCCAAAGCCATTTATACGGGTAATCCCCCTAGAGACAAGAGATTTCCATGGAAAGTTGTCCTTATTCAGAAGACTATTAATCAAGAATAATGTGGTCGTTGGCTGCTCTGACCAAGTAGACAGAATTATCATGACTGAAGTCAGGCAGCGTTTGTTATCACGCTTGTCTCTCGGGAGCAACAAGGAAGAAATATCTCAACACAGCACATATAAACTTCTCTACCAGCGAGTGTATTTGCTTGCTTGCGTTCGTCCGATGACTTAAGGAGTGTACCTCGTCATCATCCGCTCTTAAAAGAACGTTAAGTAGGCGTGTCTTCGTTGTGTTTTGGTTTACAGTATAACTGTGATATTTGGGCCTTTCTGCCCAACACATCCGATTTCAGCATGACATTTTTGAGTACCGGGTTGTCTTCCTTCTTCGATCCCTACTCGCTTGGCCAGACTAGACAGATTTGTCTGTTACTAGAGGCACCACGGAGAGGTGGAGCAGGGTCTGGATGGTTCTGGTTCACCGATCCTGGCGCAAGCCATCAGCTGTGGGTCGCTGACAACCTCCAGCTCTGGTGCTGGGAGGCGCGCCTATTCGAGTGTATTTTAGATTAAGAATATGTTTTTTTCTGCACAAAAATATGTGTTTCAATGACATAAAAGATTCGATATTCTCATCCATGACTTTCACTCTTTACTAGATCTGACACAAAAAGATTGTTGTTATTTTTGTCACGTACCACAGTTGTTTGTCGGGAGCCGCGATAGCTCAATGTTGTTATTTTTGTCACGTACCACAGTTGTTTGTCGGGAGCCACGATAGCTCAGTGTTGTTATTTTTGTCACGTACCACAGTTGTTTGTAGGGAGCCGCGATAGCTCAATGTTGTTATTTTTGTCACGTACCGCAGTTGTTTGTAGGGAGCCGCGATAGCTCAATGTTGTTATTTTTGTCACGTACCGCAGTTGTTTGTAGGGAGCCGCGTTAGCTCAATGTTGTTATTTTTGTCACGTACCACAGTTGTTTGTCGGGAGCCGCGATAGCTCAATGTTGTTATTTTTGTCACGTACCACAGTTGTTTGTCGGGAGCCGCGATAGCTCAATGTTGTTATTTTTGTCACGTACCACAGTTGTTTGTCGGGAGCCGCGATAGCTCAATGTTGTTATTTTTGTCACGTACCACAGTTGTTTGTCGGGAGCCGCGATAGCTCAATGGTTAGTGAACTGGACTACTAAGGACAAGAGGTAGGGTTCGATCCCAACCGACGGTTTCCGGGTTCATCCAGCCTTAAATGGGTACCGGATTTTTTTCTGGGAAAGTAAAGCGGCACGGGCGTAATATCGACCACATTACCCCAAAAATTATGTGCTGAAGGTCTGTAAAATTTATGATCACTAACACCATATTCCCTATATGCCACTTGGCATGACGGAGGTACTTTACTTTTTTTACTTACAGTTGTTTGTCACTGACACTTTAGTTGATTTGCTCATTTGTGTTTCTTCCAGAAAAATAAAATAGACTTACTTCTTATAGTTTACGTAAAAAGTGATAAGAAAAATCTTTATATTGCAATTTGAAAACTGTTGTGATTAAAGATTTTTATTGCAAAGACCCCCGAATCTCAGAGACATGTCGAATCTCCTGCCTTTTCTTAAGACAGTTAGTTAAGTACCAAAACATCTTCACACATAAATATTGGCTTTAATAAGCATTTATTATTACAAATTAATATTTTGTGGAAGTGGTTTCAATTTGTGACACAAACATAAAATGTTTATTGATTGTAACGAACAAGGGGTATGTTCTAGGCTCATGATATCGTCATTAATAAACGTTGCTAACTTTCCAAGATTTAAACAAAAAATACAACTTTGAGACGAAATTCTTATTTCTCCACTTCTACAATCTCTTCAGAATATGGCTCAATAATAATCATACTTAAATACCAAGAGTTAGTCTACGGTTACATCCCTTCTTTCATTACATACTTCTCACCATTAACTTATCCAAAGCTAATAACCTCATTTATTTTGTTTATAAAAACCCCTGGAATTATTTCGGACTCAATTTTAAAAACGTATAACTTTAATGTATAAATAAAAACTTCCCATCAGACACTCATATGGAAAAAAATCTGATAAAAGAAAATGTGACAGACCAAAAGAACATGGCTACGCAGAACAAATAATAGAGATAGCTCAGCCGTGAGAATAAGAAACAACCAAGACCTACAAAAAATAGCGGCAGATCGTCGTTCGATGAGAACTTTGACTTCCATCCTATGTACCGTGTTTGGTCCGAGAGGAAAATGAATAAAATGAAATAAGCAATATGAAATAGCACCGACAACCTCATCTGAAATTATATTTAACATTATATTATTCCTTCAATATTTATCTTGTAAATAAAAGAAAAAGTTCTTAAGGCCTGCTTCATGTCCAGCCCACACATGTATCACCTTTTCCCACTTATCATCGTTTGGTTGTCCTTGATCTATCGCTCTTTCGATTGCACTGGCTTGATAATATGATAATAACGTTTTATTTTTATTTTTAAACTATCTTTACAGGATTATCCATTTTCTAGGGTCTGCCCGGGAGGCGAGACAAAGACTTATATGAAGGAAAGATAAAGGCGTTTGTCGAGTGCAGCCGACACGAGTTGATAGAGTCTGAGTTTTTAATTTGATAGGAAAAACAAACAAACAAAACGTTTGCTTGCTTGCGTTCGCCCGATGACTAAAGTATTCTAGAGTATTAGTAGTCAACATAATTCTTCTTCATCATCCGCCCTTAAAAGGACGTTATGTGGGCGTGTCTGCATTGTGTTGTGGTTTGCAGTATAACTATGATATTTGCGCCTTTCGGCCCAACACATCCGAACTCAGCACGACATTTTTTAGTACTGGGTTGTCTTCCCTCTTCGATCCCTACTCGCTTTGCCAGACTAGACAGGTTAGTCTGTTACTAGAGGCACAGCGGAGAGGTGGAGCAGGGTCTGGATGTTTCTGGTTCACCGATCCTGTTGACTCTACCGTAATTGGAACCCGTGTTCTTGATAATAAAGTAAAAAAAAAGGATATACAAGATAGAGAGTCCAGGCACGCCAAATGACGATGAATAGGGAATATTGTGTTAGTGTCCATATTTGTATAGACCTTCGGCACATTATAGGGAATATTGTGTTAGTGTCCATATTTGTATAGACCTTCGGCACATTATAGGGAATATTGTGTTAGTGTCCATATTTGTATAGACCTTCGGCACATTATAGGGAATATTGTGTTAGTGTCCATATTTGTATAGACCTTCGGCACATTATAGGGAATATTGTGTTAGTGTCCATATTTGTATAGACCTTCGGCACATTATAGGGAATATTGTGTTAGTGTCCATATTTGTATAGACCTTCGGCACATTATAGGGAATATTGTGTTAGTGTCCATATTTGTATAGACCTTCGGCACATTATAGGGAATATTGTGTTAGTGTCCATATTTGTATAGACCTTCGGCACATTATAGGGAATATTGTGTTAGTGTCCATATTTGTATAGACCTTCGGCACATTATAGGGAATATTGTGTTAGTGCCCATATTTGTATAGACCTTCGGCACATTATAGGGAATATTGTGTTAGTGTCCATATTTGTATAGACCTTCGGCACATTATAGGGAATATTGTGTTAGTGTCCATATTTGTATAGACCTTCGGCACATTATTTTTGGAGTAATGTGGTCAGTATTACGCCTGTGCTACTTTGCTTTCCTATTTTAAAAATGTGGTACCCTTTAAAGGCTGGGTGAAACTAGAAGCTGTCGATCCTTAGTAGTCCCGTTCACTAACCACTGAGCTATCGCGCTGCTCCGGTTAATAAAGTGGATGTCATTTAATGTGAGTCTACCAATCGTCAGTCGACCCAGTAGAAGCACCAGACCCACAGAGCTGGACAAGGAACTAAATATGAGGAAGAGTCCTAACACATTCACCTCTATGTGATTTTCTCTGTTCTGGAAAGTCTCATATAATAACTACCCTATAACATCTCATATTGCTAGACATCCTTCATAAATTGTATACCTTATTGACAGTCGTGACCTGATGAGACGGGGTCTTTATGGGGCGCGAGTAGCAGCCCTTGCGCATGTATAATTTATACCTGATCAACGAGCAATTTGAATTATCGATTTCCTAGTCTCACTTATTTCTGTCTATTAAATTAAGTATTGCCTTTAAACATAAGGGAGACGAGCGAACGCGCCTCGTTGATCAAGGTCGCTGTACTCTCATCATTCCAGTTTGAGGGAGCTATATCCTAGTTTGTTCTAGTCATGGCTGCGAGATCTCTGACCTACACATTGATGCCCTCTCTGTGATATTGATTGAAACTCATCCATCTTGACGTCAATTATTATGAATCAAAGAATAGAAGCTACATCAGAAAAGGGAAACACATAAAGAAGGATGTAAATACGATTTGCAGTATAATAAAACGCTGCATAGACTGGCATTGAAATAGCGTTATAAACAATACGACGATGTGTTATTGTCATGAAGCCAGTCATACTCTTTATGCCCTTACAAATAAAGAAATAAACCAAGATACGTTAGACCAGTCTTTCTTAAACCTGAGGCCATATGTCCTCTATGGGGCCACTAGATATTCAAAGTTGTTCACAGATTAAAAAAAAATACAGTTATTGAGGGTCACGGCACGTGACTAGGGTGTCATGAATAAGGGATACATATGTTTGTAGAATGCAACACTCACGTGTCACATTTTAGACTGAAGTAAATGTTTCATTCGTAACTATAAGAGTTATGTACGTCAGAAATATTTTTCAGACTTCAAAAGGGACCTTCATGGACAGATTGCTATTGATGTCTGCAGCAACATTACTTTCCTCGATGGACAGATTGCTGTTAATGTCTGCAGCAACATTACTTTCCTCGATGGACAGATCGCTGTTGATGTCTGCAGCAACATTACTTTCCTCGATGGACAGATTGCTGTTGATGTCTGCAGCAACATTACTTTCCTCGATGGACAGATTGCTGTTGATGTCTGCAGCAACATTACTTTCCTCGATGGACAGATTACTGTTGATGTCTGCAGCAACATTACTTTCCTCGATGGACAGATTGCTGTTAATGTCTGCAGCAACATTACTTTCCTCGATGGACAGATCGCTGTTAATGTCTGCAGCAACATTACTTTCCTCGATGGACAAATTGCTGTTGATGTCTGCAGCAACATTACTTTCCTCGATGGACAGATTGCTGTTAATGTCTGCAGCAACATTACTTTCCTCGATGGACAGATCGCTGTTGATGTCTGCAGCAACATTACTTTCCTCTCCTACTTCTCGCCAAAACTCGACCACAGTCTAACCTAGCCATCCTATTCTCATCAGTGGTGAGCAAGGTGTGTTGACGAACTTTGAAGGAATCATCATCATCATGTACCATACTGGTTGGCGTAGGCGATCATGTCCTTCCACAATCTTCTATCCACAGTGCATCGTATCAGTTCTGTTGTTGACTGCTTTCCATGCCATGACACCAAGCTATCCAGTATTTACTCTCTTTGTCGTCCGCGATCTCTCTTTCATTTTCTTTTGCCAGTTGTAGCCAAGTATTCCAACTTTCCTCTTCTCACGATGTGCCCGAAAAATGTTGATTGCTTCTTTCTGATGTTTCCTAGGAGCTGCCTTTTCGTGTTGGCCTCTTTGAGAACCTCCTCACTGGTCTTTTTAGCTGTCCATGGAACTTTCAACATTCTTCTTAGAAATTCCATTTCTGTGGCATCTAATCGTCTTTTCATTTGTTTGTCTACTGTCCATGATTCGCTTCCATAGGTCAGAATTGGTTCTATATAGCACCGATGAACGCTCTTGCTCTATTTGTTGCATGAGATATTTTTTAATTTTCTGAAATGCTATTTTGGCCTGAGCTATTCTGCTTTTTATTTCCGTGGTGCATCTTCCATCCGATGTTATTATTGGGCCTAAGTATTTGACGCGTTGCACTTGTTTCAGATTTGTCCATATTTGTATGCTGCATGCTGGTGATGATTGTTTCTTCGATATGACTATTACTTCTGTTTTCTTACTATTCAGATTGAAGGACTACACAATAGATTTACAAGTTTGCCAATCATAGTATTAAAGAACAAAACATTTGTCAATCCTTTCGCGGTTATTATGTTTAATTAAATGTATGATAAAATCTATAAGCCTTGATTTGTGAGTAAAAAAAAAGTAAAGAGCCCCGTTACGCCAAGTGGCGTATAGGGAATATGGTGTTAGTGACCATAAATTTTACAAACCTTCAGCACATGATTTTCGGGGTAATGTGGTCGGTATTACGCCCGTGCCGCTTTACTTTCCCAGAAAAAAAATCCGGTACCCATTTAAGGCTGGGTGAACCCGGAAACCGTCGGTTGGGATCGAACCCTACATATTGCTCTTTGTAGTCCAGTTCACTAACCACTGAGCTATCACGGCCCTTGATTTGTGAGTACATGAGCAGATATGTTAATATATTTTGCAAATAGAAAGCGTACTGATAACATTATACATTAAAAACAAATAATAATAATAATATTAATATACGTTTAACAACAGCATAATCTTTCTTGTGTCTTTTTGGGGGAAGTTCTAATTCTGTTTCATGCATGAAAAGTGATAAATATTATTTTGTGGCTCCAGGTGTATATGCAATTTTGTCTCTGTCAGTCTTGATTTTGTTTCCACATTCCCAGTACACAATGTACTGAATACAGCATTGCTACTTCGAAGAAAATGTGGATTCATACCGTCCCTGCAAGACCACACCCATGATCTTAATTGAATTTGAAATATTTCACTATTCAATTAAAAGTATGCGAACATGTAAATACAACCAGAAGCATTTGGAAACGTTTTATAAAGACTAAAAGGATAAACCTGTGAATTGTTTTCGTCATTTGCCAGTTAATTTGAAAGCTAGATCTACGGTGAAGAAAATGTTTCTTCACAAATCTATTAAATTAAATTACAAAGGTAGTATCGCTTTCCAATACAATGGTTATGAATAGTTGAAGACCCGGTATCAATGCAAAAGAATTAAAATCCATAATTGCTCAACCTCTCGTGCCAGTGGAATCATTCGAACTAAAACTCATCTCATTGAAGGGTCCAATAAAGAAAGGCAGCTGCAGTCTCCATCATATCAGCTACAGAACACGGCAAAAGACATAAGGTCAAGCGGCACCGAAAGTGAACGCAGCTGAACTCTCCTTCGTCATACGAATCATTATTCATCGTAAACAATCGGAATATCGAAACACGATCTAGGTGAAAAAAAAAACACAGCTCACGGTGTGCACAGAGCACTAAACTCATAGCTCAGGCAGCAAGCCATGGAATATGTGAAAATATTAACAAGAAACACTTTTCAGACTGAGCCGAAACGGTTCTTATCGCCTATCCGCCATATTGATCGGAAGTCTGTATGATATGTGTGGCATCTTTCCATACCATTTCATCACCAAATGTACAATCATATAGAATGTACAGAATTAATAGTCAAAGAAGGAAAAGTGTGCACAACTTTCTCACCCAAAAAAATAAATAAATAAAAAAAATAAAAATAAATAAAAAAGACAAGACTGTTTTCATTAATGTCATTCTACTAAACTCAATCGAAGGGCCACGCGTGCATTACAAGTATGTTGACTCGTTAATGTACGCAAATGAAGCTGTTAGCGACGTCGTAGATTCCCTAATAGATATCTTACTTCCCATTGCCTTCTCAGCTCACAAGTTTTCCCCCAAACTTTTACAATAAAACGGAACTACTTTAGCTGAGAAACGCAGTGAAAACGTTCTGAAAGAGGCCAAAGTAAAAAGAGAGCTAATATCTAATATTCTATCTATCTATCTATTGACCTTTCGAGCCGTAACCGGCCCATAGGGCGTAGACCAAGATACACCTTCTCCTATATGAATTTTTTGTTCTAGCAATTTTCTTTTAAAGATATTTTATCAAATCTCGCCATCTGTCTCTGTTCTGTGCAAGCAACTCTATCTCACTGAGGGAGCCGATTCCTGCTGCTCTTGCCTCTCTCATCAATGTTCTTCTCAGTGTCTCCCTGGGTCTTCCTCTTTTTATTTTACCTGTTGTTTCCCATATGAGGGCTTGCTTTGCTATTCGGTTATTATCTCTTCTCATCACATGTCCATCGTCTTTTCTTTATTACTGAAGATATTAGTGGTTGATTGGCGATTTCTCTAATTTCCTCGTTTGTTTTGAATTCGTTCCATGCTATACCAAGTATTTTCCTTAGACATTTATTTTCGAATGCGTTCAACTTTGTTTCTATATCTCTTGTTGTTTTCCAGCTTTCACACGCATACGTAAGGGTTGATATTACATTTGATTTGAATAGCCTAAGTTTTGTGTTTGTGCTGATAAGTTTTGATTTCCACAAATATCTAATATTAGGAAGAAACAATTATTAATTTGTTGCCATATAATGAAAAGGGAACAGCTAGAATATATTGTGACAACTGGGAAAATTGAGGGACGAAGTAACAGAGGGAAGCTGAGAGAAAAGATAATAGACAGCTTAAAAGAATGGTCTAGCAGAAGGCCAAAAACAAAAATGATAATAACTGTCGAGATCGAAATTTGTGGAGATTCATTATCACCTACGCCAGCAGGCATGGTACCTGATGATGATGATGATGATGCTAAAGCAGCAGTAGTTCGATGTAGCACTGGACAACTCTCGATCTAACTTTCAATGACTATTTGTATAATATAATGTTTATTTGATTAACAAATGTGATTTGCCTGTGCGGATCTTCTCGAATCAACCTCATTAAGATATCATCCATCTGATGTTGCTGTCAGCTATTTAAAATAATCGTGGTGTCTGGTTTTGCATGTCACAGCTATTTAAAATAATCGTGGTGTCTGGTTTTGCATGTCACAGCTATTTAAAATAATCGTGGTATCTGGTTTTGCATGTCACAGCTATTTAAAATAATCGTGGTGTCTGGTTTTGCATGTCACAGCTATTTAAAATAATCGTGGTGTCTGGTTTTGCATGTCACAGCTATTTAAAATAATCGTGGTGTCTGGTTTTGTATGTCACAGCTATTTATCAATGATACGTTAGCTGATTTGCTAATATGTGTCTTTCCAGAAAGATAAAATATATATGTATATTCTATATACATTCCAAGGGAGCCGCGATAGATCAGCAGTTAGTGAACTGGACTACAAAGGACAAAAGGTAGGGTTCGCTCCCAACCGACGGCACCGGTTCACCCAGCCTTTAATGGGTACCGGATTTTTTTTCTGGGAAAGTAAAGCGGCACGGGCGTAATCCCAACCACATTACCCCAAAAAATCATGTGCCGTAGGTCTGTAAAATTTATGGTCACTAACACCAAATTCCCTATATGCCACTTGGCGTGACAGGAGTACTTTACTATATACATCCCAAGTGATTAGATGAAACTGTAATCTTAAAATTTTAAAAAAAATTGTGATGAAAAATTGAATTTTGCACCTCGGAAACTTTCACAGTTGTCAATTATCTTTATTAGTGGGGGAGCAGAAGCGCCTGCGACCTGCGGCCGCAATAGCAGGGTCGGCGCACCATCAGCCGACCAAGACCTAGCAGTTCTACCTCCTCGTGGTCTCCCCTGGAAACAATCTACGTCAAACCAGATTGGCTAACAGCAGCTAGGATCGCCGTGTTCCCTGTAGTGGTGGCTCTTACTGATATAGAGGACCCAGTATTGCAGTACCTCTGGGCTGGACTAGTAGTTTCCCAGCATAACCTGTGACAGACGAAATACAACCTCTCCAGTAAGAGCCGGGAATATCAAGAAAGCCATTATGACCCGTCACATCTTATGAGTGAAAAGGCAAAATGCTCGCATCAACTCGTTGCAATCCATCAACAACAACACATCTATATTAGTATAAACGAGTATTAACTACTAAAGTAGTATCAACTCCTAAATATTCCAAAATATTCCTATAAATATATATATATATATTATAAATACTCAGAACTACTAAAGTATCATCAACTCCTAAATATTATCTTTAGATGGAAGTCTTACTATTTGTGAGGTGTAACGAAACCACTTCCAGGAATGTCCTAGACTCAGGTCATTCCCAAGCAATTCAACATTTCCAAACTTGGAACTAAAATGCCACTATGAGATGAAAATAATCAACTGTGATGTATACAACTTCCTGTGTGTTACCGGGGCCTCATTATGAGGGAAGTAAAGAATAGTGACACTGTGACCTTCCAGGCATGTTGTAAGAGGCGACTAAGGAGGTTGGTCGATGGCTTGACAAGCTGTCATTGTAAAAAGTATTGTTATGGAAACAGCGCCATATATTTTAGAGCAGTGATCTCTGCAATATGTGCTATTTTGACACGCAAGGTTTCTGTTTTTGAGATTGTGGTTCTGCCCTATGTGCCGTCTTCGGCTCGAAAGGACAATAGATAGATTTATACAACACTTAAATAACAACTGTTCTACAACACTTAAATAACAACTGTTCCACAACACTTAAATAACAACTGTTCTACGACACTTAAATAACAACTGTTCTACAACACTTAAATAACAACTGTTCTTCTCACACCATCAATACTTGTTCTTTTCATGTAAAACGATTCACGTTTTCTCCGGTTCTTGAACGATCTTGAATAATAATTGAGATTCTTCACCATCTTGAATATCAGTACCGAATCATCTTCAGCCGCATCTGTCATCTCAATAATGGCAAAAAATCAGCCATGGGAGAAGCTGCTTGAAAAAAAACAGCGCTGAGTAATTACTATTGAATACCAAACCCTGCTTGTTCCCAGCCGTATATGACAAAAGCAAAGGCCATATATAAACACTTCACAACGCAAAAGGTCATACGTATATGACAAAAGCAAAGGCCATATATAAACACTTCACAACGCAAAATGTCATATATAAAACATTGTACATCGCCAAAGGTTGAATTAATTATCTTTACGTTCGACAGGGTCATAAAATGTAAGTGCGAAAAACACGTTCAAGATCCATTCAGCGGTTGAAAACTCAAATTGAATAGAGAACATTTCAGACTAGAAACATAATATTATGTGAAATTTTCTCTCAGACGTTTTATATTATATGTTAACGGTCTAGACGTTTCCATTCTCGTTCTCAAACACTTAGACTCATATGTAGAAGTAAACAGCTCTCGACCATACATATCTTTAGTGTGATTTTACGTAATCCTTCGTGAATCTTCAGACAAGTGTTACCTTATATTCTTCTTATTCTACCTTTCAGCTCCCTGTGGAGCATAGGTCTTCAACAAACACTTTCCAAGTCGTTCTGTTTCTTGCCATTATTTTAAGATCATTTCGTGTCTTCCCCATCATCTTCATCTCTGATTCTATCTGTCTTCTCCGAGAATTCTTTGGTATTCCTCTTTGTCTTTTCCCCTGAGGATTCCAAAAAAGGGCTTGTTGTGTAATACTCTAAGTTGGCTTCCGCAGTGTGTGTCCTATCCAGCGCCATCGTCTTCGATGTATCTTTTTATCCACTGGTATTTTTGAAAATTGTATTATATTGTCATACCTTATATTGGTCAAAGGTATTTTGAGTCTAGGGAACATGAGATGGGATGTAACCTTCACTCATACAAAGTATGGTGACAGCTTTACAAAAGTAGGATAATACCAAATATTTGACGTTTTGGCCTACATGCGGCCTTCTTCGGAAAGCAGGGACAACACAGACAACATCAAAACATCAAATGAAGATATACATTTCTGAAGTAATAAAACTAATATTATAAAGAATGAAGAGATAAAACGGTTTTATAAATACTTAAGGAGAAGATCTTATATTACATGTACAGTAGGGAGAGAGAGACACACCCACAAAGAGAGACAGAGAGAGACAGACAGGCAGAGAGAGACAGAGAGAGACAGACAGGCAGAGAGAGACAGACAGGCAGAGAGAGACAGACAGGCAGAGAGAGACAGAGAGACACAGAGAGACAGACAGGCAGAGAGAGAAAGAGAGAGACAGACAGGCAAGAGAGACAGAGAGAGACAGACAGGCAGAGAGAGACAGACAGACAGAGAGAGAGAGAAGAGAGAGACAGACAGGCAGAGAGAGACAGAGAGAGACAGACAGGCAGAGAGAGACAGACAGACAGAGAGAGACAGAGAGAGAAAGAGAGAGAGAGAGAGTGAGACAGAGAGAGAGACAGAGAGAAAGATAAAAGAGAGATAGAGAGAAGAAAATGAATGTTAAAAAATGTTATTAAAAAGTATGTAAAAGTGAGTCATCTATATAGCTGAACAGCCTAGTGTCCTGTCAGAAAGTGACGTTTACTTCCACCACTTGTTCCCTACTACCAGCTTTACCGCAGCCTTGCATTTATTTGCATGTTCTCTATTTTGACTTACCTCTTTTATTGATATCTTCAGTCGCCGAGAATGGAAATTGCTATTTCACAGAACTTCTCTACTTTTTTGTGTGGTTTGTTGATCGTGATCAAATGTCGCGTTGGAAACAGTTGATCGATTTAACAAAGAATAAATAAATTCCTTCCACTTGGGAGGAGAGGGTTTTAACAATCTTGTGCTCATCTAAGACACTCAGTCAAACTGACACAACTCCAGCATTTGTTTTATATGTGGCGCATCTTTACTTATGACCGGTCTCTGGATTCATTTACATTTTGTTGGCATAGCTTTTTTTTTTTTTTCTTGCATTTTATTTTATTTTTTACATTTTCTACGGCAAAAAAGAAATTAAAAAATTAAAAAATTAATAAAATCGTGAGTTATTTAATTTTTTTTCTTCTCCTTAACGATCACCATTTTAGTGGGTGTAAATGCGTTTTGTAGCTATTTTACTGCAAAGTCGCTATATCTGAACCTATTGAGCCCGACACATCCGTCTTCGTAAAAAAAGTAAAGTACCCCATCACGCCAAGTGGCGTATTAGGAATATGGTGTTAGTGACCATACATTTTACAGACCTTCGGCACATGATTTTTGGCGTAATGTGGTCGGTGCTGCCAGCGCCGCTTTACTTCCCAGAAAAAAAACCGGTACCATAAAATGGCTGGGTGAAACGGAAGACTTCGGTTGGGATCGAACCCTATCTCTTGCTCTTTGTAGTCCAGTTCACTAACCACTGAGCTATCGCGGCTCCCATCCTTCTTCGGCCTTGGGTAGATTTGTTAAACAAATTTTGCTTAGGCAGCGGCCATTTCTAGCCCACTCTTTGTTAACTGTTAACTACCAAGAGATCGTTTTCGTTTGTATGTTCTTGTTACTGTTATTGATCCAGAAGTCTGTGAGCTGACGCCCTTCGTTGGTGGCTGCAGACAGCAACCTCCTGCTTCCCGCCGTTTTTCCAGAGTGCTAACCAACCGGATCTCACTACCTAGAGACCAGGGGAACGCCATTAAAAATAACGCATTCAATTTTGAAAAATTTCCACCGCCTGTGGTTAGATTTGAACCCGCGACCGTTCTATCCAAGGCCGAAGACTCACCCCCAGCCCACCAAGTCCCTGAAAGTCTAGTTTGAAACTAATTTCAAAGATAGACCCCTGTAGATCAGTGGTTAGTGAACTGGACTACTAGGGACAATATCGACGGCGTCCAGATTCACCGAGCTTTAAATGAGTGCTATATAGTTCTTTCAGAAATTCGTGCCCACAGAGTTGATCAATTATCCTGGAAACTGTTTGATCAATTTCTGTAATTCCTTTTTCATGAAATCTTATTTTTTTCACCGAATTTCAGATTTTATAACATTTAAGTACAATGGTAGTCTGAATTTTGCACAAATCGTTTCTTGTTATATAATTTTAGGAAAATATCAAACCGTGTGACCTAAACATTAGATTTTACTGTAAATTATGTTAATTTTCTAACAAACCTCTCACTGGATTGCGTCTTATAAGTTACGTTTCAGTGAGCGAGAGATGGTGCTAAGATTGTGTGGAAATCACGTTAAATTTTTCTTTTTTAAACGGTGAGTTGATTACAACAAATGTGGGTATTGTACAATCCTAAAATTTAGGACAAGCAAGAAAATCATATTTTTATATACCTCAAATAAGCAAAAATCCTTTCTAAATGCATGACAGTAGTGACAAAAAATCAGACTTAAGGTCGGTGAAAAAATTTGATTTAATGAAAAAGAATTACAGAAAGAAATTCATCAAACAGTTCCGTCGTAATTAATCAACTCTGTGGCCACGAATTTCTAAACGAACTTTAAATTTCTCTATAAAAGAAATACAGCACTGGAGTAAAACTGACCACACTACCCTAAAAATAATGTGCAAAGTTCTACAAAAAAGTAGGCCTGACACATATTTCCCTATTCGCCACAATGTGACAGGGCTCTTTCGTCTCTTCCTTTCCTACATAAACACGGTAGTGGTAACTGGAGCCGATTTCTTTAAACAAAGTCACATCATAAATAATTGTATGATTTCACTACTATCAAAGGCATTTATTGTGATGTTTTTTGCACTACCGTATAAAATGTGAAAAAAACAAGCCTACTAATGCCTAACAATGCCTATTACAGCATTCGTGAATTTGCGCATTCTTACATTACTTTTCAAAAAGCGTATTTGCATACATTTAAAGACATGTTTGAGGTTATTAAATATTAGATATATAAATAATGAAAAGAACCAGTGAGGATGTGTTTACGGAATCCATTGCACGTACCAAAAGGCATAAATCACTGGTTACCATTGTTGATTTGAGAATAGGCCTAATTTTGTAATAAAATTAAGAATCGAAGAAATGTATATAAAGAAAACAAATGTCTATATTTAGCTGTTGAAAATTTGAAAGACGCTTTTTTATCTTCTCAGCTTTCCACTTTGGCTATAAATCCAAACTGGAAGAGTTCAATAACAAGACGAGGGTGAATGGTGTATTTCTCTGGTCCCCAATATTATGTTGTTTCAGCAAGTTTATGTCGTCAAGTAAAGAAAAAGAGTCCCGCCATACCACTTGGCGGAATATGGTGTTAATGACCATAATTTTTATAGACCTTTGACACATGATTTTGGGGGGCAATTTGTAGCTTCTGTAGTATAGTAAAGTAAAGTCCCTAGTGGCAGTGTTCCCTATCGTTTGGCTTTTCGTGGCAAGGCGCTGTGCCACTGAGTACGGGTTCGATCCCGCTTTGGTCCATATTTTTTTTCTTTTGTTGATTATTTGTCAATTTTTCCGAGTGCTGTAAACATACCTCTTCCTCTGAACTGATTCGCTGATTATCGCCTCGGAAGTTTCCCTCTATAATAATATTCATTTATTATTATTTGTCTCCGGCGCATAGGGAATATGGTGTTAGTGACCATAATTTTTATAGACCTTTGGCACATGATTTTGGGGGCTAATGTGTAGCTTCTGTAGTTAAGTAAAGTAAAGAGTCCCGCACGCCACTTGGCGCATAGGGAATATGGTGTTAGTTACCATAATTTTTATAGACCTTCGGCACATGGTTTTTTTTTTTTTTTTTTTTTTGGGGGGGGGGGTTATTGTTGTTGACGGATTGCCACGAGCTGATGCGGGCTGGTTGCCCTATGACTCATTGATGTAGCGGGTCGTAATGGCTTTCTTGACATTCCCGGCTCTTACTAGAGAGGTTGGAGTTCGTCCATCCCAGGCTATGCTGGAAAACCATTAGTCCAGCAATGAGGTACTGCAATTCTGGGTCCTCTATATCAGTAACAGCCACCACTACGAGGAACACGGCGATCCTAGCTTCTGTTAGCCAGTCTGGTTTGATGCAGACTGTTACCAAGGGAGACCACGAGGAGGTAGAACTGCTAGGTCTTGGTTGGCTGATGGTGCGCCGACCCTGCTATTGGTACAGCAGGTCGCAAGCGCTTCTGCTCCCCCGATTTGGGAGGTGGGGGGGGGTAATGTGTAGCTTCTGTAGGCCAAACGTTTATTGTCGGGTTGATGTGTGTGTTTAATATTTATAGTTAGATTATTTTAAGATTCATAAGGGGCATGTCTGGAATAACAATTGGAGGTCATAATATAAATAATCTAAGGTATGCTGCTGATGATACAGTCTTAATCGCTAAGAGTGGAAATGAGTTACAAGAAATATTGGACATTATAGTGAAATAAAGCAAAAATAAAGGACTCAGACTTAATAGCAAAAAGACTGGGGTAATGGCAACAACAACAAAAAAGACATCACCTCAGTGCAAAATAAAGACAAGTGGAACAATATTAAAACAGGTAAATGAATTTAAATATTTGGGAACTTTGTTACCCTCGGACAGAAGATGTACAAAAGAGGTGAGATGCAGAATGGCTCAGGCAAATGCAGCTTTCCAAAAAATGAAAAATGAGGAAGATACAATGCAATCCATTTTTGACAATAGAAACAAGAAAAAGAGTTCTTAAATGTTACGTAGAGCCAGTCTTAACATATGGATATGCGAATCATGGACAATAGGACAACAGACAAGAAAATCACTGGAATCTGTAGAAATGTGGTTTTACAGAAGAATGTTGAGAATACCATGGACAGCTAAGAAGAGTAATGAAGATGTTCTGAGAGAGGTCAAAGTAAAAAGAGAGTAATTTCCAATATTAGGAAGAAATAATCATCATTTTTTGGCCATCTAATGAGAAGAGAACAAATGGAATATATTGTAGCAACTGGAAAAATTGAGGGACGAAGAGATAGAGGGAAGCAAAGAGAAAAAAATAACAGACAGCATAAGAGAATGGCTTGGCAGAAGGTCAACAACAGAAATGATAAATAGCTGCCGAGATCGAAAGTTGTAGAGAGACATGATCACCTACGTCAGCAGGCCCGGTACTTGAAAATGATGATGATGATGTGGGTGGTCTTGAAGTACATGTTCGGGAGATTGGTTCCAGCAATAGAGCCTCGACCAACGAGACCACGCTTCTTTGTTTCCTTTATTTTCTTACATTTATTGGTCACGTGTCATGCTGTAGAACAGAAGCAAAACACTTCCAAATCCAACTTACAGGGCCCGTAACCATCTTTCGTGCCTACCCCAATCATCTTCGCTTGCTATCTTAGCTGGCTATTTCCAATCATCTTAAATGGAAACCTCCAGTCATATTAACTGGCTGCCTCCAATAATATTCGCTGACTACCTCTAATCATGTTCGTTGGCTACCTCCAATCATCTTTGCTGGCTACCTCTAATCGTCTTCGCTGGCTACCGACATTCATCTTTGCTGGGTATCTCAAATCATCTTCACTGACTTCCTCCAACTATCATCCATGGCTACCTCCAATCATCATCCATGGCTACCTCCAATCATCGTCGCTGGCTACATCCAACTATCTTCGCTGGCTACCTCCAATCATCGTCGCTGGCTACATCCAACTATCTTCGTTGGCTACATCCAATCATCATCCATGGCTACCTATAAGATCTCTCCCTGTTTTTCCCATGGCCCATCCATTCAGCCAATCTTCTCTACTGTTAGAGTTTATCATATTGTCTGACTGTGTTTAATGAAATTTCGGTGTTAAATTGTGTCTATCTGGATT
Source organism: Megaustenia siamemsis (assembly GCA_032433765.1). NCBI lineage: Eukaryota > Metazoa > Mollusca > Gastropoda > Stylommatophora > Ariophantidae > Megaustenia > Megaustenia siamemsis. The sequence goes on along the minus strand of JAVIAB010000106.1, from coordinate 63,134,802 downwards.
CTCTCTTAGCTAATGTATCTGCCTTATCGTTTCCTGGTGTGTCTAAGTGTCCTGGGATCCATTGCATCACAACCAAATGGTTCTCATTTTAGACAAGATATCAAACACAACATAAATACTAAATAAAATACAAGCAATTGTTCGTGAAAATCATTGTAATTTGTCATCAACAAAATACCCTCGGCTGACTAAGACCTCATTTAAGCCTCCCCTCCTCCTTCTCCGTTGGTCACCGTAGTCCCCGTATTGCTTTTTTCTATTGATATAGAAGACCTAGTATTGCATTGCCTCTAGGATTGACAAGCTTGCATTTTTTAATAATAACCTTTGATATCATGAAAACCACTGCATCAGCCGCATCGGTTTCTAGGTTATAAGAGATTACGGCTTCTGTTGATCACGTGATACTCAAAAAAAAAATTACACAGAAATGTTGCAACGTGACAGTGGGAAAGAGAAATTGTAGGGGATTGAGTTTCGATAAATTATTGCGGTAATGTAGGGCTACATTGCAAACGTGACAGTGGGAAAGAGAAATTGTAGGGGATTGAGTTTCGATAAATTATTGCAGTAATGTAGGGCTACATTGCAAACGTGACAGTGGGAAAGAGAAATTGTAGGGGATTGAGTTTCGATAAATTATTGCGGTAATGTAGGGCTACATTGCAAACGTGACAGTGGGAAAGAGAAATTGTAGGGGATTGAGTTTCGATAAATTATTGCGGTAATGTAGGGCTACATTGCAAACGTGACAGTGGGAAAGAGAAATTGTAGGGGATTGAGTTTCGATACATTATTGCGGGATCTGGTAATGTAGGGCTACATTGCTAGATGGAAAGACAAAGGCATACTTCAGCGAAATCACAAACTCAAAAATATATAAAAAGACAAACATATAGTTCCAAAATAAAGAAAGTACATTTGCCAGTGATACCCAGCAATTAAAAAAAAAGTAAAAAGCCTTCGTCACGCCAAGTGGCGTATAAGGAATATGGTGTTAGTGACCATAAATTTACAGACCTTCAGCATATGATTTTTGAGGTAATGTGGTCGGTATTATGACCGTGCCGCTTTACTTTCCCAGAAAAAATTCGGTACCCATTTAAGGCTGGGTGAACCCAGAATCCGTCGGTTGGGATCGAACCCTACCTCTTGTCCTTTGTAGTCCAGTTCACCAACCACTGGGCTATCGCGGCTCCCGATACCCAGCGAAATTCGAAACTCGACCCAATTCGAGTTCGTAAAATTGTTTCTCTTTCACTTCCGAGCACGTGACCAATCCTTTCTTGAGTAGTACTTAGTGTGTGGGAGCGCGGTAGCTCAGTGGTTAGTGAACTGACTACAAACGAAAAGAGGTCAAGTTCGATTCAGATCGATGGCTTCCGGTTCACCAGCCTTAGACAGGTACCGGATTTTATCTGGGCAGGTAAAACAGCACGGTCGTAATACTGACCACATTACCCCAAATATCATATTGTGCCTAAGGTCTATATAAAAATTATGGTCACTAACAGCATATTCCCTACACGTCACTTGGCGTGACGGGGCTCTTTACTTTATATACATATATATAGCGAGAGAGAGAGAGAGAGAGAGAGAGAGAGGAGTTTATTTATAGTTCTGAAAGATGATGTCTTCGATTATATTCGTGTGCTCTCTCTAATATGAAATAAAATTACATTCTCCCAAATCGCACAGACCTGCTGCAACCACAAATTAAATTGCGAGGTTTTATTCCGATTTTTATTTTAAAAAAGCATCTTAATGAACTTTATAACTCCGGACCAACATGTGCAATGATTCAAAAGTTAATGTCCAGATCTCTCTCTCTCTCTCTCTCTCTCTCTCTGCGATCAGGACTCAGTCAGAGTAGGATTCCAGACTCCCACATGAAGTCAGCTGTCAGGTTAACTGTGTTGATCGCCCCCACAGACAGAACGTCACATTTAGAGTCCGCCAGATCCACTCTGACTGAACACCCGTTAATACGTTGCACTGTGTTCTGCGCCAGTGGCCCAGTGCATCCGATTTCAGCCAGCATTTTTCAGGTTTGCTTTCCTTAGCCTTTGATTGTCCCCAATCTTCCTGCAAGGCAGCAGATTGTCTTTTCTGTAGGGGGATTCTGCCCTTAGATGGTCTTCCCTCCCAGGTTTACGAGCACCATCTGCCCGAGTCACTAGAAGTGACTAACACAGACATGCACACACAGAGATATGAGATGTGAATAACACAGACACGTGCACAGCGATACGAGCCATGACTAACACTGACACACATCAAGATATATGACACATGACTAACATAGACATGCATATAAAGCTATGAGATATGACTGACTTAGACATGCACACACAAAGATATGACGCATACCTAACATAGACATACACACACAGATATAAGATATGACTAACATAGGCATACACACACAAAGATATGAGATGTGACTTACATAGCCATGCACACACAAGAATATGAGATGTGACAGACACAGACATGTATGCACAAAGATATGAATGTCCAGATAAAATCATTCTTCATATTTTCAGATTGTGTAATGTTTTTACTGTATTTTGTATTTATTTTTCGACAGCCTTAACTGATGTTGTAATGTATACAGCGGCATGTGAGCTGATGCATTTGGCGCAGTTCAATACAAAGATATCTGCAGCCATTTCTGAGTTCCTATGTAGTTCCATGAAAAATCACTGGAGGCTGTAGAAGTGTGGTTTTACAGAAGAATGTTGAGAATACTATGGGCAGCTAAGAGGAGTAACGAAAACGTTATTAAAGAGGCCAAAGAAAAAAAAATGCTATTTCCAATATTAGAAAGAAACAATCATCATTTTTTGCCATGCTATGAGAAGGTAACAGCTGGAATATATTGTAACAACTGGGAAAATTGAGGGACGAAGAGACAGAGGGAAGCAAAGAGAAAAGATACAAGATTAAAAGAATGGCTTATCAAAAGGTCAACAACAGAAATGATAAATAACTGTCGAGATCGGAAGTTGTGGAGAGACATGATCACAGAAGGCATGGTACTTGATGATGATGATGATGGTGATGATGATGATCGTCTTAATCATCATCATGATCATGATGATGTAGTTCCGTACAAGGTATTCACAGATTTTTGAGGAAATAGAATTGCTCTGATATCATATCATATCATATCATATCGCTGTACATTACGCTTGATAGTTGAGCTGGTGATTTTCTACTGTTTTTTTGCTAGTGCTCACAGAGGACATGCCCCAGTTTGCTTTCCTTGTACTTTATTGTTATAGTTATTCAGTTGTGGTTTTAATTCAGAATAAAAATTATACAGAAATGTTAACTTGACATCATTTTGTACATCACAAGTGAAATTCTGAGCAAATTAACGAAGGTATTCAGGAACGTAAACATTACACTGAGATAGTTCGGACGAGTCACGTGTTCTTGTTTGTTAAGCAATAATCGACCAATAAAAATGAGCCTTTTTAAATTATTGGGAATGAGGTGCTTGAGATAGATAACAAAGAACACAAAGATAGATCAAATATCCTTCGTGAAAATGAGAGAACAAATTGAATGAAACCGTGATTGGAATATTTTTATACAAAATGACGTGAACTTCCGGTCAATATGGTGGATAGGTGGCAGGAACCATTGAAGGCTATGTATGAAAGTTTTCCTTGTTGCAGTTTCCTCATATTCCAAGTCCGGCTTGTTGCAGGAGCTACTGAGTTAGGTGCTCTGTTCACACCGTGAGCTGTGTGTTTCATCCGTTTTGATCATGTTTCGATATTCCAATTGTTTAAGATGAATGATGATATCGTTTGACAGGGAACAGTTGGCTGTGTTCACTTTCTGTGCGGTTTCGCCTTATGTCTTTTGGTGTGTGCTGAAACTGCTATGATGGGACTACAGCTACCTTTCTTTGTTTGGGAGATGAGTTAGTAATTCGGATGATTCCACTGGCACGGCGGTTGAGCCATTATGGATTTTAATTCGTTTGCGGTGATACCGGGGCCTTCCATAACCAAATAACTAAAGAACATACAAACAACAACAAAAAATGGTTCGGACACTTGGCAAGAATTAAACGAGACCGGGCAACAGCAAAAGCTTTATACCTTAAACAAAATCAGGGCAGAGAGGAAGAGGGAGATCAAGGAAAAGATTGACAAATTAAATAAAAGACATATGCAGAAACCAAAACATTTCTATCTAAACAGCGTCCAGATACACCCAAGAAGGACACTACATTTTATAAGAAAAGTAAAAAAGTGAAGTGCCCTCGTCACGCCGAGTGGCGTATAGGGAATATGGTGTTAGTGACCATAAATTTTACAGACCTCTTCAGCACAAGATTTTTGGGGTAATGTGGTCGGTATCACGACCGTGTCGCTTTACCTTCCCAGAAAAAAATCCGGTACCCATTTAAGGCTGGGTGAAGCCGATGCCGTCGGTTGGGATCGAACCCTACCTCTTGTCCTGTGTAGTCCAGTTCACAAACTGCTGAGCTATCGCGGCTCCAAATAAAAGATATATGCAGAAACCAAAACATTTATCTAAACAGCGTCCAGATACACCCAGGAAGGACACTACATTTTATAAGAGATGCGACCAAAAGTAAAGAAATACATTTACAGCCATTAGATCCCATTTCTGTTTTCATCTGTGGCGCTTCAAGGCAACAGAAGTTTGACGAAAGTAGTTTGGTAAATTACTATTTTATTTTACCGGTGAAGAACTGATGCATAAAAAAACGGACGTTTCCCCGTGTAAATGAGAGCTTTTATTTTGATAAATTGTTAGTGATCAAAGCAAGTAATCAACACTGTAGGCAAATTAGTAGGAAACAGTTTCGTCTTGCTTTTAACGGGAAACAACCGTTGTGTTTTCAACCTAGGAAGATGCGTGTGCTCAACATTATAAACAACCGTTGTGTTTTCAACCTAGGAAGATGCGTGTGCTCAACATTATAAACAACCGTTGTGTTTTCAACCTAGGAAGATGCGTGTGCTCAACATTATAAACAACCGTTGTGTTTTCAACCTAGGAAGATGCGTGTGCTCAACATTATAAACAACAGTTGTGTTTTCAACCTAGGAAGATGCGTGTGCTCAACATTATAAACAACCGTTGTGTTTTCAACCTAGGAAGATGCGTGTGCTCAACATTATAAACAACCGTTGTGTTTTCAACCTAGGAAGATGCGTGTGCTCAACATTATTTTTAATTAATAGTTCATTGCATACACAACTTACAAATATTGATGGAATGTAGTTCATAAAAATCATGAGGGAATATTATTCAAAAAGCTGTGTGAACTTGATGGATCAAAGTATATAAAATAATGTATTCTTAAAGAACACTTCAAACGTGATTGTTTATTAAACACAATATGAAATATATATAGTAATGAAAATGATGAGACCTGGATGTATATAGTACACAAAGAAATACCAATAATCAAAAATGGTTATATAATTCAAAGCGAGGTTATCCTCATGGTTCAAAGAACATACAATGTGTATTTTTGATGATGTATAATACACAAAATGGTGTACGTATTTGACAAAACGATATTATCTTCATTGGACATACCACGCAAAAGTATATCATCTTCATAGAACTAAGTACATAATTTGATGTAATCTTGACGACATATAATACACTATATGGCAAACACAGTACACAAATCGATATACTCTTAGCTGAGAAACTTCCGGTCTCACAGTTCTCCAGACAGTCATCTCCAAATCTCGCGCTAACAAAGAAGATCACAGTGTTCTATTTATAAACATAAACCACTCATCCTGAATGTAAAAAGACTGTGACGGTGGACAGGACGGAGGAATCAGAAATGATCAACGGCTCAGAAAGCGAAAACAGCGAAAAGTGCGGTACACGTTAGTCGTATTCATGACACAAAAGACGAATAGGGCAGATCACCGTGAAAGAGATTGGAGCCTCATCACGTCACATTCTAAAGAAAGACATGGAGAGAAATTCTAACTATTGTCATAGGAACGTGCTAAAAATAACTACATGGAATATTACGACATTATATACCAAGAAAGAAAATTAGAAATCGTATTGTAGAAGAAGAACGATGAAACATAGATATTTTAGGCATATCAGAAACATGATGCAAAGAATGTGGGCACATACAAGACGGTAATGGTAAAAAGTAATTTTATGCCACCAAAAGTATACTAACATCAAAACAAATAACACCAGGGCTAAAACTAAGAATAGCAAAATGTTACATCTTCTCAATCATATTCATGTATGGTGCACAAACATGGACATTAGACAAGGAAACAGAACAGAAAATTGAAGCCTTTGAAATGTGCATTTATAGAAGAATATGTTGAATTAGATGGAAAGAAAAGAAAACAAATGAAGTTTTAAAACAACTAAACATTAAAAGAGAATTACTAAATACAATTAAACAAGACAAACTAAATTTTTGGAACATGTTAAAAGACACAACAGCATACTAAAATTAATATTGGAATGGAAAATACAAGGTAATAGAGACAGGGGCAGACCAAGACTAACATGGACGAGTAACATCAAAAGATGGACAAATCAGCCTATGACAATCTGCACCATCAAAGCATGAGACAGAGTAGAATGGTGCTCCATAGTAGCCAACCTTCGATGTGGAGACGGCACTCAATGAATGAAAAACCATAAAAAAATACCATCAACTGTTAATAAATTATGTAAGTTGGCTGTGATAGTACACATTAACAGCCACCGGAAACGTAAAGGTAAAGTACGAGACTTAAATCGGCGTCTTAGCACGGGAGTTTTCACCCATAAGTGCTCGGCCGCCTATCTAGAAGTGTTCGGAGACTTCTGGATAGTGTCGCTTCAAGCATCGAAACTCACGATGCGAGACGGCATTCCTCACCTTCTCAGAGCACTACAATCCATATCTGCAAGCGGCTGGGTCGACCGCGGGGGTATTTTTTTTCCAACCACGAGTACAATTCACGCTGCTTCCTGCGGGAATCGAACACTGGTTGTCTGAACGTCGGTAGCCCAGTCGGCCCCCTACTAGGCTACCGAGTGGAAACACATAATTTTCTAACATAGAAACTGTATGCTAAACTTGCAACTTCCAAGTGAATATAAAATAAGAAATACCACATTTTCTGCTGAAATCAATATCATAATTACGTTCATTGTGATATGTTTATATTAAATAAAAATAAAATATCAGTAAATCCGCCGCTGATTATTGAAACTCAAATGAGTTTTGCTGTGATGTAAAGAGCCATTTCAACGCTGGATTCATTTTGTCGTCGCCTTTTACCCAGTTCTAGTTCTTCAGTGCATCCATCATCCATCCATCCATCATCCATCCATCTTTCATCCATCCATCAGCCATCCATTTATCCATCATTCATCCATTCATCCATCAGCCATCAATCCATTTAACCACCCATCCATCATCTATCCACCCATCATTCATCCATCCATCCATAAATTCATCCATCCATCCATTCATCCATCCATCATACATTCATACATCCATCATCCATCCATCCATCATCCATCCATCATCCATCCATCCATCATCCATCCGTCCGTCATCCATCCATTCATGCATCATCCATCCGTCCATTTATCCATCATCCATCATCCTTCCATCATTCATCCATCCATCCATCATCCATGCATTCATCCATCCATCCGTCATCCAATCATCACCCATCCATCCATCATCCATCAATCATCCATCCATCCATCATCCATCCATCCATCATCCATCCATCCATCCATCATCCATAGATTCATCCATCCATCCATCCATCATCCATCCATCCAACAATCATCCATCCATCCATCATTCATAGATTCATCCATCCATCATCCATCCATCCATCATCCATAGATTCATCCATCCATCCATCCCTCATCCATCCATCCATCCATTCATCATCCATTCATCCATCATCCATCCATCATCCATAATCGATCATCCATAATCCATCATCCATTCATCATCCATCCATCCATCATCCATCCATCCATCATCCATCCATCCATCTATCCATCAACCATCCATCCATCATCCATCCATCATCCATCCATCATCCATCCATTCATCCATCATCCATCCATCATCCATCCATCATCCATCCATCCATACATCATTCATCCATCCATCATCCATCCATCATCCATCCATCATCCATCCTCCATCCATCCATCCATCATCCATCATCCATTCATCATCCATTCATCATCCATCCATCATCCATCCATCCATCAATGCGGTCTATCTTCACCAACCTGTTCCTCCTCTTGGTGTTAAACCCCCCCCCCCTAATAACCGTGTATATGAGTGAGTGTGGTTGTGTGCAGGAGTATATGTTGAGTATAACATTTGGCGTGTGCATATTTGCAAGTTAGCGTGTGTGCATAAATTCATCTGAGTGTTATGGATTTATATGTGCATGATTATACATATGTATATGTGCGTGACTGCGTTTGTTATGTCTGTGCGTGCATGAATCTGTACATATGTCTATGGAAGACATTGATAGTCGTCGCCATACAAAACAACACATATGATTATGGGATGAAATAACTCATAGCATGCATACTTGTCCATATAATAATATACATGGTAGAAAACTCTTCTCATTATCTCTCACTATTTTTCATTTCTCATTATCTCTCAGTGTCGCTCCGTAGAGTTAATAACCATCAGCATACATGATGTCCACTCCTTAGGTATGAGATCTTGTGGAGAGACAGAACATATATCCTCAAGCTACAACATAGTCAAGCTTTCATTTTTTCGAATCTGTGATGTCTACAGAGTTTTTCTTGTCGTAATACAGCTTGAATTCCACCATGGTGTAGAAGATTACGGAAGCTCCCAGCACCCCCAGGCAGATGTACAGCTTTGTGGAGGTACACAGGTAGTCGTTGTATGCGAAGGTCACGGCAAATCCCAGAGACTCCCAAAGGCGGTAGTTAGCGAAGGCAGGTTCGGCCTTGTCAGAGAACACGTGACCATACAGAGCTGAAGAATAGATTCGCAATATCTTAAAATAAATAAATTTATGGAAAGAAAAGAACGCAAACGATGACGTCTTAAAACAGCTAAAAATGAAAAGAGAACTACTAAATACAACTCAAACAAGACAAATGCAATTTTTAGGGCATTTTAAAAGACACAACAGCCTAATAAAAGTAATCTGGGATGGGAAAATACAAGGTGAAAGAGGCATAGCAGAATAAGACTAACATGACGGGAAACATAAAAAAATGGACAAGTTATCCTATGACAATCTGCCCCATCAAAGCAAGAGACAGAGCGGAATGGCGCTCATGGTAGTCAACTTTCGATGCGGAGACGGCACTCAATGATGATGATAGTGAAAATAATTTATATACTAGATCATATTTTAATGCAATAATTTTCATATTTTACATCAAGGTTTAAGCGTCTGTACGTGTATGTTATTTTTTATTTTTTTTTTTTTGCACGGACAAACTGACAATATACATTGCGGCGACAAAGAGCTTATATATGGCAACTTATATAGCTTGACTGAAAAACGATAAATTGAAGTGTTTTATTTTTTACAATTTACAACTTTTGGTGTCACAGTTCATGAAGATAACAATTCTTAACTCAAAGAACAGTAAGTAAGGTTCAGTTTCTGTAGGGGAGAGCGGATGATGGAAGAGTTGAATTTGAGAGCAATCAACAAGCGTGTATTCTTTGCGCCATCTGTTGAGAAGGACCAGGCATCGATACACTTACTCTGAATACAGAAACAAATTGATGGGTCTGTCTTTCGGCACAGTCAGAACTCGTGGGTCTTCACAGCACAGGTCAATGCAAGGGCAGTAAATGAGGAGAGCTGTGCTTTCGCAATACCTAAAGTAACCTAAGCATGGAGATCATGGCAGTAACTAAAGTAGTCTGAGCATGGAGATCATGGCATTAACTAAAGTAATCTGAGCATGGAGATCATGACAGTAACTAAAGTAGTCTAAGCATGGAGTTCATGGCAGTAACCTAAAGTAGTCTGAGCGTGGAGATCATGGCAGTAACTAAACTAGTATGATACTGGAGATCATACAAGATAACTAAACTAAGCTGAGCATGGAGATCATGACAGTAACTAAACTAAGCTGAGCATGGAGATCATGGCAGTAACTAAACTAAGCTGAGCATGGAGATCATGGCAGTAACTAAACTAAGCTGAGCATGGAGATCATGACAGTAACTAAACTAAGCTGAGCATGGAGATCATGGCAGTAACCTAAAGTAGTCTGAGCATGGAGATCATGGCAGTAACTAAAGTTAGCCTAAGCATGGAGATCATGGCAGTAACCTAAAGTAGTCTGAGCATGGAGATCATGGCAGTAACTAAACTAGTCTGAGCATGGAGATCATGGCAGTAACCCAAAGTAGTCTGAGCATGGAGATCATGGCAGTAACTAAAGTAGTCTAAGCAAGGAGACCATGGCAGTAACTAAAGTAGTCTGACCATGGAGATCATGGCAGTAACTAAAGTAGTCTAAGCATGGAGATCATGGCAGTAACTAAAGTAGTCTAATCATGGAGATAATGGCAGTAACTAAAGTAGTCTAAGCATGGAGATAATGGCAGTAACTAAAGTAGTCTAAGCATGGAGACCATGGCAGTAACTAAAGTAGTCTAAGCATGGAGATCATGACAGTAATTAAAGTAGTCAGACCATGGAGATCATGGCAGTAACTAAAGTAGTCTAAGCATGGAGATCATGGCAGTAACTAAAGTAGTCTGACCATGGAGATCATGGCATTAACTAAAGTAGTCTGACCATGGAGATCATGACATTAACTAAAGTAGTCTGAGCATGGAGATCATGGCAGTAACTAAAGTAGTCTGATCATGGAGATCATGGCAGTAACCAAAGTAGTCTGATCATGGAGATCATGGCAGTAACTAAAGTAGTCTAAGCATGGAGATCATGGCAGTAACTAAAGTAGTCTAAGCATGGAGACCATGGCAGTAACTAATGTAGTCTAAGCATGGAGATCATGACAGTAATTAAAGTAGTCAGACCATGGAGATCATGGCAGTAACTAAAGTAGTCTGACCATGGAGATCATGGCAGTAAATAAAGTAGTCTGACCATGGAGACCATGACAGTAACTAAAGTAGTCTAAGCATGGAGACCATGGCAGTAACTAAAGTAGTCTGACCATGGAGATCATGGCAGGAACTAAAGTAGTCTGAGCATGGAGATCATGGCAGTAACTAAAGTAGTCTAAGCATGGAGATAATGGCAGTAACTAAAGTAGTCTAAGCATGGAGACCATGGCAGTAACTAAAGTAGTCTGACCATGGAGATCATGGCAGTAACTAAAGTAGTCTGAGCATGGTGATCATGGCAGTAACTAAAGTAATCTGACCATAGAGACCATGACAGTAACTAAAGTAGTCTAAGCATGGAGACCATGGCAGTAACTAAAGTAGTCTGACCATGGAGATCATGGCAGTAACTAAAGTAGTCTGAGCATGGAGATCATGGCAGTAACTAAAGTAGTCTGACCATGGAGACCATGACAGTAACTAAAGTAGTCTAAGCATGGAGATCATGGCAGTAACTAAAGTAGTCTGACCATGGAGACCATGATAGTAACTAAAGTAGTCTAAGCATGGAGATCATGGCAGTAACTAAAGTAGTCTAAGCATGGAGACCATGGCAGTAACTAAAGTAATCTGACCATGGAGACCATGACAGTAACTAAAGTAGTCTAAGCATGGAGATCATGGCAGTAACTAAAGTAGTCTAAGCATGGAGATCATGGCAGTAACTAAAGTAGTCTAAGCATGGAGATCATGGCAGTAACTAAAGTAGTCTAAGCATGGAGATCATGGCAGTAACTAAAGTAGTCTAAGCATGGAGATCATGTCAGTAACTAAAGTAGTCTAAGTATGGAGTTCATGACATTAAAGTAAAGATAAAGTATTATTCTTGAATCGGCGTCGATAGCCACGCGAGTTTACACACATATGCGCTCGACCGGTTAACAACTATCCGAACACTTCTGGACAGTGTCGCTTCAAGCGTCGAAACTCACGATGCGAGACGGCATTCCTCACCTTTCCAGAGTACTACTACCCTGGTACTCATTTCTGGCAACGGATAGGTCGACACCAGGAGTATTTATTTGTCCAACCACTAGTACATCTCACACTTCTTCCAGAGGCAATTGAACACGGATTGTTCGATCGTCGGCAACCCAGTCAGGTGGTTTTCCCAACTAGGCTGCCGAGGTCCCCATTTGATAGATTGGTTCCTTTAAACAAAGTTAATGAAAACAAAGAGACTGTCACGGACTTCAAAACACAGGAGTACCAGAAATCGGCGAAAAAGGAATATGATTTATTTGTTGATTAGTTCACAAGATCCATGTCACTGCACTTAAAATCGCCCTATAGGTGTTTATTTCTATTCAGCTGAAGTTATAGTGCGAATGAGGATCGTTTCAGTGGTTCGCTAGTTAAACCACAACCAACTATAGATTTACTAAGGCCCGCGAATACAAAATAAAACCGAAAACTCTCCAACTAGCGTGACGTTGAAAATGTCACGCTAGTTGGAAATTTTTTGTGTGCGGGGGGGGGGGGAATTCCATCTCATCCCGCAGGTCTAAATAAATCTATAGTTGGCTGTGGTTAAACTGTTCAGTTTTACTGTAGTCGAGAATACTCCATATCAGCTCATCTCATGCTAGAGCAAGCGCACTGGCTTTGGCATAAACTGTTGAACAGAATCGACAACCATACAACCCAAATCGGCTGCACAGGTGACGATTCCTAACGTCTTCCATTGAAAAAAGAGTGCATAGTCACTTCCTCACTCAGTTTTCTCGATACCATACATTTGAAATAAACCAACCAAAATTGTTTCAGCAACTATGTTAGTCTCTGCAAAAACAGGGTGACATGCAGCCATTTCATGCCTTTCATTTTTCCAATTGTTTATTGCTTGGTTCATTTGGTCTAATTAAATCTTACCTGCCATATAGTCTATTAATCTTTTAACCATACTGTACAAAATTCCTGGCCATCGTCTTTTCCGTTATTTTGTAGATCTATGTTGCTGTACATTCTGACTTGGAATTATTTATTTATTTTGTAGATCTATGTTGGTCACTAACACCATATTTTCCTGTGTGTTACCGGGGTCTCATTATGAGTAAAGAATAGTGACACTGTGACCTTCCATGTTGTAAGAGGCGACTAAGGAGGTTGATCGATGGCTTGACAAGCTGTCATTGTAAAAACTATTGTTATGGAAACAGACCATAGATTTTAGAAGCAGTGATCTCTGCAATATATGCCATTTTGGCACGCTAGGTTTCTGTTTTTGAGATTGTGGTTCTGCCCTATGTGCCGTCTTCGGCTCGAAAGGACAATAGATAGATAGATAGATAGATCTATGTTGCTGTACATTCTGACTTGGAATTATTTATTTAATTTGTACATTTTGTTTGTTATACCTGATGAAGGCGTGTGCCGAAATGCTGTAGTTTGCCTTATCTTTCTGCTAGTTTAGCTGCTCAATACCATTTTATGTTTATTTTTGTATGCAGGCGTTTCGCATTCTCTATTGTGTGGCGTTAACAAGGTCGATCGTCAGTGCGAGCCAGATCGGATGTGTTGGCGACAATTTCAAATATCTTTCATCTGAAACATTGTTCATGTCTCTCTACTCTAGCCACAATAAGTAAATTTAACGTCTTCATCTTCTTTCCTTCCTCAATTGCCTTTCAGCGTCGAGGGGAGGTATAATTTGCGGTCTTTTGCTCTTCTTGTCGCCTCTACTGCTGTTGTTATGTTTCCTAGTGCTTCTAATATTCCATCAATCCATCTTTTTCGTGGTCGACACTTGGGTCTGGTATTCTCCGAACGTTTATTGAGGGCTCGGTGTGTTGTGTTTTGATCAATCTGCCTTATCATGTAGCCAAACCATTTTATCTGTTGTTTCTTTATATATTTTATGGCGGGGGCTATTCCTAGCTTTTTCTCAGTTCATCATTTCTGATCTAATCTCTCAAGCTGTTTCCTGTCATTCGTCTAACACATTTCATCTCTGTAGAGGGTATTTTCTTATTATTCTTGCACCTAAGTTCCAGGACTGGCATTGGTAGCACAACGTTGGGATGAAGTTTGTATTGTACACTGCCCGTTTTACCTCTAGAGCTATTTCCTTGTTGGACAATAGTGGTGCTAGCTGTCTAAATGATTTGAAAAGCTTTGATGCATCTTGAGTCTATCTCTGCTAATTATGAATTATCGTTTGTCACTAAACTTCCTATGTATTTGAATTCCTCTACTTGTTTTAGTTGCCTGCCTTCTATAGTTATGTTGATGTTCTGTTTATCTTTGGCGACATTCATAATAAACAGAACATTTAAATTTAACAATTTAAATAAATAAATGAATTTGTAAATACGAACTCCGAGCACAGGTTCCCCTCCAATATACGAAATTAACAGTACTCCTGGAACTCACCGTTGATCTGGGTCTGTATAACGGCGTCTCCCATTCCCCACAGTGCAGCACAGACGTAGAAGACAGCCACTTCGTCCTTGTTGGGTTCCCAGTACAAGAATGTCAGCTGCAGGGCTCCGTGGGTGACGAATGCTGGACAGAAAACATCGAGACCCATACACAATGTTAGATAAACAGGGATCATTACAATGTTAGATAAACAGGGATCATTACAATGTTAGATAAACAGGGATCATTACAATGTTAGATAAACAGGGATCATTACAATGTTAGATAAACAGGGATCATTACAACGTTAGATAAACAGGGATCATTACAATGTTAGATAAACAGGGATCATTACAATGTTAGATAAACAGGGATCATTACAATGTTAGATAAACAGGGATCATTACAATGTTAGATAAACAGGGATCATTACAATGTTAGATAAACAGGGATCATTACAATGTTAGATAAACAGGGATCATTACAATGTTAGATAAACAGGGATCATTACAATGTTAGATAAACAGGGATCATTACAATGTTAGATAAACAGGGATCATTACAATGTTAGATAAACAGGGATCATTACAATGTTAGATAAACAGGGATCATTACAATGTTAGATAAACAGGGATCATTACAATGTTAGATAAACAGGGATCATTACAATGTTAGATAAACAGGGATCATTACAATGTTAGATAAACAGATTTGAGTAAATTGTTTGATTAACATAGATGAGAAAATTGTCAGATAAGCAGATACGACTAAATTGTCAAGTAAGCAGAGATGAGAAAATTGTCAGGTAAGCAGAGATGTGTAAATTGTCAGGTAAGGAGAGATGAGTAAATTGTCAGGTAGGGAGAGATGAGTAAATTGTCAGGTAAGGAGAGATGAGAAAATTGTCAGGTAAGCAGAGATGAGAAAATTGTCAGGTAAGCAGAGATGTGTAAATTGTCAGGTAAGGAGAGATGAGTAAATTGTCAGGTAGGGAGAGATGAGTAAATTGTCAGGTAGGGAGAGATGTGTAAATTGTCAGGTAGGGAGAGATGTGTAAATTGTCAGGTAAGGAGAGATGAGAAAATTGTCAGGTAAGCAGAGATGTGTAAATTGTCAGGTAAGCAGAGATGTGTAAATTGTCAGGTAAGCAGAGATGTGTAAATTGTCAGGTAAGGAGAGATGAGTAAATTGTCAGGTAGGGAGAGATGAGTAAATTGTCAGGTAAGGAGAGATGTGTAAATTGTCAGGTAGGGAGAGATTTGTAAATTGTCAGGTAGGGAGAGATGTGTAAATTGTCAGGTAGTGAGAGATGTGTAAATTGTCAGGTAGGGAGAGATGTGTAAATTGTCAGGTAAGGAGAGATGAGAAAATTGTCAGGTAAGCAGAGATGGGTAACTTGTCAGGTAGGCAGAGATGAGTAAATTGTCAACTAAGCAGAGATGAGTACTTTGTCAACTAAGCAGAGATGAGTACTTTGTCAACTAAGCAGAGATGAGTACTTTGTCAACTAAGCAGAGATGAGTACTTTGTCAACTAAGCAGAGATGAGTACTTTGTCAACTAAGCAGAGATGAGTACTTTGTCAACTAAGCAGAGATGAGTACTTTGTCAACTAAGCAGAGATGAGTACTTTGTCAACTAAGCAGAGATGAGTACTTTGTCAACTAAGCAGAGATGAGTACTTTGTCAACTAAGCAGAGATGAGTACTTTGTCAACTAAGCAGAGATGAGTACTTTGTCAACTAAGCAGAGATGAGTACTTTGTCAACTAAGCAGAGATGAGTACTTTGTCAACTAAGCAGAGATGAGTACTTTGTCAACTAAGCAGAGATGAGTACTTTGTCAACTAAGCAGAGATGAGTAAATTGTCAGGTAAGCAGAGATGAGTACTTTGTCAACTAAGCAGAGATGAGTACTTTGTCAACTAAGCAGAGATGAGTACTTTGTCAACTAAGCAGAGATGAGTAACTTGTCAGGTAAGCAGAGATGAGTACTTTGTCAACTAAGCAGAGATGGGTACTTTGTCAACTAAGCAGAGATGAGTACTTTGTCAACTAAGCAGAGATGAGTAACTTGTCAGGTAAGCAGAGATGAGTAACTTGTCAGGTAAGCAGAGATGAGTAACTTGTCAGGTAAGCAGAGATGAGTAACTTGTCAGGTAAGCAGAGATGAGTACTTTGTCAACTAAGCAGAGATGAGTACTTTGTCAACTAAGCAGAGATGAGTACTTTGTCAACTAAGCAGAGATGAGTACTTTGTCAACTAAGCAGAGATGAGTACTTTGTCAACTAAGCAGAGATGAGTACTTTGTCAACTAAGCAGAGATGAGTACTTTGTCAACTAAGCAGAGATGAGTACTTTGTCAACTAAGCAGAGATGAGTACTTTGTCAACTAAGCAGAGATGAGTACTTTGTCAACTAAGCAGAGATGAGTACTTTGTCAACTAAGCAGAGATGAGTAACTTGTCAGGTAAGCAGAGATGAGTAACTTGTCAGGTAAGCAGAGATGAGTAACTTGTCAACTAAGCAGAGATGAGTACTTTGTCAACTAAGCAGAGATGAGTACTTTGTCAGGTAAGCAGAGATGAGTACTTTGTCAACTAAGCAGAGATGAGTACTTTGTCAACTAAGCAGAGATGAGTACTTTGTCAACTAAGCAGAGATGAGTACTTTGTCAACTAAGCAGAGATGAGTACTTTGTCAACTAAGCAGAGATGAGTACTTTGTCAACTAAGCAGAGATGAGTACTTTGTCAACTAAGCAGAGATGAGTACTTTGTCAACTAAGCAGAGATGAGTAACTTGTCAGGTAAGCAGAGATGAGTAACTTGTCAGGTAAGCAGAGATGAGTAACTTGTCAACTAAGCAGAGATGAGTAACTTGTCAGGTAAGCAGAGATGAGTACTTTGTCAACTAAGCAGAGATGAGTACTTTGTCAACTAAGCAGAGATGAGTACTTTGTCAACTAAGCAGAGATGGGTACTTTGTCAACTAAGCAGAGATGAGTAGTTTGTCAACTAAGCAGAGATGAGTACTTTGTCAACTAAGCAGAGATGAGTACTTTGTCAACTAAGCAGAGATGAGTAACTTGTCAGGTAAGCAGAGATGAGTACTTTGTCAACTAAGCAGAGATGAGTACTTTGTCAACTAAGCAGAGATGAGTACTTTGTCAACTAAGCAGAGATGAGTAACTTGTCAGGTAAGCAGAGATGAGTACTTTGTCAACTAAGCAGAAATGGGTACTTTGTCAACTAAGCAGAGATGAGTACTTTGTCAACTAAGCAGAGATGAGTAACTTGTCAGGTAAGCAGAGATGAGTACTTTGTCAACTAAGCAGAGATGAGTACTTTGTCAACTAAGCAGAGATGAGTACTTTGTCAACTAAGCAGAGATGAGTACTTTGTCAACTAAGCAGAGATGAGTAACTTGTCAGGTAAGCAGAGATGAGTACTTTGTCAACTAAGCAGAGATGAGTACTTTGTCAACTAAGCAGAGATGAGTACTTTGTCAACTAAGCAGAGATGAGTACTTTTTCAACTAAGCAGAGATGAGTAACTTGTCAGGTAAGCAGAGATGAGTAAATTGTCAGCTAAGCAGAGATGGGTAACTTGTCAGGTAAGCAGAGATGAGTACTTTGTCAACTAAGCAGAGATGAGTACTTTGTCAACTAAACAGAGATGAGTACTTTGTCAACTAAGCAGAGATGAGTAACTTGTCAGGTAAGCAGAGATGAGTACTTTGTCAACTAAGCAGAGATGAGTACTTTGTCAACTAAGCAGAGATGAGTACTTTGTCAACTAAGCAGAGATGAGTAACTTGTCAGGTAAGCAGAGATGAGTACATTGTCAACTAAGCAGAGATGGGTACTTTGTCAACTAAGCAGATATGAGTACTTTGTCAACTAAGCAGAGATGAGTAACTTGTCAGGTAAGCAGAGATGAGTACTTTGTCAACTAAGCAGAGATGAGTACTTTGTCAACTAAGCAGAGATGAGTACTTTGTCAACTAAGCAGAGATGAGTACTTTGTCAACTAAGCAGAGATGAGTAACTTGTCAGGTAAGCAGAGATGAGTACTTTGTCAACTAAGCAGAGATGAGTACTTTGTCAACTAAGCAGAGATGAGTACTTTGTCAACTAAGCAGAGATGAGTACTTTGTCAACTAAGCAGAGATGAGTAACTTGTCAGGTAAGCAGAGATGAGTAAATTGTCAGCTAAGCAGAGATGGGTAACTTGTCAGGTAGGCAGAGATGAGTAAATTGTCAGCTAAGCAGAGATGAGTACTTTGTCAACTAAGCAGAGATGAGTACTTTGTCAACTAAGCAGAGATGAGTACTTTGTCAACTAAGCAGAGATGAGTACTTTGTCAACTAAGCAGAGATGAGTACTTTGTCAACTAAGCAGAGATGAGTACTTTGTCAACTAAGCAGAGATGAGTACTTTGTCAACTAAGCAGAGATGAGTACTTTGTCAACTAAGCAGAGATGAGTACTTTGTCAACTAAGCAGAGATGAGTACTTTGTCAACTAAGCAGAGATGAGTACTTTATCAACTAAGCAGAGATGAGTACTTTGTCAACTAAGCAGAGATGAGTACTTTGTCAACTAAGCAGAGATGAGTACTTTGTCAACTAAGCAGAGATGAGTACTTTGTCAACTAAGCAGAGATGAGTACTTTGTCAACTAAGCAGAGATGAGTACTTTGTCAACTAAGCAGAGATGAGTACTTTGTCAACTAAGCAGAGATGAGTACTTTGTCAACTAAGCAGAGATGAGTACTTTGTCAACTAAGCAGAGATGAGTAAATTGTCAGGTAAGCAGAGATGAGTACTTTGTCAACTAAGCAGAGATGAGTACTTTGTCAACTAAGCAGAGATGAGTACTTTGTCAACTAAGCAGAGATGAGTAACTTGTCAGGTAAGCAGAGATGAGTACTTTGTCAACTAAGCAGAGATGGGTACTTTGTCAACTAAGCAGAGATGAGTACTTTGTCAACTAAGCAGAGATGAGTAACTTGTCAGGTAAGCAGAGATGAGTAACTTGTCAGGTAAGCAGAGATGAGTAACTTGTCAGGTAAGCAGAGATGAGTAACTTGTCAGGTAAGCAGAGATGAGTACTTTGTCAACTAAGCAGAGATGAGTACTTTGTCAACTAAGCAGAGATGAGTACTTTGTCAACTAAGCAGAGATGAGTACTTTGTCAACTAAGCAGAGATGAGTACTTTGTCAACTAAGCAGAGATGAGTACTTTGTCAACTAAGCAGAGATGAGTACTTTGTCAACTAAGCAGAGATGAGTACTTTGTCAACTAAGCAGAGATGAGTACTTTGTCAACTAAGCAGAGATGAGTACTTTGTCAACTAAGCAGAGATGAGTACTTTGTCAACTAAGCAGAGATGATTAACTTGTCAGGTAAGCAGAGATGAGTAACTTGTCAGGTAAGCAGAGATGAGTAACTTGTCAACTAAGCAGAGATGAGTACTTTGTCAACTAAGCAGAGATGAGTACTTTGTCAGGTAAACAGAGATGAGTACTTTGTCAACTAAGCAGAGATGAGTACTTTGTCAACTAAGCAGAGATGGGTACTTTGTCAACTAAGCAGAGATGAGTACTTTGTCAACTAAGCAGAGATGAGTACTTTGTCAACTAAGCAGAGATGAGTACTTTGTCAACTAAGCAGAGATGAGTAACTTGTCAGGTAAGCAGAGATGAGTACTTTGTCAACTAAGCAGAGATGAGTACTTTGTCAACTAAGCAGAGATGAGTACTTTGTCAACTAAGCAGAGATGAGTAACTTGTCAGGTAAGCAGAGATGAGTACTTTGTCAACTAAGCAGAGATGGGTACTTTGTCAACTAAGCAGAGATGAGTACTTTGTCAACTAAGCAGAGATGAGTAACTTGTCAGGTAAGCAGAGATGAGTACTTTGTCAACTAAGCAGAGATGAGTACTTTGTCAACTAAGCAGAGATGAGTACTTTGTCAACTAAGCAGAGATGAGTACTTTGTCAACTAAGCAGAGATGAGTAACTTGTCAGGTAAGCAGAGATGAGTACTTTGTCAACTAAGCAGAGATGAGTACTTTGTCAACTAAGCAGAGATGAGTACTTTGTCAACTAAGCAGAGATGAGTACTTTGTCAACTAAGCAGAGATGAGTAACTTGTCAGGTAAGCAGACATGAGTAAATTGTCAGCTAAGCAGAGATGGGTAACTTGTCAGGTAAGCAGAGATGAGTACTTTGTCAACTAAGCAGAGATGAGTACTTTGTCAACTAAGCAGAGATGAGTACTTTGTCAACTAAGCAGAGATGGGTAACTTGTCAGGTAAGCAGAGATGAGTAAATTGTCAGGTATGCAGAGATGAGTAAATTGTCAGGTATGCATAGATGAGTACTTTGTCAACTAAGCAGAGATGAGTAACTTGTCAGGTAAGCAGAGATGAGTAAATTGTCAGCTAAGCAGAGATGGGTAACTTGTCAGGTAGGCAGAGATGAGTAAATTGTCAGCTAAGCAGAGATGAGTACTTTGTCAACTAAGCAGAGATGAGTACTTTGTCAACTAAGCAGAGATGAGTACTTTGTCAACTAAGCAGAGATGAGTACTTTGTCAACTAAGCAGAGATGAGTACTTGTCAACTAAGCAGAGATGAGTACTTTGTCAACTAAGCAGAGATGAGTACTTTGTCAACTAAGCAGAGATGAGTACTTTGTCAACTAAGCAGAGATGAGTACTTTGTCAACTAAGCAGAGATGAGTACTTTGTCAACTAAGCAGAGATGAGTACTTTGTCAACTAAGCAGAGATGAGTACTTTGTCAACTAAGCAGAGATGAGTACTTTGTCAACTAAGCAGAGATGAGTACTTTGTCAACTAAGCAGAGATGAGTACTTTGTCAACTAAGCAGAGATGAGTACTTTGTCAACTAAGCAGAGATGAGTACTTTGTCAACTAAGCAGAGATGAGTACTTTGTCAACTAAGCAGAGATGAGTACTTTGTCAACTAAGCAGAGATGAGTACTTTGTCAACTAAGCAGAGATGAGTAAATTGTCAGGTAAGCAGAGATGAGTACTTTGTCAACTAAGCAGAGATGAGTACTTTGTCAACTAAGCAGAGATGAGTACTTTGTCAACTAAGCAGAGATGAGTAACTTGTCAGGTAAGCAGAGATGAGTACTTTGTCAACTAAGCAGAGATGGGTACTTTGTCAACTAAGCAGAGATGAGTACTTTGTCAACTAAGCAGAGATGAGTAACTTGTCAGGTAAGCAGAGATGAGTAACTTGTCAGGTAAGCAGAGATGAGTAACTTGTCAGGTAAGCAGAGATGAGTAACTTGTCAGGTAAGCAGAGATGAGTAACTTGTCAACTAAGCAGAGATGAGTACTTTGTCAACTAAGCAGAGATGAGTACTTTGTCAACTAAGCAGAGATGAGTACTTTGTCAACTAAGCAGAGATGAGTACTTTGTCAACTAAGCAGAGATGAGTACTTTGTCAACTAAGCAGAGATGAGTACTTTGTCAACTAAGCAGAGATGAGTACTTTGTCAACTAAGCAGAGATGAGTACTTTGTCAACTAAGCAGAGATGAGTACTTTGTCAACTAAGCAGAGATGAGTACTTTGTCAACTAAGCAGAGATGATTAACTTGTCAGGTAAGCAGAGATGAGTAACTTGTCAGGTAAGCAGAGATGAGTAACTTGTCAACTAAGCAGAGATGAGTACTTTGTCAACTAAGCAGAGATGAGTACTTTGTCAGGTAAACAGAGATGAGTACTTTGTCAACTAAGCAGAGATGAGTACTTTGTCAACTAAGCAGAGATGAGTACTTTGTCAACTAAGCAGAGATGAGTACTTTGTCAACTAAGCAGAGATGAGTACTTTGTCAACTAAGCAGAGATGAGTACTTTGTCAACTAAGCAGAGATGAGTACTTTGTCAACTAAGCAGAGATGAGTACTTTGTCAACTAAGCAGAGATGAGTAACTTGTCAGGTAAGCAGAGATGAGTAACTTGTCAGGTAAGCAGAGATGAGTAACTTGTCAACTAAGCAGAGATGAGTACTTTGTCAACTAAGCAGAGATGAGTACTTTGTCAACTAAGCAGAGATGAGTACTTTGTCAACTAAGCAGAGATGAGTACTTTGTCAACTAAGCAGAGATGGGTACTTTGTCAACTAAGCAGAGATGAGTACTTTGTCAACTAAGCAGAGATGAGTACTTTGTCAACTAAGCAGAGATGAGTACTTTGTCAACTAAGCAGAGATGAGTAACTTGTCAGGTAAGCAGAGATGAGTACTTTGTCAACTAAGCAGAGATGAGTACTTTGTCAACTAAGCAGAGATGAGTACTTTGTCAACTAAGCAGAGATGAGTAACTTGTCAGGTAAGCAGAGATGAGTACTTTGTCAACTAAGCAGAGATGGGTACTTTGTCAACTAAGCAGAGATGAGTACTTTGTCAACTAAGCAGAGATGAGTAACTTGTCAGGTAAGCAGAGATGAGTACTTTGTCAACTAAGCAGAGATGAGTACTTTGTCAACTAAGCAGAGATGAGTACTTTGTCAACTAAGCAGAGATGAGTACTTTGTCAACTAAGCAGAGATGAGTAACTTGTCAGGTAAGCAGAGATGAGTACTTTGTCAACTAAGCAGAGATGAGTACTTTGTCAACTAAGCAGAGATGAGTACTTTGTCAACTAAGCAGAGATGAGTACTTTGTCAACTAAGCAGAGATGAGTAACTTGTCAGGTAAGCAGAGATGAGTAAATTGTCAGCTAAGCAGAGATGGGTAACTTGTCAGGTAAGCAGAGATGAGTACTTTGTCAACTAAGCAGAGATGAGTACTTTGTCAACTAAGCAGAGATGAGTACTTTGTCAACTAAGCAGAGATGGGTAACTTGTCAGGTAAGCAGAGATGAGTAAATTGTCAGGTATGCAGAGATGAGTAAATTGTCAGGTATGCAGAGATGAGTAAATTGTCAGGTATGCAGAGATGAGTAAATTGTCAGGTAAGCAGAGATGAGTAAATTGTCAGGTAGGGAGATTTGAGTAAATTGTCAGGTAAGGAGAGATGAGTAAATTGTCAGGTAGGGAGATTTGAGTAAATTGTCAGGTAAGGAGAGATGAGTAAATTGTCAGGTATGCAGAGATGAGTAAATTGTCAGGTAAGCAGAGATGAGTAAATTGATGGATAGGCAGAGATGAGTAAATTGTCAGTTAAGCAGAGATGAGTAAATTGATGGATAGGCAGAGATGAGTAAATTGATGGATAGGCAGAGATAACGTTTGTCCAGGCTGTCCCACATACAAAACTATTAGAATGGCGTCGATTACTGAAACATTAGACGGACGGGTATCTACAATAGTTGATGTAGAGTAAAGATTAATACAATATTAGATGAAAGGGCTAATTGTAATATGAGGGCGTTTCAAGCAGTGATATTTTTCAACTTTTCTTTATGTGTGTTAATTTTATTTGGGCAGAATGAATTTATAGGCAGTAAATTTGCACACAAAGAACAAGAGGTAGGGCTCGATCCCAATCGACGGCTTCCGGCTTCACCCAGCCTTAAATGGGTACCGGATTTTTTTCTGGGAAAGTAAAGCAGCACGGGCGTAATACCGACCACATTACCCCAACAATCATGTGATGAAGGTCTGTAAAATATAGGGTCACTAACACCATATTTCCCTATACGCGACTTGGCGTGACGGGGGTACTTTACTTTACTTACATTTGCACACAAAGAACAAGAGGTAGGGTTCGATCCCAATCGACGGTGGGTTCGATCCCAATCGACAGCTTCCGGGTTCACCCAGCCTTAAATGGGTACCGGCTTTTTTCTGGGAAAGCAAAGCACCACGGGTGTAATACCGACCACATTACCCAAAAATCATGTCCTGAAGGTCTCTAAAAATGTATGGTCACCAACACCATATTCCTCATACGCCACTAGGCGTGACGGGGATCTTTGCTTTTTGTTTACATTTGCACACGAACTCGTATAATTTCAGTATCTTCAGATACGTAGTAGTGGTACAATAGCTTCTATATTTGAATTTGTGAATGACGCTGTCATTAATTATCTTGTGGAAGATAATTAATTCTTCAAAACATGTAAAGGTATTTAAATAATGTATACAAATCATCATCATCATAAGTTCCGGGCCTGCTGACGTAGGTGATCATATCTCTCCACAACTTTCGATTTCGACAGCTATTTATCATTTCTGTTGTGTACCTTCTGCCAAGCCATTCTCTTAAGCTGTCTGTTAATTTTTTCTCTTTGCTTCCCTCTATCTCTTCGTCCCTCAATTGTTCCAGTTGTTACAATATATTCCAGTTGTTCTCTTCTCATCACATGGCCAAAAATGATGATTTCATCCTAATATTGGAAATTAGCTCACTATGTGCTTTGACCTGTCTCGGAACATCTTCATTACTCTGCTTAGCTGTCCATGGTACCTCAACATACTTCTGTAAAACCACATTTCTGCAGACCCCAGTGATTTTCTTGCCTGTTGTCCTATTGTCCATAATTCGCTTCCATATGTTAAGACTGGCTCTACGTAACATTTAAGAACTCTTTTTCTTGTTTCTATTGTGAAAAAATGGATTGCATAGTATCTTCCTCATTTTCTGGAAAGCTGTTTTTGCCTGAGCCATTCTGCATCTCACCTCTTTTGTACATCTTCCGTCTGAAGTTAACAAAGTTCCCAAATATTTAAATTCATTTACCTGTTTTAATATTCTTCCACTTGTCTTTATTTTGCACTGAGGTGATATCCTTTTCTTTGTTGTTACCATTACCTCTGTCTTTTTACTATTAAGGCTGAGTCCTTTATTTTTGCTTTCTTTCACTATAATGTCCAACATTTCTTGTAACTCATTTTCACTTAGCGATTAAGACTGTATCATCAGCATACCTTATATTATTTATATTATGACCTCCAATTGTTATTCCAGGCATGCCCCTTATGGATCTTAAAATAATCTAACTATACATATTAAACAAATCTGGTAACAGCACACAACCTTGTCTAACACCCTGTTTTATTTGTTGAAACATTCCAATTGGTTTCCAGTTCGTATGACCGCTGTTTGTTGCCAGTACATGTTCTTTATTATTCTTAGATCTTTGCTGTCTACGTTTATGCTTTCTAAAATTCTGTTTATTTCTTGGTGCTTTACTTTGTCAAATGCCTTGGTGTAATCTATGAAACATAGGTATAGTTCTATTTTCACCTCTATGGCTCTTTTTACTAAAGATCTTATCATATATATGGCATTGCTGGTTCCTTTATCTCTAACAAAACACACACTGTTCATCGCTAATTTCTGGACTGATTTTGTTTCGCACTCTTCGCATGATGATTCTTAGTAATATCTTAGTCATATGACTCATAAGGCTTATTGTGCGATGATCTTCGCATTCAATCGCACCCGATTTCTTTGGTAGGGCTATGAATATTGATTTGAGCGTGTCGTCTGGTAAATATCCGCTGTTGTAGATATTATTCAATATTTTTGTTGTTATTTCTATTCCAAAATCACCCATGGCTTTAATCTCTTCTTTAGTTATATTATCTGGTCCAGGAGCTGTTCCTGCTTTAATATTGCGCAAGGCGTCTTCCACTTCTTCTCTTATTATTTCTGGTCCTTCTCCATTATCCTTAATATTTACTTCCGTTCGATCATTATTATAAAGATCTTTAATATATTCTGTCCATCGTTCCCTTATGCTTTTTTGATCAATCAACAGTTCTCCTTCCTTTGATCTTAAACATCCAGTTTTTTATTGCATTTTTCTTCCTGTTAATTCTTCAATTTGTTTGTATATAGCTTTAGCATCTCCTTTCTGTTGCATTTCAATCTCTTTGCATCTCTCTTTTAGCCATGCTTCTTTTGCTTCATTGCATTTTATTACAATTTCTTTATTTAATCTCTTATACTCATCTTTATTTTCTTTATTTCTTCTTCTTGTATCCATTAGCTGCAAAATGCCATCTGTCATCCATTTCTTTCTTGAATTTGTCATCACTGGCGGTATGAACACTTTTGATGTTTGTTGCATTGATTCTTTTAGCATTTCTCACTGTTCATCAATGCTTTGTATCTTCTCTATTGCACTGTACCGGTTCTGAATTGTGATTTTATATTTGTCTTGCAACTTCTTGTCTGATCTGAGTAAATCTAAATTTAACTTGATGTTAACTGAGGCTCGTTTTGTTGTTTTTTTCATTTTTCATTTTACTCTAAGCTTTCCCACAACTGGTACATGATCACTATTGCAATCTGCCCCTGATCTAGTTTTCACACACACCAGACTGTTTCTAAACCTATTGCTTATCATTATGTAATGAATTCGATTACGTGCGTTGTCTCCTGGGCTTTTCCATGTCCACAGACGTCTTGGATGTTGCTTAAATCAGGTGTTTCCTATCATCATGTTGTGTGTTCTTGCCCAGTCAATAATTTTCTCACCTCTTTCATTCCTCTCGCCTAAGCCATAAGGACCAACTACTTCCTCGACTCTTTCCTTTCCTACTTTTGCGTTAAAATTCCCTAGAACTATGGTGTTTTCATGTGGAGGGAATAATAGAACAAAGAAGTATGTGTTAGCACTCTGAGAAATTGACAGACAAACAACAATAGAAAAAAACGAAGAACAATATATGGTCCGAAGTGGGATCGAACCCGTACTCAGTGGCACCGCGCCTTGCCACGAGAAGCCGAACGCTTGGCACACTGTCACGCAGCCAACTAAAAAAATTGGCTATTGCAGCAGTGTCTTGCACGAAAGGCGATCTCAATGACTATAGCATAGGGTAACGATCACAAAACCACATTTATTTTTACCCATATAATAATTTATTATTATTATTTTTGTACCCTGTTTTCATGTGGTTTGCATTTATGAAGTGCCTCATTTAACTCGTTGTAAAATTTATCAATTGTTTCCTCTAAACTGTCTGCTGTTGTGCATAAACTTGTATAAGATTTATGTCTATTGGCTTTCCATTCAATTTCACTAAAAGGACTCTGTCAGATATTGAGTAAAAGCCTTTCACTGATCTTGGTCTTTCTGCATCCAAGATGATACCTACTCCTCTTTGGTGTTCACTACCTCCAGAATAGATTATTTTATGTTTATCAGAATACATCTCCCCTGATCCGGTGTATCTCGTTTCGCACAGTCCCAGTAATTGTAAACCGATTCTTTTAATTTCTTGTATGATGTTTTCTAGTTTACCCTTCTGCATGAGTGTTCTCACATTCCAAGTACCTATTTTTAGAGTTTGTTTTATCTTTATTTTGCTTACAGTATATTGATGACGATCGGGTATCACCTGTAGCACATGATGTCCCCTACCGAACGAGGATTTTGTATACAAATAGATAGCATTAATAAAAGTGTTGTCAGTCGTCGGACAAATTGATCTTTATTAGCGACAGATGGTCCAAGCCTCGATAGCTCAGTGTGACAGTGAACTAAACTCATTATCAAGTACCATGCTTGCTGGCGTATGTGATCGTGTCTCTCCACAATTTTCAATCTCGACAGTTATTTATCATTCTGTTGTTGACCTTATGCCAAGCCATTCTCTTAGGCCGTTTTGTATCTTTTCTCATTGCTTCTCTCTAACTCTTTGTAACTCGATTTTTCCAGTTGTTACAATATATTCCAGCTGTTCTCTTTTCATTGCATGACCAAAAAGTAATGATTATTTCTTCCTAATATTGGATGTTAACTCTCTCTTGTTTTGGCCTGTTTCATAAAGATTTCATTACTCTTCTCAGCTGTCCTTGGTATTCTCAACATTCTTCTGTAAAACCCCATTTCTATAGCCTCCAGTTATATTTTTTGTCTGTTGTCCCATTTATCCACGATTCACATCCATACGTTAAGACTGGCTCTACATAACATTTAAGAACTTTTTTTCTTGTTTATATTGTCAAAAATGGATTGCTCAGTATCTTCCTCATTATTTGTAAAGCTGCTTTTACCTGAGACATTTTGCATCTCATCTCTCTGTACATCTCACCTCTGTTAAACTGAACAACTAAAGACAAGATGCCAGGTTCGATCCTGATCAACGGCTTCCAGCTTCACCCAGCATTCAATAGGTACGCGTTTTTTTTTCTGGAAAAGTAAAGCCATGTGCCGAAGGTCTGTTAAAATATGGGCACTAATATCATATTATTTATAAGGCAAGTGGCGTGACAAGGCTCTTCACTTTACTATGCTCAAAGCAGTCTTGTCATCCACGCTTTGGGCTGTCATACACTGCAGCAACACCGGCACCGTGCCGATAACCTTATCAGTGGATCACAAGAAAACAATTATTTGGGGACAATATGGTATGCTCCATTAAATATTCAGCGGCCCACGTCGAACAATGTTAGATAAAGAGAGTACAAACACATTTTAGATAAACAGATAACAGTGAAACGTTAGATACGAAGGGAACAGAGAAATTTTATGAGAAAAGAAAACAGTGAAATGTTAAATGAAAGGAGAACAATGAAACGTTAAATGAAAAGAGAACTGTGAAATAGTAGATGAAAAGACAACAGTGAAATGATAGATGAAAAGAGAACAGTGAAATGATAGATGAAAAGAGAACAGTGAAATTATAGATGAAAGACAACAGTGAAATGATAGATGAAAAGAGAACAGTGAAATGATAGATGAAAAGAGAACAGTGAAATGATAGATGAAAAGACAACAGTGAAATGATAGATGAAAAGAGAACAGTGAAATGATAGATAAATAAAGTAATATGGTAGAGAAAGATCATCTTGACACGCGTCTCATCAAAATACATTTTTGGAATTGTAATCATAAAAGTATGGTTGTCTCCCTTCGCGTCTATTATTTTCACATCTAAGGTTACTGCATCACGAGCTGTCTTGGTTTCCTTTATAGAGTCTCGATTCATTAAAGTCTTCACATGAGATCAAGCTATCATTCCGCATCCTGATATTATCTCTCGTCTGTCTCCTAACTGTATCATTCAAGCTATGCTTGCCTTTTGAGCTGTTCTGTATGGCTGTTACAAATATCTTCTCTATAATTTTACAGATTTCCGTAATTGATCCGATTTCGTTTGAAATATTTTAGTTATCTTTATAAGTTTTAAATATGTTTAGTTTATTTTCTAATAGTTGGAGTTAGTATTTGAAGGCCCTGGTATCGCTGCAAACGAATTAAAATCCATAATTGTTCAACCGCCCGTGCAAGTGGAATCATCCGAATTAACATCTCGAATATCAAAACAAAGAAAAGCAGCTGCGTTCCCGCATAATAGCAGCTACAGCACTCGCCTAAAGACAAAAGGCCAAGGGGCACGGAAAGTGAACGCAGCTGAACTATTCTTCGTCATACGCTATCATCATTCATCGTAAGCAATTTGAATATAGATACACCATCCAGATGAAAAGCACAGCTCACGGTGTGTACAGAGCATTAAACTCAGTAGCTCCAACAGCAATCCGGACTTGAAATATGAGGAAACTGCAACAAGGAACACTTTTCAGATAGTGCCTCAACGTTCTGTCGCCTATTCGCCATATTGACCGGAAGTCCCTTATCTTCTTGTAGTTTGTATATTGTGAAATCTGGAAATCTACACACAATTTTAGGTAGCAAATTAAAAGCCTTTATAAAGAAATGTCTTCGTGGGATCTCAAACATAAGATGGGAAGAATACATCCAACGAACTGATAAGAGGCGAATCTATAAGAAGTATATTTGTCAAGATTTATCAGAAGCATTAAAAATACATTGGTCATGTGCTGAGAATGAATGAAGAAAGACTTCCCTATCAGGTATTTATGTGGGAACCATCCGGTAGAAGAAAACAAGGCAGACCAAGAGAATCGCTATGCAGAACAATTATTAAGGGAAGGCTCAACCATGGGACTAAGAAACAGCAAAGACCTAAAAGAGGTGGCAACATATCCACAGTTGTGGAGAGCGATGACTTCTGCCCAAAGTGACACCTCAGCCGGAGAAGAAAATGAATGATTGAAACAAATGAGTATGTCTATAGGTGTTAATATTTAATGCAGTTGGCAATAACCAAATAAAATTAGGAGAAATACCTCTACTAGACGTACAAGCTTACATATATCTGTGTAGTAATATACATAAAGAGGGAGGAACAGAAAATGATACCAAAATAAGGATATCAAAAGCACGAGGAGCTTTTGTTGCACTGGGAACATATGGAAGTCCAAATAAATTAGGTTAAATACACAATTTAAAATTTTTCAACTCCAAATGTTAAGTCAGTCCTATTGTATGTCTGTGAAACATGGAGAACAACAAAATTGACAATCATGAAGATACGGACTTTCATTAATGGATGCTTACGCAGAATAAAAGGATGGAAATGGCAGGACAAAATCGATAGCATAGAATTATGGAAATGTACCAGTCAAATACCAGTGGATAAAGAGATAAAGCGAAGACGATGGCGCTGGATAGGACACACACTGCGGAAGCCAACTGACAGTATTACACAACACGCCCTTTTTTGGAATCCCCAGTGGAAAAGACAAAGAGGGAGACCAAGGAATTCTTGGAGAAAACATAGAAGCAGAGATGAAGATGATGAAATTCAATGCTCTTAAAAGAATGGCAAAAAAAAAACAGAACGACTTGGGACGTGTTTGTTGAAGACCTATGCTACACTGGAGCTGAAAGGTAGTAGTAGTAAAATAAGGAGCAGAAGAAGATAGGTGTTAATATTATATACCACTGTTAGCTATTATTTGTATATTGCTGCTACTTCTAAATAGACGATTGTTCTTTTTTAACAGTAATTATAAAGGTAAAGGTATAATTAAAGACAATTGAATCGGTGTCTTAGCACGCAGGTACCCATATGTACTCA
This sequence comes from Megaustenia siamemsis, assembly GCA_032433765.1. NCBI lineage: Eukaryota > Metazoa > Mollusca > Gastropoda > Stylommatophora > Ariophantidae > Megaustenia > Megaustenia siamemsis. The sequence continues at coordinate 63,103,384 of JAVIAB010000106.1, read as the reverse complement.
GCTACCTATCCATAAGTGTTCGGATACTTCTGTATAGTGTCGCTTCAAGCATCGATACTCGCGATGCAAGGCGGCATTCCTAACCTTCCCAGAGTAATACCCTGGTGCCCATTTCTGCCAGTGGCTGGGTCAACCGTGGGGTAATTTTTCCAAGCACGAATGCAATTCACACTGCTTCCAACGGGAATCGAATACGGGTTGTACGAACATCGGTAGTCCAGTCGGGTGTCCTCCCAGCCAGGCTACAGAGGTCCCCAGAAATTATAAGTAGAACAGTCGTTACTATAACTACTACTATAATTACAACTATAACTACTACTATAATTACAACTATAACTACTACTATAATAACAACTATAACTACTACTATAATTACTACTATAACTACTACTATAATTACAACTATAACTACTAATATAATTACAACTATAACTACTACTATAATTACTACTTAACTACTACTATAACTACTAATATAATACTATAATTACTAATATAACTACTACTATAACTTCTACTATAATTACTAAATTACTAATATAACTACTACTATAATTACAACTATAACTACTACTATAATTACTACTATAACTACTACTATAATTACTACTATAACTACTACTATAATTGCTACTAATATAATTACTACTATAACTACTAATATAATTACTACAGTAAATACTACTATAATTACTACTATAACAGCTACTATAACTACTACTATAATTACAACTATAACTACTAATATAATTACAACTATAACTACTAATTACTACTATATCTACTACTATAACTACTAATATAATTACTATAATTACTAATATAACTACTACTATAACTTCTACTATAATTACTATAATTACTAATATAACTACTACTATAATTACAACTATAACTACTACTATAATTACTACTATAACTACTACTATAATTACTACTATAACTACTACTATAATTGCTACTAATATATTACTACTATAACTACTAATATAATACTACAGTAATACTACTATAATTACTAATATAACTACTACTATAATTACAACTATAACTACTACTATAATTACTACTATAACTACTACTATAATTACTACTATAACTACTACTATAATTGCTACTAATATAATTACTACTATAACTACTAATATAATTACTACAGTAAATACTACTATAATTACTACTATAACAGCTACTATAACTACTACTATAACTACTATATAATTACCACTATACCTACTACTGTAACTACTACAATAATTAATACTGAAACTACTACTATAACAATTACTATAACTATTACTATAACTACTACTATAACTACTACTATAACAACTACAATAACTACTACTATAACTACTACTATAACTACTATAACTACTATAACAACTACTATAACTACTACTATAACTACTATATAACAACTACTATAACTATTACTATAACTACTACTATATCTACTACTATACTAATACTACTACTATACTACTATAACTACTACTATAACTACACTATAACAACTACTATAACTACTACTATAACTACTACTATACTAAAATAACTACTACTATAACTACTACTATAACAACTACTATACTACTATAATTACTACTATAACTACTACTATAACAACTACTTTACTACTGTAACTACTACTATAACTACTACTATAACTACTATAACTACTACTATAACTACTACAATAACTACTACTATAACAACTACTATACTACTACTACTACTATAACTACTACTATAACAACTACTATATACTATAACTACTACTATAACACTACTAAGCTACTACTATAACAACTACTTTACTACTATAACTACTACTATAACTACTACTATAACTACTACTATAACTACTACTATAACTACTACTATAACAACTACTATACTACTATAACTACTACTGTAACAACTACTATAACTGCTACTATTACTACTTCTATTACTACAAGGAATGCCACTTCTACAAAAATGGTAACAACTTCTACTATTTATACCCTACTATTACAACCATTGGGAGCCGCGATAGCTCAGTGGTTAGTGAACTGGGCTACAAAGGACCAGAGGGAGGGTTCGATCCCAATCAACGGGGTCCGGGTTCACCCAGCCTTAAATAGGTAACCGAATTTTCTGGGAAAGTAAAGTGGCACGGGCGTAATACCGACCACATTACCCCCAAAATCCTGTGCCGAAGGTCTGTAAAATTTATGGTCACTAACACCATATTCCCTATACGCCAAGCGGCGTGACGGGGCACTTTACTTTTTTTCACTTATTATGACCATTACTAAGAATTATTACTACTACCACTTAATTTCTGTAGCTCTTGTTACAAAAACAACTACCATTATTACAACTACCACTTTCTGCTACTATAACCATAACACCAACTACTACTAATACAACTACAACTATTTTTACACAAAGAATTACATAAACTTGTTACTGCAAACACAACAGTATCAACTCCTTTTATAAATGTCATATTTCAACAATTACTGCTACTTGTTTAATAATAACAAATGTTATTATTTATTACTATTGAAATAACTACTACCCGTACTACTACCACTACTGCTACTACTGCTACAACTACTACAACTAACTACTACTACTATTACTACTGCTACAACTACTACAAATACTACTACTGCTACAACTACTACAACTACTACTACTACTATTTCTACTGCTACAACTACCACAAATACTACTACTGCTAAACTACCACAACTACTACTACTGCTACAACTACTACAACTACTACAACTACTACTACTACTATTACTACTGCTACAACTACTACAACTACTACTACTGCTACAACTACTACAACTACTATTACTACTACTATTACTACTGCTACAACTACTACAACTACTACTACTGCTACAACTACTACAACTACTATTACTACTACTATTACTACTGCTACAACTACTACAACTACTACTAACTACTACTATTACTACTGCTACAACTACTACAACTACTACTACTATTACTACTGCTACAACTACTACAACTACTACTACTGCTACAACTACTACAACTACTACTACTGCTACAACTACTACAACTACTACTACTGCTACAACTACCACAACTACTACTACAATTACTACTACTACTACTACTGATGCTACAACAACAACTACTACTGCTACTACTACAACTGCTGCTACAACTACAACAACTACTACTACTATTACTATTACTACTACTACTACCTCTACTATACACAACAACTACTACTACCTCTACTACTACAACTACTACTATTATTATTACTACTACCACTACTACTACCTCTACTACAACAAAAACTACTACTACTACAACTACTACTACTAGTAGTACAACTACTCCAACTACTACTACTATAACTACTACTACTATAACTACAAACACTACTATTACTATAACTACTACTACTACTATTACTCCTACTACTACCACTTCTGATGCTGCTACTACTACTACTATAACTATTACTACTACGACTTTTACTACTACTACTACAACTACTACAACAACAACTACTACTACTACTACTACTATAACTACTACTACTATAACTACTACTACTACAACTTTTCTACTACTACTACAACTACTACAACAACAACAACTACTACTACTACTACTACTCCTACTACTACTACTACCACTACTTCTATTACTATAACTACTACTACTATTACTACTATTACTACTACTAGTACAACTACTACTACTATAACTACTACTACTATAACTACTACTACTACTACTACTCCTACTACTACAACTATTGCTGCTACTACTACTACTACAACTACTACTACTTCTACTACTACTACTACTACGATTACTACTACATCGACTACATCTATTTACTGAAGAAATCACTTGCTTATATTAAAGTAACAGCCACATAACTACACCATTGTTACAACACCTAACATTATTACAATATTATTACTATTGCAAGAACAACTATTACTTTCATAACGACTACTAGTGCTATTAGACCTACTAACCATATCTTAATCTCAATCTTTCCAGCGCCGTTAGACGTCCCATATGGCTCTTGACGTTTTTCGCGACCCATCTCTGTTCTAGGCGAGAAGATCAATCCTACGCTGACCCTATTGTCTGCGTTCTTTTCATTGTTTCTTTAGGTCTTCCTATTTTTCTGCATCCTGATGTTTCCCATAGAAGAGCTTGTTTTAAAATTATTTGGTTGTCTCATCTCAACACACAAACAAATGAAAAGACGGTAGATGCCACAGAGATGGATTTCTCAGAAGAATGTTGAAAGTTCCATGGACAGCTAAAAAAGACCAATGAGGAAGTTCTCAAAGAGGCCAACACAAAAAGGAGCTCTTAAAAAAGCATTAGAAAGAAGTAATCAACATTTTTCTGGCACATCATGAGAAGAGGAAAGTTGGAATACTTGGTTACAATTGGCAAAATAGAAGGAAAGAGAGATCGCGGACGACAAAGAGAGAAAATACTGGATAGCTTGGTGTCATGGCATGGAAAACAGTCGACAACAGAACTAATACGATGTACTGTAGAAAGAAGATTGTGGAGGGACATGATCACCTACGCCAACCGGTATGGCACATGATGATGATCTCAACACATGTCCGACAAATATCCATCTTCTCTTCGTGATTGTAGATGAGATCGTTGGCTGAATGGACATTTCTCTATCTCAATATTAGTCTTGAATGCGTTCCACTGTACTCCTTCTCGAGCACTTCGAATTAATCTTTTGCTCTTCATTTGCCTCTCCTGCTGTTATGTTTCCTTATGTGTTTAATATTCCATCACTCCATCTTTGCTCTTCTGTTTGCCTCTAATGCTGTTATGCTTCATAGTGATTCTACTATTCCACCACTCCATCTTTTGCTCTTCATTTGCCTCTCCTGCTGTTATGCTTCCTAGTGATTCTACTATTCGATCACTCCATCGTTTGCTCTTCATTTGCCTCTCCTGCTGTTATGTTTACTAGTGTGTCTAATATTCCATCACTCCATCTTTATTGTGTTCGACTTCCTCGAGAGTGTATAAAGTTCACTGGGGATATTCTGTTTTCGAATTCATCCTGTAGGGACTAATCGTAGGATCCCACTACCAAAGACGGGAGAAAAGTAAGGTCATAAAGGAAACGCGGATTCAAAGAATACAATTTCCATTCCACCAAGTCCAGTGACTGGAGCTCCAACTCTAAACCCCCCCCCCCCACCCCCCCCCCCCCCACCCCCCCAAAAAAATAATAATAAAAATAATAATATAGTAAAATAAAATAAATAAATAAATAAAGCAGATATAAATATTTCAACGGTACATAATTAAATCTCGACTTTTTAATAATTGCACGCCATATAATGAGCTAGACATTACTTATTTCATAAAATAATACATACCAAGTACAAAGAAAGGATATGACCGATATAGTTGACCAATCGTCCAAACAGAATGGAGCAAATCGCATCGGCGACACCGTAGCATATCATCACGTAGCCCAGTTCCAAATTCCCAGAGCACAGCTTATATAAGACTGGGAATCAAGCAAACGTAATACAGGTATTACATATATGATATACACAAGATATTTCATTATAACATGTGCATCTACTTTATCACATGCATAGATTTTAAAAAAATGATTAAAAATGATAAGGTATGTAATCAAAGAGACTCAGGTCTTAAGTTACGTACCCAAAAAGAGGCTCAATTCTTAAGTTACGTACCCAAAAAGATATCAAATTTTTAGTTACGTACCCAAAAAGAAATTCAATTCTTAAGTTACGTACCCAAAAGAGACTCAATTCTTAGTTACGTACCCAAAAAAGACTCAATTCTTAGTTACGTACACAAAAAGAGACTCAATTCTTAAGTTACGTACCCAAAAAGAGACTCAATTCTTAAGTTACGTACCCAAAAAAAGACTCAATCTTTAGTTACGTACACAAAAGAGACTCAATTCTTAAGTTGCGTACCAAAAAGAGACTCAATTCTTAGTACGTACCCAAAAAAAAGACTCAATTCTTTAGTTACGTACACAAAAAGAGACTCAATTCTTTAGTTACCTACGCAAAAAAAGACTCAATTCTTTAGTTACGTACACAAAAAGAGACTCAATTCTAAGTTACGTACCCAAAAAGAGACTCATTCTTAAGTTACGTACCCAAAAAGAGACTCAATTCTTAAGTTACGTACCCAAAAAGAGACTCATTCTTAAGTTACGTACACAAAAAGAGACTCAATTCTTAAGTTACGTACACAAAAAGAGACTCAATTCTTAAGTACGTACCCAAAAAGAGACTCAATTCTTAAGTTACGTACCCAAAAAGAGACTCAATTCTTAAGTTACGTACACAAAAAGAGACTCAATTCTTAGTTACGTACCCAAAAAGAGACTCAATTCTTAAGTTACGTACCCAAAAGAGACTCAATTCTTAAGTTACGTACCCAAAAAAAGACTCAATTCTTTAGTTACGTACCCAAAAAGAGACTCAATTCTTAAGTTACGTACCCAAAAAGAGACTCAATTCTTAGTTACGTACCAAAAAGAGACTCAATTCTTAAGTTACGTACACAAAAGAGACTCAATTCTTAAGTTACGTACCCAAAAAGAGACTCAATTCTCAAGTTACGTACCCAAAAAGAGACTCAATTCTTAAGTACGTACCCAAAAGAGACTCAATTCTTAAGTTACGTACACAAAAGAGACTCAATTCTTAAGTTACGTACCCAAAAAGAGACTCAATTCTTAAGTTACGTACCCAAAAAGAGACTCAATTCTTAAGTTACGTACCCAAAAAAAAGACTCAATTCTTAAGTACGTACCCAAAAAGAGACTCAATTCTTAAGTTACGTACCAAAAAGAGACTCAATTCTTAAGTACGTACCCAAAAAAAGACTCAATCTTAAGTTACGTACCTAAAAAAAGACTAATTTCTTAAGTTACATGTCTAAAAGGTGCAGAAACGTTGACAACGGTAACTATTAAGTGGGATCCAACGGGAAAGTGAAATTTTGGAGGCAGACCAAAGACAATCTGTTACGGTGGGTGTAGAGAGAGAGAGAGAGGGGGGGGGGGGAAGGAAGGAATCAGTGGTAGCCGAAGCATACACTTATCGTGCTAGTTACCAGGAGAATTAGAGTTCGAATTACACTAGGGTCAAAAGTTATTGTTTTTTTTTATCTGTGGGGGCTGAAATAAAAACTCGAACCTGTACACCTCTTGGCGACTGACCTAGACAGGCAGCCTTGACTCTTAAGTCATATAAGTTCCCCCCCCCCCCACACCACTCCGTTTCCTCCTCCGCCAAACCCCGGAAATAGGGTAAATGTCGTAAAGATAGTTATCTTCGTAGATATAGAACAAAGAATAGGACAATTACAAGGACAAAGAATGACAATAAATTCTAGGTACAATAATATTTCCACGTGAATTATGTGCGTCTGAAGTGAGGTGCACATTTTTATTCGGGCAGACTGAGAGAAGTGGAAAGTTGGAATATTTGGTTACAACTGGCAAAATATTTGGAGAAGGAGATCGCGGACGACAAAGAGAGAAAATACTATATAGATAGCTTGTGTCACGGCATGGAAAACAGTCAACAGCAGAATTGATACGATGCACGGTGGATAAAGGATTGTGAAAGTACATGATCGCCTACGCCAACTGGAATGGCACATGATGATGATGATGATGCTGATGATGATGATGATAATGATGATGATGATGATGATGGATGATGATGATGATGATGATGATGATGATGATGATGATGATGATGATGATAATGATGATGATGATGAAATGAGGCGCAGAATAGTTCAGGCAAAGACTGCAATCAGAAAAGGAAAGAGAAATCGCACAATCGATCTTTCACAAAGGAAATAAGAAAAAATGTTCTTTAGTGTTATGTGAAACCAATTTTCTCATGTGGAAGTTAATCCTGGACAATCGAACAGCGCATAAGAAAATGTTTAGAGTCTAAGGAAATATGATTTTACAGATCATACTGAGAAAAACAGGGACAGTTAGAAAGAGTTGTTCTAAAAGAAAACAGGACAAAAAGAACTATTATGAAGAACGTCATGAGGAAAAAAAAATCATTCTTTTAGTCTTAAAAGATAAGGGAGAAATTCAAAACCGTTTGCAATAGCTAGAAAAATAGCCTGAAGAAAAGCTGTACATGTATCGTCTTTGTGGCTATGTTCGATCGTATGTCCGTCTCTCTCTTTTTCCCTCTCTCACTCTGTCTGTCTGTCTACCTCTCTGTTCGTCGGTCTGTCTGACTGTCTTTCTGTCCGTCTGTCTCTCTCTCAGTCTGTCTGTCTGTCTCTCTGTCAGTCTCTCTCTCACTCTCTCTCAGGCTGTCTGTCTGTCTACCTCTCTGTTCGTCGGTCTGTCTGACTGTCTCTCTGTTCGTTTGTCTCTCTCTCTCTCTCTCAGGCTGTCTGTGTCCGTCTGGCTCTCCCTATCAGGCTGTCTGTCTACCTCTCTGTCCGTCTGTCCGTCTGTCTGTCTCTCTCTCTCTCTCTCTCTCAGGCTGTCTGTCTGACTGTCTTTCTGTCCGTCTGTCTGTCTGACTGTCTCTCTGTCCGTATGTCTGTCTGACTGTCTCTCTATCCGTCCATCCGTCTGTCTGTCGATTTATGTTTATCTCCTTATCTCTATCTGTGTGTCTTTTATAATCTAAGTATTTATATGTATATGAGTATGTGAACCATCTACACTGGTTTTACCTAAAGAAGGGGAGAGCACCACAGATGATGTAAATAATTTATACACGAGTTGTCTTAGTGGATTAAGCACTGTCTGCTGATTACGAAAGTACTGGATAAATTTCACATTTGACTAAACCCCCCCCACCTCCTCCCCACCCGACACGATTTCTTGTTCATCCAACACTTGAGCGGTCTTGCGTGATACTGACCACACCACCCATAAATGCGTTGACTGTCATTGGAACGTCTTCTTGTTAAGCGTTCAAGTCTTATGACCATGTGATCTAGAGGATTTGTCCTGTTTCATGACGGAGAGGCATGAACAACACCATGACACACGATGAGCTGGTCGCATGATCAATACTCGTATATACGGGTGTGTCCTGATTTTCCCATAAACCTGCGCCGTGGCTGACACACTCCCGTCTTCGACAGGCTGGATCTTGGATTGACGAAGGAGGAATTTTCCTTCTCGTAGGGTGGATGCCGGCTGTTGGCCCCACCCTGCTTGTAGTTTCTTGTCTGTATGTTCTCCCATAGCCTTTCCTTCTTCCCATGCTAACTGCTAAAAAAAAAAAATTAATAAAGTACTCCGTCATGCCAAGTGGTGTATAGGGAATATGGTGTTAGTGACAATAAATTTTACAATCCTCCAGCACATGATTTTTGGGATAATGTGGTCGGCATTACACCCGTGCTGCTTTACTTTCCAAGAAAAAAATCCGGTACCCATTTAAGGCTGGGTGAACCTGGAAGTCGTCGATTTGGATCGAACCCTATCCCTTGTCCTTTGTAGTCCAGTTCACTAACCACTGAGCTATCGCGGCTCAGGTAACTGCTAGGCAGCAAAGATTTGCAGCGGTGGACGGTGGATCGAAATTTGAAAAGGCCAAAAAGTGAAACCGAACTTTAGTTTGACCTTTAACCTGATAATTTGCGACAGTACAGCGATTTAAGTTATGTAAAATAGTTCATTCAAATATTATCCTAAATTAACATAATTGCATCATCATATCTTAGTTATTTTCATTGTAGACTATGAGAAAAAATACATGATTTTGCTGTTAATAAATATCTCTTACAGTTGTGTTCAGCTGTCTTATATAAAGACGCAGTGCAGTGTTTCTTACAGAGACTCTAGATAAGGTCGCCTCCGATTGACTCTATATGTTTCTATATCTTATATAAAGAGATAGAACGCCATCTTATTAGTCGTTTTTATGTTGTTACGGCAACGTGGAGCTTATTGCATAAATGGCCTACCTAGTTTTTATATACATTCCAAGGTATGTAGAAATAGTTGCACGGTTGTAGTAGGTTTGACTTACATAGACATTGAAGCTTTATTTATTAGTAAGGGATTGAATCACTTGAACTCTGTGACGGTTATAATAAGGAATACTGGTCACTGGTTGCACACTGACATTTAACTCATTGAGTCGGAATGTGATTGTGTAATTGAATGTGATAGAATATTGGAAGAATCGTGGCTTCCGTTGCCTCCTAGTGGATTATATTCTGGGGTTTCCTTCTCCTCGGAAGGTGCTTTGTATACGGCTCTTACTCGCATGTCTTACCCTGTCTTTGGACATATGGGACGTATTTTAACTGAGTGAGGTATTCCTCACATTCAGTTGCACCTGTTGCACACACCCCGTCCTGGTCTTTAGTTTGTGATGTCAGATCAGCAGTCCCGTGTCATTTAAACATGTTGTCACAAATATCACATACGCTATACACCACAATAGACGCAACATGAACCCTTTACTTTCCACTCTCAAAGCTTTTGCATATGATAAACAGTCATCATAAGTAGGTTTGTTTGTGTATTTTAGCTTTGCCTTGTATTAATTTTTTTGTTTGAATTGCAATGTTTATTCTCTTCTCTTGCTTATCCTATAGGAATTGGAACATCCCCTGTTCGTAAATGATGGAAGAGTACATCCATACCTTGCTAGGCGCATGGGAAATATAGTGTTATATATAGTGTTATATATATAGTGGTTTATATAGTGTTTAGAATAGTGTTATATATAGTGTTGTATATAGTGATTTATATGGTGTTTAAAATAGTGTTATATATAGTGGTTTATATAGTGTTATATATAGTGTTGTATACAGTGGTTTATATAGTGTTTAAAATAGTGTTATATATAGTGTTATATATAATGATTTATATAGTGTTTAAAATAGTGTTATATATATTGTTATATATAGTGGTTTATATAGTGTTTCAAATAGTGTTATATATAGTGTTATATATAGTGGTTTATATGTTGTTATATATAGTGGTTTAATAGTGTTATATAGGGAGACGCGACAGCTCAGTGGTTAGTGAACTGGACTACAAAGGACAAGGGGTAGGGTTCGATCCCAACCGACGGCTTCCGGGTTCACCCAGCCTTAAAAGGGTACCGGATTTTTTCTGGGAAAAAGAAGCGGCACAGGCGTAATACCGTCACATTACCCCAAAAATCATGTGCATAAGGTCTGTAAAATTTATGGTCACTTACACCATATTTCCTATACGCCACTTGGCGTGACAGGAGTACTTTACTTTACTTTTTATAATGTTATATATGGTGTTATATATAGTGTTTTATATAGTGTTATATATAAAGTTATATATAGTGTAAATATAGTGGTTTATATAGTGTTTTATATATAATGTTATATATAGTGTTATATATATAATGTTATATATAGTGTTTTATATAGTGGTTTCCATCACCACGGCACACTTCAGCGTTATGTTGTCGGCATCGCGAAAGGCCGTTTTGATTCCCCGAAGATTCTCCGATATCCATTTTAGAGGCTGGGGGAACCTCGAAGCCTTTTCGGTCCTATAAAATCCGCCACATCTAAGAATTGAACCCGGATGCTGCATATAAGGAAGCGAGCACACTAACCACTCAGCCATCGAGGCCTCTAAAATTATCATAAATATGATGTTATCTTTCGGATGGACATTTGGATCTGAGCTCTATATGTTACTTAATCGTTCATAGTTTTATAAGTTAAACACATGTACCAATTTACATCCCAGTTGATAAAAGTTTAACTGTAGGCAGAAATAAATTATGTGTCTTTGTGGTGAAAGGTATTCTTACTATAAGTTAAACACATGTACCAATTTACATCCCAGTTGATAAAAGTTTAGCTGTAGGCAGAAATAAATTATGTGTCTTTGTGGTGAAAGGTATTCTTACTATAAGTTAAACACATGTACCAATTTACATCCCAGTTGATAAAAGTTTAGCTGTAGGCAGAAATAAATTATGTGTCTTTGTGGTGAAAGGTATTCTTACTCTTGTGAAGTTCTCAAAGAGGCCAACACAAAAAGGGAGTTCTTAAAAAACATCAGAAAGAAGCAATCAACATTTTTTGGGCACATCATGAGAAGAGGAAAGTTGGAATACTTGGTTACAACTGGCAAAATAAAAGGAAAGAGAGATCGCAGGCGAAAAAGAGAGAAAATACTGGATAGCTTGGTGTCATGGCATGGAAAACAGTCAACAACAGAACTGATACGATGCACTGTAGATAGAAGATTGTGGAAGGACATGATCGCCTACGCCAACTGGTATGGCACATGATGATGATGTGAAATTCGCACATCATCACCATCATCAAGTACCGGACCTGCTGGCGTAGGTGATCTTGTCTCTCCACAACTTTCAATCACGACAGTTATTTATCATTTCTGTTGTTGACTTTCTGCCAAGCCATTCTCTTAAGCTGTTTAGTATCTTTTCTCTTTTCTTCTCTCTATCTCTTCGTTCCTCAATTTTCCAGTTGTTACAATATATTCCAGTTGTTCTCTACTCATTACAGGCTAAAAAATTATGATTGTTCTTCCTAATATTATAAATTTGCTCTCTTTTGCTTTGGCCTCTTTCACAACGTTTTCATTACTCTTCTCAGCTGTCCATGGTATTCTCAACACACTGACACTCGAACGACGTGCTTTTCAAACCTGACTTGTATGAAGGTCAAGGAGAACTATAGACTAAGAAACATATATTTTTTTTTATGTTGCTGACGGCGGATTAATTTTTTAAAAGTCCCTCTTGTACCGAAGACGGCAGGTAGGGCGGAATCTAAAACTGTTAATATACATGCAACGCAAATCGTATAACATTCAAGAAGAAGAACGGGGAGAAAGATAAGAAATTCAGATAAAGAAGCAACAAGCAGAATACTTTTTAAAAAAAAAAGATAAGAAGCAACTAGAGAAAGAAGGAAAGAAGAAAATAAAAGAATAGGTCAACAAAGACACAGAAGAAGACGGGGAAAGAGAAGATGACTACGAAGGAAAGGAAAAGCTAAAGAAAAAAGAAGTAAAAATAAACACATTTTTATTAAGAAAGAAAAGAGGAAGAGGAAGTTGAAAAGAAGAGGAGGAAGTTGAAAAGAGAAGAGGAAGTTGAAAAGAGAAGAGGAAGTTGAAAAGAAGAAGAGGAAGTTGAAAAGAGAAGAGGAAGTTGAAAAGAAGAAGAAAAAGATGAAAAGTAGAAGAAGTAGAAAAAATTAAAGAACATAAAAAAGAGTAGAATTACATGGGAATCGACAGTCGTTAATTTTAGAGTCAGTTTAATGTGGAACACTACAACCGTCATCAGCACAGGCCCACCTTAGTGAAGTCTCCACCAATGAAAGCTTGTTCTACTCCACTGTAAATAGTCATCGGAATGAGCATCATCTGAATAGGGGACGTGAAGAGGTGGCGAAAAGTGGCAATCAACAGGTTGGGGCTAAGCCTTCTATCGTCTGAGCTGCTTTCATTGTCCAGGACAATCTTGTCAAGGAAAAGCGACACGATGATAGCCGCCACGACCGCAGAACCGAGGTAGATGCCACAAACTGTGTATATCTGCAAAAATCAAAATGAGTTATCGTAGTCAGCATTATCAACCTTGAGTTGAGATATTTTCAAATTAAAAAAAAAATAGTTATCTAAACAAAATGTATCTCCCTTTGGTTGAGATGCACATGAATATAACTCTCTCAGTACCTCACAAGAGAATACCTCACTCAGCCCCTCACAAGAGAATACCTCACTCAGCCCCTCACAAGAGAATACCTCACTCAGTCCCTCACAAGAGAATACCTCACTCAGTCCCTCACAAGAGAACACCTTACTCGATCTCTCACAAGAGAACACCTCTCTCAGTCCCTCACAAGAGAACACCTTACTCGATCTCTCACAAGAGAATACCTCACTCAGTCCCTCACAAGAGAATACCTCCCTCAGTCCCTCACAAGAAAATACCTCATGCAGTCCTTCCCAAGAGAACACCTCACTCAGTCCCTCACAAGAGAATACCTCACTCAACCCCTTCCAAGAAAATACCTCACTCAATCCGTCACAAGAAAATACCTCACTCAGTCCCTCCCAAAAAATACCATTACAAGAAAACCAGTGCTTTAAACAGAAAATACAGCTCAATCAGTTAATCACTAGAAAAACATCTTACCTAAAATACACACATACACACAAACAGCTCAGTTAGTTTCCCACAAGATAACAATCTTACAAGACAATAGCATGCCTTCCACACACAAAACCAGCTCAGTCAGTTCCTGACAAGAAAACATCACCCCCCCCCCCCCTTACATAAACAACATTTCTGTCGATTCCTTATAAGAAGACACCAAGTCTCAAATAAAAAGAAATCCTCAGTTCCTCACACACAAAAAAAACACCATCTCACTGACGAAAATATCTCAATCACTCCCTTACAGGAAAACATCTCAATCAGCCCCTTACAATTATACATCTCAACCAGTCCCTTACAAGAAAACATCTCCATCAGCCCCTTACAGTTATACATCTCAACCAGTTCCTTACAAGACAGTTGATACATCTCAATCAGTCCCTTACAAGAAAACATTTCAACCGGTCCCTTACAGGAAAAATCTCAATCAGCCCCTTACAGTTATACATCTCAACCAGTCCCTTACAGGAAAACATCTCTATCAGCCCCTTACAATTATACATCTCAACCAGTCCCTTACAATTATACATCTCAACCAGCCCCTTACAAGAAAAAAAATCTCAACCAGCCCGTTTGTGCTAACGTTTGTGCTACCAATGCCAGACATGGACCCTAGATGCAAGAACAACAAGAAACATAACCTCTACAGAGATTAAATGTGTTAGACGAATGACAGGAAACAGTCTGAGAGATAAGATCAGAAATGAAGAACTGAGAAAAAAAGCTAGGAATAGCCCCCGCCATATAATACATAAGGAAACAACAGATAAAATGGTTGGCCACGTGACAAGGCAGAAAGATTAAAACTCAACACAACAAGCATTCAACAAACGTTGTGAGAACACCAGACCCAAGGGTCGATCACGAAAAAAATGGATCGATGGAATATTAGAATCACTAGGAAACATAACAGCAGCAGATGCGAAACAGAAGAGCAAAAGACTGCAAATTGTATCTCCCCTCGACGCTGAAAGGCAAATGAGGAAGGAAAGGAGAAGAAGAATCAGCCCCTTATAGTTATACATCTCAATCAGCCCTTAAAGGTTATACATCTCAATCAGCCCCTTACAGTTATACATCTCAATCAGCCCCTTTCAGATATACATCTCAATCAGCCCCTTACAATCATACATCTCAACCAGCCCCTTACTATTATACATCTCAATTAGCCCCTTACAATTATACATCTTAATCAGCCCCTTACAATTATACATCTCAATCAGCCCTTAACAGTTATACATTTCAATCAGCCCCTAACAGTTATATATCTCAATCAGCCTCTTACAGTTATACATCTCAATTAGCCCCTTACAATTATACATCTCAATTAGCCCCTAACAGTTATACACCTCAATCAGCCCCTAACAATTATACATCTCAATCAGCCCCTAACAGTTATACATCTCAATTAGCCCCTAAAAGTTATACACCTCAATCAGCCCCTAACAATTATACATCTCAATTAGCCCCTAACAGTTATACATCTCAATCATCCCCTAACAGTTATACATCTCAATCAGCCCCTTAAAGTTATACATTTCAATCAGCCCCTAACAGTTATACATCTCAACCAGCCCCTTACAATTATACATCTCAACCAGCCCCTTACAATTATACATCTCAACCAGCCCCTTATAGTTATACATCTCAACCAGCTCCTTATAAGAAACTATCTCAATCAGCCACTTACAAGAAATCATCTCAACCAGTCCCTTACAAGAAAACATCTCAACCAGCCTCTTACAAGAAAACATCTCAACCAGTCCTTACAAGAAAACATATCATGTCACATAAGAAAAAAACTGAGGTCAGTCCCTCCAATTACAACAGCATCCCTCATAAGAGAACATAGCTGTCGATCCCTTAGAAGAAAGCAGAGTCTCTAATAAGAACTCCTTAAGTCAGTTCGTTGCAAGAAAACACCCCAGTCAGTCCCAAACTCCGCACAGACTCCCAAGAAAACACTCCACTCAGTCCCAAACAAAACCATCTCATCCAAACTCCGCACAGACTCCCAAGAAAACACTCCACTCAGTCCCAAACAAAACCATCTCATCCAAACTCCGCACAGACTCCCAAGAAAACACTCCACTCAGTCCCAAACAAAACCATCTCATCCAAACTCCACACAGACTCCCAAGAAAACACTCCACTCAGTCCCAAACAAAACCATCTCATCCAAACTCCACACAGACTCCCAAGAAAGCACTCCACTCAGTCCGAAACAAAACCATCTCATCCAAACTCCGCACAGACTCCCAAGAAAACACTCCACTCAGTCCCAAACAAAACCATCTCATCCAAACTCCGCACAGACTCCCAAGAAAACACTCCACTCAGTCCCAAACAAAACCATCTCATCCAAACTCCGCACAGACTCTCAAGAAAGCACTCCACTCAGTCCGAAACAAAACCATCTCATCCAAACTCCGCACAGACTCCCAAGAAAACACTCCACTCAGTCCCAAACAAAACCATCTCATCCAAACTCCGCACAGACTCTCAAGAAAGCACAACTCCACCCTGTTACAACACCTTGGTAGTAGCCTGGTCGAAGTTGGAGGTCGTGTTGCCCTCTGTAGCGTCGGACGGACAGAATTGTGCTCCACACTTGTCTGTGGTATTAGTGGAGTTTCCTGACGGCGCGAACACCAGCGATGAGATTAGATTCCCCCAGATCTGTGCTGGAGACAGGCAAGAATAGCCTAAGAAAATTGACATTCCACACACTCGTTCTCTCGGGAAATAGCCCATAAGTAGTATCACTGACATCATTTATCTCATCATTATCAAATACCAAGCCTGCTGGCGTAGGTGATCATGTCTCTCCAAAACTTTTGATCTCGGCAGTTATTTATCATTTCTGTTGTTGACCTCCTGCCAAGCCATACTCTTAACCTGTCTGGTATCTCTTCTCTTTGCTTTCCTCAATTTTCCCAGTTGTTACAATATATTACAGCTGTTCCCTTCTCACTGCATAGCCAAAAAAATTATATTGTTTCTTCCTAATATTGCATATTAGTTCTCCTTTTGCTTTGGCCTCTTTCAGATTGTTTTCATTACTCTTCTTAGCTCTTCATGGTATTCTCGACATTCTTCTCTAAAAACCACATTTCTACAGCCTGCAATGATTTTCTTGTCTGTTGTCCTATCGTCCATTATTCACATCCATACGTTAAGACTGGTTCTACATAACATTTAAAAACTCTTTTTTCTTGTTTATATTGTCAAAAATGGATTGCACAATAATTATTTATCTACCTTTGAATAATTATCTTATTATTTGTAACAGATTAGCAACTATAGTCTTTTTAAATAATTGATCAGTTCTGTGTTTTTTTCTTCCAAGAAAAGTACTTCTGCTTCTTCAAGTTTCTTTATTTCTTTTTGTAATGGGATTGGTAAACATCTAGAGTTCTCTATGTGCTTAAACCATTAGAATGGAATAGCTGGGTAGTCTAGAGTTACGACGTCGGCCATTGCACAGACGGAGCGAGGTTCAAAGCCTACCTCAGTCCATGGTGTGTTTTTTTTTAATAGCACAAAGTTAATCCGTGATTTCTTCGTGCTTTCACCGCCCATCTCATCCCATCCCACCAAACTCTTGGTAATACGATCCAACGTCTAGCCCTCACGTATAACGACAATTAACAGAAGATGTTGTGTGCACTCAGGGAACCGCGATAGCTCATTGGTTAGTGAACTGGACTACAAAGGACAAGAGATACGGTTCGATCCCTACCGACGGTTTCCGGTTTCACCCAGCCTTAAGTGGGTACCGGATTTTTTTTTCTAGGAAAGTAAAGCGGCACGGGCGTAATACCGACCACATTACCCAAAAATTATGCGTCGAAGGTATGTAAAATATATGATCACTAACATCATATTCCCTATACGCCACTTGGCGTGACAGGGTCACTTTAATTTTTTAACTACCGTGTGCACTTGAGCCCGTTATAGAACCATTGGCAGTTAAAATCGTAAAGACTGGTGCCAACATTTGGCCTCGCAAAACCGTAGACAAAAACATACCAACACTGCGGATCCTACGCCGTGTTACAGAGTTCGCGCACGTGGACTAGGATTCTGCTCGGATTTTTTTTTAAATTATCGACGGGAATATCATAGCACCTATGGGTTCTTCCGGTGCGCACTGATGAAGATAATAACAACAACCGTTGACATTTGATGCCGCTATTTCATGCTGCTATTTAATTTTGCTATTTAATGCTGCTATTTCATGCTGCTATTTCATGCTGCTATTTCATGCTGCTATTTAATGCTGCTATTTAATGCTGCTATTTAATCTATCTATCTATCTATTGTCCTTTCGAGCCAAAGACGGCACATAGGGCAGAACCACAATCTCAAAAACAGAAACCCTGCGTGCCAAAATGGCACATAATGCTATGGATATTTAATGCTGCTATGTATGTATCTATGGGACAAAGAGTTTTCATCGGTCCCAAGATATTTCTCTACCTACTTCTTACCCCATATTTTATGTCTCTGTTTATCCCAATTCTTTCCCATTTCCCATTATTCTATTAATTATGTTTTTCATTTAACTGCATATAACATCTGGAACAGAAGTAATGGTAAGAACAAAGAAAAAAGACTTACCGCATTGCACAATAAAGACAAGTGGAATAATATTAAAACCGGTAAATTAATTTAAGTATCTGGGAACAATGTTAACCTCAGTTGGTAGATGTACAACAGAGGTGAGATGCAGAATGTCTCAGGCAAAAGAAACTTTCCAAAAAATGATGAACATATTGTGTAATCTATTTTTGACAATAGAAACAAGAAAAAGAATTCTTAAAAGTTATGTACAGCCAGACTTAACATATGGATGTGAATCATGGACAATAGGACAACAGACAAGAAAATCACTGGAGACTGTAGAAATGTGGTTTTACAGAAGAATGTTGAGAATACCATGGACAGCTAAGAAGAGTAATGAAAACGTTCTGAAAGAGGCCAGAGCAAAAAGAGAGCTAATATTAGGAAGAAACAATCATCATTTTTTTTTTTACTATATTGTGAGAAGGGAACAGCTAGAATACATTGTAACAACTGGGAAAATTGAGGGACGAAGAGATAGAGGGAAGCAGAAAGAAAAGATACCAGACAGCTTAAGAGAATGGCTTGGCATAAGGTCAACAATAGAAATGATAAATAACTGTCGTGATCGAAAGTTGTGGAGAGATATTGTAATCTGAGCGTTTGTTGAAGAGGGAGAGGAACTTGTAACCCTTCCTTGCATGCACCACCCCACAATGCGAATAACTGTAATAATCGTGACAGAACGGAAGCCACACAACTGTAGAACTTTGTGTTACACACTTTACGGTTTAGATACACAAGGCTATTTTCTGCTTCTCTGCCGATGGCTGAAAATGTTCTGAAAGTACTTCGCTTGATTCGTTATGCCTCCATAACTGTGTGTTCTGCTTGCCCGTCTCACTGCCCCGTCGAATCCGGCCGCCTGATGTACTCACTGTCATCACTGACAGGCTTTGCTTGCCCGTCTCACTGCCCCGTCGAATCCGGCCGCCTGATGTACTCACTGTCATCACTGACAGGCTTTGCTTGCCCGTCTCACTGCCCCGTCGAATCCGGCCGCCTGATGTACTCACTGTCATCACTGACAGGCTTTGCTTGCCCGTCTCACTGCCCCGTCGAATCCGGCCGCCTGATGTACTCACTGTCATCACTGACAGGCTTTGCTTGCCCGTCTCACTGCCCCGTCGAATCCGGCCGCCTGATGTACTCACTGTCATCACTGACAGGCTTTGCTTGCCCATCTCACTGCCCCGTCGAATCCGGCCGCCTGATGTACTCACTGTCATCACTGACAGGCTTTGCTTGCCCGTCTCACTGCCCCGTCGAATCCGGCCGCCTGATGTACTCACTGTCATCACTGACAGGCTTTGCTTGCCCGTCTCACTGCCCCGTCGAGGCCGCCTGATGTACTCACTGTCATCACTGACAGTCTTTGCTTGACCAGACTCTGGACTTGCTTACTGACTGCTGCTTTCTACCGGATTGAGCCGGCAGCCCGTCACTTACCAGGAACTTACTCCGCATCCCTTCGTGATCTTTTAAGTGTTGTACTTCGCGCTGATTTTCTGATGTAACGTCCCTACAGCAATCTGAGGATCTTCTCAGCGAGCTGAATGTTCGTGCTTCACCACGCCGTTTACCAACCACAAACACTGACAAAAAATGTACAGTTCAAAATGTCCACTCATAAAATATGACTTGAGTTTATTATCAGAAAATTGGTCAAGTAACACAACAGTTAAAAGCCAGCAACTTTGCACGCAATGTACTGCAGGCACTGTTCATTACAATCGTGCCTCTCTCACTCTCGCACTATTGTCCACACTGAAAAATCGTCTCAATATGTAAAAAAGTAAAAAGTAAAGAGCCCCTGTCACGCCAAGTGGCGTATAGGGAATATGGTGTTAGTGAACATCATTTTTTTACAGACCTTCGGCACATGCTTTTTGGGGTAATGGGGTCGGTATTACGCCCGTGCCGCTTCACTTTCCCAGAAAAAGATCAGGTACCCATTTAAGGCTGGGTGAACCCGGAAGCCGTCGGTTGGGATCGAACCCATCCTCTTTTCCTTTGTAGTCCAGTTCACAAACCACTGAGCTATCGCAGCTCCTTCTCTTAATATGTAACTGAAATCTAATCTCTAGTTTAAACACAAGAACTGCTTCGACTTTAACCACGAGACTTACTTCTGCACTATTATCACTCTAGCTACTCTTAGACTAACTCTTAGCCCCTTTTGCCTCCATGAGCTATTGGCCTACCTACCGCCAAAGCTAGTTAGGGTTTCAATAACATTGGCCGCTCTAGCCGTCACTTATTTGAATCTCCTACAGTTGCCCGGACTATCTCTAAGACAAAAGCTTCGGAAAAACTCTTAACTAAAACTGAATTCATTGTCGAACTCCTTGCTCGAACATAACTAACATGAACATTTAACATTAACGTTATGAAGGTTGGTAAGCCATAATGACTACCGCCTCCCGGCGATACTGCTCTCAGGCCGTCCGCATATGTAAAATCCTCTATTAAACCTTGTACTTTGACTATATCTTTCCCCACCAGCCAATCACAAATCATTTTACATTCTCTGCCCCTTTCTAACTGAACTCTCTCACTATTCACGGGAAACCCGTTATTCTGCCTGAGTTACTTTTCTCACTTTCTCCCCGTGAATCTACTCACTCAATCACCTCAGTGTTACCCATTTTCACCTCCACTGTTACATTATAATCTACGCCAGCAGGCATGGTATTGGATAATAATGATGATGATGATGATGATAATAATGATGATGATGATGATGATAATGATGATGATGATGATGATAATGATGATGATGATGATGATAATAATGATGATGATGATGATGATATCTGGAACATTTTTTCCTCAGAAGCTGCAACACAATTGCTATACGAGATTTTTCTGATTATTTGTTCATTGTCCACTATCGTTTTCCACAAAACAATATCGGTTCCGTTCCCGTTAGTATTCTCTTTTTGTTTTTTTTTTACCATGAACCGATTGAGCAGAGAGTGAGTAGTAAGTAAAGTAAAGAGCCCCGTCACGCCAAGTGTCTTATAGGGAATATAGTGTTAGTGACCATAAATTTTACAGATCTTCAGCACATGATTTTTGGGGTAATGTGGTCGATATTACGCCCGCGCCGCTTTACTTTCCCAGGAAAACTCCGGTGCCCATTTAAGGCTGGGTGAAGAGAGTGAGTGGCCTACATGATTTGTGACATGAAAACAAATCAGGTTCTTATATGTTCCTCGACCTATCTCAATATTTTGCAGCATGTCACCTAACTCGAGCTGCTCAACACTTATTACCGTTGTTTTCCCCTTGATTACGCTTAACCAGCCTTTCTTTGACCTTTTCTATAGAGTCCACAGAATATCATTTCTTGTGAATGTAAATTACTGAGCACATGTATCTTCTCGATAGGAACATATGGTTGTGAATCATGGACAATATCTTGGACAAAACAGAAGGTAGAAATTATTTTCATTCGAAACAAAATATTGCAGAAAAATCCTCAAGATGATTTAAATAATGAAACAGAGCAATGAAGACATGAATGGCTTACAAATACTATTCTACATGGGAAATTAAAATAGTATCAGTCGAGCACTGGACCTGCCCGCGTAGGTGATCATGTCTCTCTACAACTTTCGATCTCGACAGTTATTTATCAGTTCTGTTGTTGACTTTCTGCCAAGCCATTCTCTTAAGCTGTCTGGTATTTTCTCTCTTTGCTTCCCTCTATCTCTTCGTCCCTCAATTTTCCAGTTGTTACAATATATTCCAGTTGTTCTCTTCTCATTACATAGCTAAAAAATTATGATTGTTTCTTCCTAATATTGGAAATTAGCTCTCTTTTTGCTTTGGCCTTTTTCAGAATGTTTTCATTACTCTTATTAGCTGTCCATGGTATTCTCAACATTCTTCTGTAAAACCACGTTTCTACAGACTCCGGTGATTTTCTTGTCTGTTGTCCTATTGTCCATGATTGACATCCATATGTTAATACTGGCTCTACATATCATTTAAGAACTCTTTTTCTTGTTTCTATTGTCAAAAATGGATTGCATAGTATCTTCCTCATTTTTTTGGAAAGCTGCTTTTGCCTGAGCCATTCTGCGTCTCACCTCTTTTGTACATCTTCCGTCTGAGGTTAACAAAGCTCCCATATATTTAAATTCATTTACCTGTTTTAATTTTTAAAAATATTATAGGAATGCCAAAAGACACAGTGGGCTGGAACAATAATGGAAGGTATGGTCATGGGCGACATATAAGGGGCAGAACAAGAAGAAGGTGATTTCAATACAAGGAGACCTTGAACATGACAACAGAAGAAGTTGGAGATTTGACTAGAGACAGATTATTTCAGACAGGCTGTGATAAATGCAACGTTCTACAAAAGACATGAGACCTGTTGATGATTATGTGACTGGATCGCATGTGACCTAATCACATGTCCCTTCAAAATCATCAACCTGTTATCACAATGTGTGTTTCAACTTCGTTTCCGTGTGAGCACTTCTTGAATGTTTATTGTGTTTTGGCCAAAACATTTGATCTATTTTCCTAAGGAGATCCTAATGAAGACATTCATTAATATTCTTTCATTCATAATGAAGTCTTCGGGTTACATTTCATGTTGTCTTTCATAAATCATGACAGAAATCTTTTATTTTACCATATAAACCCAGTTCTCTATACATATCATGTATATATTTCATAGCAACAAAAACTGAAGGAAGAAAAAATAAAGAGAGAAGAGTAAAGTACAAAGAGAAATAGAGAAAGAATTACAAGACAGATGTAGAGATTTACATAATAGGAAATAATAGCTGACATTATAACCAACAGTAATGTCAAGTTCAGACGAAACACGGTCATCAATATCTTATGTTAAATACCTTCATCGTCATTTTAAAGTAGGTTTAATTTCCAACCTAGATATTTGAAAGGACAGCTATTTTGTCAAAACTATTTGAAATAGCCTAAATACTTTTCTCTTTAAAATACAACTATTCTTTACAAACTATTTGAAATAGCCTAAATACTTTTCTGTTTAAAATATAACTATTCTCTACAAACTATTTGAAATAGCCTAAATACTTTTCTGTTTAAAATATAACTATCCTTTACAAACTATTTGAAATAGCCTAAATACTTTTCTGTTTAAAATACAACTATTCTTTACAAACTATTGGAAATAGCCTAAATACTTTTCTGTTTAAAATACAAATATTCTTTACAAACTATTTGAAATAGCCTAAATACTTTTCTGTTTAAAATATAACTATTCTTTACAAACTATTGGAAATAGCCTAAATACTTTTCTGTTTAAAATACAAATATTCTTTACAAACTATTTGAAATAGCCTAAATAAATTTCTGTTTAAAATACAACTATTCTTTACAAACTATTTGAAATAGCCTAAATACTTTTCTGTTTAAAATACAACTATTCTTTACAAACTATTTGAAATATCCTAAATACTTTTCTGTTTAAATACAACTATTCGTTACAAACTATTTGAAATATTGTAAAAAAAACCTTTTTTTTTTTTAATAAGGAGTTGTTTCATTAGAATTAGTAGTAAACAAATGTTCGTCATGTCTCATTTCTTAATTATTTTGTTTAAAATAGTAGAGATATTACTTAAATAATACTCATTTAAAACAATTCGTTTTCACGGTAAAAACAATATTTAAATATCCCTCAGTACAAAGACAAAGCTAAAACTCATAACGAATCGTGTATAAAGAATAGCCAATTTGTTCTTGGTAAAAAAAAGTAAAGTACCCTCGTCACGCCAAGCGGCGTATAGGGAATATGGTGTTAGTGATCCTAAATTTTACATACCTTCGGCACATGATTTTTGGGGTAATGTAGTCGGTATTACGCCTGTGCTGCTTTACTTTCCTAGAAAAATTCCGGTACCCATTAAAGGCTGGGTGAACCGGAAACCGTCAGTTGGGATCGAACCCTACCTATTGTCCTTTGTAGTCCAGTTCCTTAACCACTGAGCTATCGCGGCTCCCAATATGTTCTTAGTGCCCACGTTATTTCATCAATGGCCTATTCTTTTTTCAAATGTGACCAATACCACGCCAGGCCGCCTTTATCCCAGGGGAAAAACTATCGGTGCTTATTTAATCCGATCATTTTGGCGTACAGAAGACGACTATAGCTCGTTTCAAATCACTTGCCCAACTTCAAAACGCTATTGCTCAGAAACCATTTGTTAAATACTGTTGCAATTTTCCAAATGTTATTAGAATGCAAAAGACCCTTTAAATGTATATTTAACAAATATCTTGCAGCTGCAGTTTCTTAAAGCGGCGATATTTCTTTGATGTTTGTCAAAATTGTAAATTGTGAAGCCCTAAAGAATAGAAATTACCGTAGTTGCTGGTCTATGATTAATTTTCACTAGGTAAAGGCGTGGCCGTAATGGGGAAATAACTGGATAAAACAAAACACCAGGAGAATTATTGTCTGCTCAGCTCGAGGACGGACGATAATATCAAGGTATACCTGTATGTCCAATTTTCATAGTTGTGTGGTCCTGAAAAGGACCGTTTGTTGAACTAATTTAAGGTAATATAGGGGCCAACATTGTGGGGGCTATATACTTTCATTCTGAATCAGACGAGTCTAAAAGATTAATAACTGTTTGGGGTTGAACATTCCACAAACCATCATTTTTCCAATATTCCTCTTCTTGTTTTAAGACGTGGTCTTCACATTTAGCCCAATAATCTTTGTCTATATTTAATAAAGCGAGATTAGCAAGAGTCTTTACATCGCATATTTTGAATGTTGTATTTTCATCTGCCACTTGTCCTTTTAATTTTGCCCAGATTAGTTCTATTGGATTTAAATGAGCATGGTAAGGTCGCAGCCTCAAACTTGTATGACCGTGCTCTTGGATAATCTTATCTATTTGAAAAAATCTTTGTCCTCTGTTTTTGCTTTACTAGAGATAGTAATTCAGGTTTTAAGTACATGTTATTAAATTGTATGTGCTCCTTTGTGAGCCATATCTTAATAGCATCTTTTGTACTGGATGACGTCGGGACTTTATCTTCAAGTGCAACAATGTTGTGGTACGCTGCATTGTCCATTATTAGGCAAGATGATCGATCTAGTGATGGGAGAACAGAATTTTAAATCCAATGTCTAAATATGTGACCATTCATCTCAGAGTGATAATCCCGATTGTCTATGGATTTTGAAAGAAAAATGAGCTCTGCATTCTGTATTAGTCCATGTTGTCGACTACCTGCATGAGCAATTATCAAGCGCTGTCCTTTGCTGCTAGGTATTAATCTCTTAATCTTTCCATCTGATGACTGCCATTCCCTTTGGTTAGTGTGGTGAGCATTGATCCATGTTTCATCTAAGTACACAATATCATAACCTTGTTTGCGCACTTCTTTTACTTCACGTAAGTACTTGCTTCTCATGACTACTATATGTGGCTTCTCACAGATGATGTTTCGTCCATTGGAATACTTTCTGAATGTAAAGCCTGCAGCTCTCATATTCCTCCATAATGTAGACTTTGATATTTCAATACTGTTGTTCTTTTTCAGCGAAATTTTTAATTTTCTTATTGTAACAGTTTCATTCATACCCAACATTTTGCGAATTTCACTTCTAATAAGTTCACTGTCGAAATTATCCAACATTTTTGCTCTTCCTTATGATTTTGTATATTTGAACATTGACGGTCACGTGCTTGAATCCAGCGATTAAATGACCGTTTAGATAAATCCAAAATGTGTCTTGTCCTATTCTCAGGGTTTTCTAAAGAATGAAATAATCTTCCTCGTTTAGCCTCTTTGCAAAAATAGTCATACATTTTTATTGCGATGTTTTGTAAACTGCAGAATTTCATTTTAAGACTCATGATAAATGTTACCGTTCCACGTCTACACCTATGAATGAACGGAAATGGAACACACACAATGCCTCGTGTTTTCTACAAGTGTCTAATTGTGTCAGACAACTCACGTGGAAAGCGTGAAAAACGTCAATTCTACAGTGTATGGACTTGTACTCGCTATTTTTAGTTTAAAATACTGTAAACATTAAGTTTTGACTACATCAATGGGTCGTTATAAATTTATATAAATCAAATAAGCAACAATAATAACCAAATGTTTTTTTAAATGAAATTAATTCCCTGTTGGGTTCTAATCATTATAACTTTACATGCAAATTTTGAAAAAAATACAAAAGAGATTAAAAAGATATCGATTTTAAAAGTTGGGCACATAATTTGAAACGAGCTATAATTGTACCCACTAGGGTGTTTCACTAACCCCAGTCCTGCCTCAGTTCTTTATTTCATTAAAACTGACTAAAAGTAAATAACCCTTTATTTCGAAGTTGAATTTTTTTAAGGAATGTTGTTTTAAGACCGTCTTTACATTATCACCAGCATTACTACTTACAACTCTGAAAGAAGAGGAAGAAGAATCCAAAGAACAGATTAATGACTCCGTCCTGGTCCTTGTTGGTTAGTTTGGCATACCAAACTCCCAGCTGGGTCAGGTAGGTGCACTTTGCTGACCAAAGAGGGGCGGCTCCAAACCCAGAATGATAGCGGCAGTAATCATTGTACCTGATGGGAGAAAATAAATTAGACGAACGGTAATCATTGTACCTGATGGGAGAAAATAAATTAGACGAACGGTAATCATTGTACCTGATGGGAGAAAATAAATTAGACGAACGGTAATCATTGTACCTGATGGGAGAAAGTGAATTAGATGAACAGTAATCATTTTACCTGATGGCAGAAAGTGAATTAGATGAACAGTAATAATTTTACCTGATGGGAGAAAATAAATTAGACGAACGGTAACAATTTTACCTGATGACAGAAAATGAATTAGATGAACAGTAATCATTTTACCTGATGGTAGAAAGTAAATTAGATGAACAGTAATAATTTTACCTGATGGCAGAAAGTGAATTAGATGAGCAGTAATCATTTTACCTGATGGCAGAAAGTAAATTAGATGAACAGTAATCATTTTACCTGATGGCAGAAAGTAAATTAGATGAACAGTAACAATTTTACCTGATGGCAGAAAGTGAATTAGATGAGCAGTAATAATTTTACCTGATGACAGAAAGTAAATTAGATGAACAGTAACAATTGTACCTGATGGCAGAAAGTGAATTAGATAAGCAGTAATCATTTTACCTGACGGCAGAAAGTAAATTATATTAGCAATACTCATTTTACCTGATGGCAGAAAGTAAATTAGATTAGCAGTAATCATTTTACCTGATGGCAGAAAGTAAATTAGATTAGCAGTAATCATTTTACCTGATGGCAGAAAGTAAATTAGATTAGCAGAATTCATTTTGCCTGGTGGCAGAAAGTAAATTAGACGAGCAGTAATAATTTTACCTAATGGGAGATAGTAAATTAGGGGAACCGTAATCATTGTACCTAACGGGTGCAAGTATATTAGGTAAACAGTAATCATTTTGCCTGCTAGAATAAAGTAAACTATGTAAAAAGTAACAATTGTACCTAATGGGAGAAAATTAATTAAGAAAATAGTCACAATTGTACCTGATG
This sequence comes from Megaustenia siamemsis, assembly GCA_032433765.1. Classification (NCBI taxonomy): domain Eukaryota; kingdom Metazoa; phylum Mollusca; class Gastropoda; order Stylommatophora; family Ariophantidae; genus Megaustenia; species Megaustenia siamemsis. The sequence goes on along the minus strand of JAVIAB010000106.1, from coordinate 63,074,943 downwards.
GGACAACGTGAATTAAAAAATTAGTAACAATTGTACCTGATGGGAGAAAATGAATTAGGCAAAAAGTAGTAACTGTACCTGAAGGGATAACGTGAATTAAGAAAACAGTAATCACTGTACCTGTTAGGAGAAAGTAAATTAAATAAACATACACCTGTGTACGTGATAGGATTATCTATCTATCTATCTATTGACCTTTCGCTTATCTTTAATCTCGTATACAAAAAGACAATATGATCTTTCAGACCGTATTTTTAAAAAAAAAACAGTGGTTTAAAATTTCTAATTGTGTGAAAATAAATAGTTTGGACGTAATTGTGTGAAAATAAATAGTTTGGACGTCGTAATTGTGTGAAAGAAATTGTTTTGGACTTTCTAATTTTGGGAAAGAAATATTTTGGACTTTTTAATTTTCAGAAAGAAATATTTTGGACTTTCTAATTGCATGAAAGAAAGAGTTTTTATACTTTGTAATTGGGTGAAATAAATAACAACTTTGCGTGTGCGATAGACTAATTTGATGAGAAATAACTTACTAAGAAATATTTTTTTCGGTTACCAGCTTTCACCTCTGGTGAAGTCCCGAGAGGGTAGGAACTGAATTTTGCGTATTAATCAGTTGTTTGCCGACAGCCGTTTGCACTAGGTCCCTCGAGGCACAAGAAGTTAACTCCGGCTTTAGAGGTATTCATATTTAGTTCCGTCAATGAGTAATTGACGTTTCAAGGCAAGACTCGCTGTTGAGACCAGGGGTGGTTGCCGCAGAGAGAAATCACAAATAAACCCCCCCCCCCCCCAACTGGTGCAGCCGGGATTTGAACTAACAACCTCTCTGTCTCGAGACCAGCGTCTTGACTCGAGACCAACCAGTTTCCAGAATAAAATAAATGAAAAACATGCATGGACTTCAAGACGTTTTTTATCTAAAATAAAATGTTTTTGTTATATTAAAAGTAATAGATACACACATAGGAAAGAGACCAAAGGGCAGGCCAGTGCTGAGATATAAGGATGTTTGCAGGGCTTCCTTGAGTGAATTTTATATCAGTGAAAGAAATTAGGAAAATCAGGCTTCAGATCGTAGCACATGGAGAACAAAAATAAAAAAAAGTGGCACAGAAACTTTCGATGCAGTTGCTGGTATCAAATTCAGAAGACAAAAGGCGCAGGAGAAAGGCGAGCCATGCGCCATGAATACATAATGTTCGTTCTGTGGCCGGATATGTCTATCCAATATTGGCAGATTCAGCCACGAGAGAAGCTGTTCAGCAAAGCAGCATCCAGCATAAGACACTAAAATTATTGACTGACTACTGACATATCATAGTTGTATTTAAAATATAAAAAATAATAAATAATAATAAAAGAAGTAATAAGTAGAATTTTTTATTACTATTTTTTTTTATTTATATTTTTAAATTTTTTTAAATTTTAAATACATATCTGGGTGTGTGTTGTATATCTGTGTCTGCTGAAGGCTTATTGAGCCGAAACGTTGTTCTAATATGTGTCGTCCGCCTATTACGTAAAGCTATAACCATACCGTTTTTTTTCTATTTGTTTTCATTTTCTCCTTTTTAGCCTCACTGCAGCTTCGCATTTTATATGCATTTCTTTGCTTTTACGCTGGCTTAACATGATTGCTTGATACAAACCATCTGTCGAGTTAATTATCTATCTATCTATCTATCTATCTATCTATCTATCTATCTATCTATCTATCTATCTATCTATCTATCTATCTATCTATCTATCTATCTATCTATCTATCTATCTATCTATCTATCTATCTATCTATCTATCTATCTATCTATCTATCTATCTATCTATCTATCTATCTATCTATCTATCTATCTATCTATCTATCTATCTATCTATCTATCTATCTATCTATCTATCTATCTATCTATCTATCTATCTATCTATCTATCTATCTATCTATCTATCTATCTATCTATCTATCTATCTATCTATCTATCTATCTATCTATCTATCTATCTATCTATCTATCTATCTATCTATCTATCTATCTATCTATCTATCTATCTATCTATCTATCTATCTATCTATCTATCTATCTATCTATCTATCTATCTATCTATCTATCTATCTATCTATCTATCTATCTATCTATCTATCTATCTATCTATCTATCTATCTATCTATCTATCTATCTATCTATCTATCTATCTATCTATCTATCTATCTATCTATCTATCTATCTATCTATCTATCTATCTATCTATCTATCTATCTATCTATCTATCTATCTATCTATCTATCTATCTATCTATCTATCTATCTATCTATCTATCTATCTATCTATCTATCTATCTATCTATAGTCCTTTTGAACCGAAGACGGCACATAGGGCAGAACCACAATCTCAAAACAGAAACCTTGCGTGCCAAAATGGCACATATTGCAGAGATCACTGCTTCTAAACTCTATGGTTCTGTTTCCATAACAACACTTTTTACAATGACAGCTTGTCAAGCCATCGATAAACCTCCTTAGCCGCCTCTTACGTCATGCTTGGAAGGTCACAGTGTCACTATTCTTTACTTCCCACATAATGAGGCCCCGGTAACACACAGGAGAATTATATAATTATATATTAGACATACATCTTACCTTTGACAGCGTAGAAGTTAGCACACATGAATAGAATGTATCCAATCATGGAGATGGGTATTGTCCACTTACATCCAAGTATGGAGATGATAAATTTTGGGAGAAACATGCAGGAGATGATTAAAGCCACGTAGATAGTCGCCATACTCCAAGCTCCGACACCTGTAAATGTTCAGTAAATATGGTGATAACTGATCATGAACAGGTGTTGTCGTAACCACCACTTCATCATCATCATCATCATTATCATCATTACCATTGATTGCCATCTCCGCATAGAAGGTTGGCTACCATGGAGCGCCATTCCACTCTGTCTCTGCCTTTGATGGTGTAGGTTGTCATAGATTGACTTTTCCATCTATTGATGTTACTCGTCCACGTTAGTCTTGGTCTGCCTCTGCCTCTTTTACCTTCTATTTTCCCGTTAAGACTACTTTTAGTAGGTTGTTGTGTTTTTAACATGCCCCAAACATTGCACTTGTCTTACTTGAATTGTGTTTAGCAATTTTATTTTCAATTTTAGCTGTTTTAAGACTTCATCGTTTGTTTTCTGTTCTTTCCATCCAATTCTACATATTCTTCTATCTATTCTTCTATCTGGTCCACATTTCAAAGGCTTCAATTTTTTGTTTTGTTTTCGTGTATAATATCCATGATTCTGCACCATACAGGAATGTTGAGAAGATATAACATTTTGCTACTCTTAGTTTTAGTCCAGGTGTTATTTCTTTTGATGTTAGTATATTTTTCATGGCATTACAATTAATGTTTGCCATTCCTATTATTTAGTTTATTTGAGTTACCAGTTCATGCACTGGTAAAATATTTACCATTTTGTTATGTCTTTCCTTGCCCTTTAATTTTCTAGGGAGCCTTTGAGATATCGAACGATGGTTTGTTCATTTGATTTCTCCCTTCTTCCCTGTTGCGTCAATACTTGGTTTTTTTTTTTTCTTTGACGTTTCTCGTAGCCAGTCTTTGGCGTTAGGCATACAGTCATTCAGTTAGTCAGACAGTTAGTTAGTCAGTCAGTCAATTAGTTAGTCAGTTAGTCAATTAGTCAGCGAGTTAGTCAGCTAGTTAGTCTGCTAGTCAATCAGTTATTCAGTCAGTCAATTAGTCAGCCAGTTAGTCGGTTAATCAATCAGTTAGTCAGTCGTTTAGTTAGTCAGTCAGTCAATTAGTCAGCCAGTTAGTCGGTTAGTCAATAAGTTAGTCAGTCAACCAGTTAATCAGTCAGCCAGTTAGTCAATCAGTTAGTCAGTCATTTAGTTAGTCAGTCAGTCAGTTAGTCAGCCAGTTAGTCGATCAGTTAGTCAGTCATATAGTTAGTCAGTCAGTCAATTAGTCAGCCAGTTAGTCAGTTGGTCAATCAGTTATTCAGTCATTTCGTTAGTTAGTCAATCAATTAATCAGCCAGTTAGTCAGTCAGCTAGTTAATCAGTCAGTCATTCACTCAATTAGTCAGTCAGTCAATCAGTTAGTCAATCAGTTAGTCAGTCAGTTAGCCAGTTAGTCAATCAGTTAGTCAGTCATTTAGTTAGTCAGTCAGTCAATTAGTCAGCCAGTTAGTCAGTTGGTCAATCAGTTAGTCAATCAATCAGTTAGTCGTGCAGTTAATTCGCCGTTATTTACGGGCGAAAACGGCACATTGAACAGAAATCATAACTTTATATGTCTGACGGTTCACTTCTTGACATTGCGGGTCTTGTTTTGATCCCATAGTGACGCGCTCTATTAATTTGCTCTAGGTAGTTCTGTAGTAAATTCCTAGTTTGTGGACATAATTATTTCCGTTCGGAAGAAACGTCAATTCTTACCCAAGCCCAAAAATAAAATAAATTGCGTCAGTGATGAACATAGAGATAATGTTTAGCATTTGAGAACCACTATAGTTTTGCTGTGGCGCCAACTAAGGGGAGATTACTCTAATGTATGTCACTAAATTTGAATTTTGCCAGTTTTTTTTTTTTTTTTTAGTATTCGTTGTTTTCTTTTGCCACACTTTAGCGATTTCTTTTTTTTTCGAGCCAATATAGATTCATCATCATAAGCATAAGAAACTGGGAATATACAGTGACCTGGTGTGATACCGGCCATGTGAACAATAAATACGTCGACAGTTATTGCAAAAATGTTGGCACTAACACCATATTCCCCATGAAAAGCACTGGCAGAATTAGGCTCCCCTATTTACTTATTTGTGAACCTCCGTGGTTGAGTTGTTTGTGCGCTGGCTTCTAGATCAGAAGAGTTGAGGTTCAATTCCTAGAAGTACTAGGCAAGGCTTCGGGCTTCATCCAGCCTCTAGAAATTGGTACTAAAGGTCTGGGAGATGAAAGATGCGATACCGACCACCTCATCCATAAAATATGCTCCGGTCATTGAAGATTATGATCACTAACACAATATCTATGGGCATTACCAACACAATATCTATGTGCATTACCAACACAATATCTATGTGCATTACCAACACAATATCTATGAGTATTGCCAACATAATATCTATGGGTATTGCCAACACAATATCTATGGGTATTGCCAACATAATATCTATGAGTATTGCCAACATAATATCTATGGGTATTGCCAACACAATATCTATGGGCATTGCCAACACAATATCTGTGAGCATTGCCAACATAATATCTATGGGCATTGCCAACACAATATCTATGGGCATTGCCAACACAATATCTATGGGCATTGCCAAAACAATATCTATGGGCATTGCCAACACAATATCTATGAGTATTGCCAACACAATATCTATGAGCATTACCAACACAATATCTATGGGCATTGCCAACATAATATCTATGGGCATTGCCAACACAATATCTATGAGTATTGCCAACATAATATCTATGGGCATTGCCAACACAATATCTATGGGCATTGCCAACACAATATCTATGAGTATTGCCAACATAATATCTATGGGCATTGCCAACACAATATCTATGAGTATTGCCAACATAATATCTATGGGCATTGCCAACACAATATCTATGGGCATTGCCAACACAATATCTATGGGCATTGCCAACACAATATCTGTGAGTATTGCCAACACAATATCTATGGGCATTGCCAACACAATATCTATGGGCATTGCCAACACAATATCTGTGAGTATTGCCAACACAATATCTATGGGCATTGCCAACACAATATCTGTGAGCATTACCAACACAATATCTGTGAGCATTGCCAACACAATATCTATGTGCATTACCAACACAATATCTATGTGCATTACCAACACAATATCTGTGAGCATTACCAACACAATATCTATGTGCATTACCAACACAATATCTGTGAGCATTACCAACACAATATCTGTGAGCATTACCAACACAATATCTATGTGCATTGCCAACACAATATCTGTTAGCATTACCAACACAATATCTGTGAGCATTACCAACACAATATCTATGTGCATTGATAAACACAATATATGTTAGCATTACCAACACAATATCTGTGAGCAATACCAACACAATATCTATGTGCATTACCAACACAATATCTATGTGCATTACCAACACAATATCTGTGATCATTACCAACACAATATCTATGTGCATTACCAACACAATATCTGTGATCATTACCAACACAATATCTATGTGCATTACCAACACAATATCCATGAGCATTGCCAACATTATATCCATGTGCATTACCAACACAATATCCATGAGCATACCAACACAATATCCATGAGCATTGCCAACACAATATCTGTGATCATTACCAACACAATATCTGTGATCATTACCAACACAATATCCATGAGTATTGCCAACACAATATCTGTGATCATTACCAACACAATATCCATGACTATTACCAACACAATATCCATGTGCATTACCAACACAATATCCATGAGCATTGCCAACACAATATCTGTGAGCATTACCTTCACAAAATCCATGATCATTACCAACACAATATATGTGATCATTACTAACACAATATCCATGAGCATTGCCAACACAATATATGTGATCATTACCAACACAATATCTGTGATCATTACCAACACAATATCTGTGATCATTGCCAACACAATATCTATGTGCATTACCAACACAATATCTGTGATCATTACTAACACAATATCTATGTGCATTACCAACACAATATCCATGAGCATTGCCAACATTATATCCATGTGCATTACCAACACAATATCCATGAGCATTGCCAACATGATATCCATGTGCATTACCAACACAATATCCATGAGCATTACCAACACAATATCCCTGAACATTACCAACACAATATCCATGAATATTACCCAACACAATATCCATGTGCATTACCAACACAATATCCATGAACATTACCAACACAATATCCATGTGCATTACCAACACAATATCTGTGAGCATTACCAACACAATATCCATGAGCATTACCAACACAATATCCATTAACATTACCAACATATTATCCATGAATATTACCAACACAATATCCATGAACATTACCAACACAATATCCATGAGCATTACCAACACAATATCCATGAACATTACCAACATAATATCCATGAATATTACCAACACAATATCCATGTGCATTACCAACACAATATCTATGAACATTACCAACACAATATCTGTGAGCATTACCAACACAATATCCATGAGCATTACCAACACAATATCCATGAACATTACCAACATAATATCCATGAATATTACCAACACAATATCCATGTGCATTACCAACACAATATCCATGAATATTACCAACACAATATCCATGAACATTACCAACACAATATCTGTGAGCATTAGCAACACAATATCTGTGAGCATTACCAACACAATATCCATGAACATTACCAACACAATATCTGTGAGCATTACCAACACAATATCTATGTGCATTTGGTTATTTGGTTATGGAAGGCCCGGTATCACTGCAAACGAATTAAAATCCATAATTGCTCAACCGCCCGTGCCAGTGGAATCATCCGAATCACTAACTCATCTCCCAAACAAAGAAAGGCAGCTGTAGTCCCCATCATAGCAGTCTCAGCACACGCCAAAAGACATAAGGCGAAACCGTACAGAAAGTTAACACAGCCAACTGTTCCCTGTCATACGATATCAGCATTCATCGCAAGCAATTGGAATATCGGAACTTGATCAAAACGGATGAAAACACAGCTCACGGTATGCACAGAACACTACCAACATTACCAACACAATATCCATGAACATTACCAACACAATATCCATGAACATTACCAACACAATATCCATGAATATTACTAACACAATATCTGTGAGCATTACTAACACAATATCTGTGAGCATTACCAACACAATATCCATGAACATTACCAACACAATATCCATGAACATTACCAACACAATATCCATGAACATTACCATCACAATATCCATGAACATTACCAACACAATATCCATGAACATTACCAACACAATATCCATGAACATTACCAACACAATATCCATGAACATTACCAACACAATATCCATGAACATTACCAACACAATATCCATGAACATTACCAACACAATATTGAATCTAAAAGCCACGTAGCGTGAAAGGCCTATTTTTTTTAATCACTCCTCCAGTCTGGGAAAATTACTGTCCTTGAAATTTCTGTCCACGGGGGCGGCCATATTTTCCGACTCTTTTCGAGTGGCGGATTTCGAAACGTTGACCTTTTTATCCAGCGGTCGTCGTGACCACTCTAGCCTAGCCGTTTCCCCATTTCACATCTTATATTCGATTATTATAATAATATCGTAAAGTAAAGAGCCCCCTTCCATCCAAGTGGCGTATAGGGAATATGGTGTTAGTGACCATACAATTTTACAGACCTTCGGTACATGATTTTTGGGGTAATATGGTCGGTATTACGCCAGTGCCGCTTTACTTTCCCAGAAAAAATCCGGTACCTTTTTAAGGCTGGGTGAACGTGGAAGCCGTCGATTGGGATCGAACCCTACTTCTTGTCTTTTATAGTCCAGTTCACTAATCACTGACCTATCGCGGCTCCCAATAATATAGGAGCTGCTTGAAACTGAAAAATTATTATGGTGTCATTCTATAATGCGACTACAGAATCTGGGTTTCACTTATGTAAAATACAGTACATAAAATTAACCATATTCAGTGTTAAAATATGAATGGTGATAATCCTTAATTACCCGTCTGCACATACATTCAACGATTTCGTCTCTATTTTTGTCAATCCGTATAAGGACTTTAAATGTTTTCTTTTGCATTCTGTCATGATTTAGAACAACCGCAGATATTTCGTCTTTAAACCTGACATATCCGACTTCAGCACAACATTTTCCTGCCACCCGGTTAATCTGTTTCAATAGTCATCGCAAAAAGTTGAAGTAGAATTCCGGTAAGCTCTAAATCACTGATCCTATGAGGCCAGCAGTCAGCTATGTTTCCCTGGCAGGTTTTATTTCATTCACTAAATGATGTAATAGCAACGATTCTATCAACTACACAACACATGTCTAAGACAACAGATTCGGACCTTGCTCTTTGTTGAGACTGGTCTGTAGATTGGCCATGGCATTGAAAGCCGTGAAGAGAAACGTGAAGCCCAAACTGACGACAAACACATTCTTCAAGATGGTTCTTTTGTCCATCTTTGGCTTCTTGTCACTTTCTGTAAAGAAAAATTTAAACGGCTTTAGTACATACAATTCTTTAATACATTTTTTATATTTGTGAGCTAGCTGCTTAATTCACAAGAAGCAGAAATAGACTCAAAATGCAACAAAGATTGTCAAATCAATGGACAGCTATCACCACTACTGTCCAACAAGGAAATAACTCAAAGGCAAAACGGACACTTTACAATACAATCGTTATTCCAACGTTGTGACGATACCAATGCCAGCACTGGACCCTAGATGCAAGAACAATAAGAAAAATAATCACTCCTGAGATGAAATGTGTTAGACGAATGACAGGAAAAAGTGTGAGAGATAAGATCAGAAATGAAGAACTGAGTAAAAAAGCTAGGAATAATTTCCGTCATAGAGTACATAAAGAAAGAATAGATAAAATGGTGTGGCCACGTGATAAGGCACAAATATCAAAACACTACAGAACGAATCTTCAATAAACGTTGCGAGAACACCAGAATCAAAAGCCGACCACGAAAATAATGGAATGATGGAATATTAGAAACACTAGGAAACATATCAGCAGAAGAGGCAAGCACAAGATCTAAAAACCACAAATTACATTTCCTCTCGACGCTGAAAGGCAAATTAGGAAAGGAAGAAGAAGTTAGCTAGCCACGCTTATCTTCCGTATAGTTCATTTCGTTTTCTCTGCATTTCTATATCTCTTACTTTCTTCTTTTTTGCGCTTACGAGATGCAGGAAGTGTTATACCGCTTCGTCGTTCGCCCTTAAAAGGACATTACGAGGGTGTCAATTTGTTGTGTCGCTGTTTCCAATAAAATTGTGATATTTCAACCTTTAGGCCCAACACCTCCGTCTTCAGCATGACGTTTTTGAGTACCGGGTACCGTTCCTTCTCCATCCCACTTAGCTGACCAGACTAGACTGCTTACTCTGTTAGTCTTAGTCTTTTTCGATTCATTTTTATTTTTCTCCTTCTCGTTTTCCATTTTATATATCTTGACGCCCATCCTACCTCTCCTCATGTAGTATTCATTTCTCTCTCCTTTCTTATTTCTACATCCTACTTTCCTCGTCCTCCACTTGATCATCTAACATGTAGTTATAGATAATTGTGTTTCACCGTTTGTTGTCGTTGTCCTTGTATTCTGAAGAAGGCCACAGGCCGAAACGTCAGTATTGTGTTGTGTTCCTTCCTTGTAAAGCTGTCATCATACCTTGGAGTGTCTAATACACTCCACCACTGGCTCCTTGCTACCAGCTTTACCGCAGCATTGCAATTATTTGCCTTTTCCCTGCTTAGTCTGTTACTAGAGGCACCACGAAGAGGTGAAGTAGTAGTGATGGTTCTGATTCACCGATCCAGATGCAAACCAACACACTATGAGTCTGCGACAGCTATCAGCTCTGCTGCTATCGAGCATCTTTGCTCGATAAAAATTCTTGAAATCTACTTACCATCAATATTCAGATAGTTCTATAAATCTAGATAACTTTAATGACGCAGTATCTATGTCTTTATCTTTTGTTTATAGAGACAATAACAGTAGTGTACATGTCTATAGAAACAATGACAGCAGTGTACATGTCTATAGAAACAATGACAGCAGTGTATATGTCTATAGAAGCAATGACAGCAGTGTACATGTCTATAGAAACAATGACAGCAGTGTATATGTCTATAGAAACAATGACAGCAGTGTATATGTCTATAGAAACAATGACAGCAGTGTACATGTCTATAGAAGCAATGACAGCAGTGTATATGTCTATAGAAACAATGACAGCAGTGTATATGTCTATAGAAACAATGACAGCAGTGTACATGTCTATAGAAACAATGACAGCAGTGTACATGTCTATAGAAAGAATGACAGCAGTGTATATATCTATAGAAAAAATGACAGCAGTGTATATGTCTTTAGAAACAAAGACATCAGTGTATATGTCTATAGAAACAGTGACAGCAGTGTATATGTCTATAGAAACAATGACAGCAGTGTATATGTCTTTAGAGACAAGAACAGCGGTGTATATGTCTATAGAAACAATGACAGCAGTGTATATGTCTATAGAATAAATGACAGCAGTGTATATGTCTTTAGAGACAAGAACAGCGGTGTATATGTCTATAGAAAAAATGACAGCAGTGTATATGTCTATAGAAACAATGACAGCAGTGTATATGTCTATAGAAACAATGACAGTAGTGTATATGTCTATAGAAATAATGACAGCAGTGTATATGTCTATAGAAACAGTGACAGCAGTGTATATGTATATAGAAACAATGACAGCAGTGTATATGTCGTTAGAGACAAGAACAGCAGTGTATATGTCTATAGAAACAATGACAGCAGTGTATATGTCTATAGAAACAATGACAGCAGTGTATATGTCTTTAGAGACAAGAACAGCAGTGTATATGTCTATAGAAACATTGACAGCAGTGTATATGTCTATAGAAACAATGACAGCAGTGTATATGTCTATAGAAACAGTGACAGCAGTGTATATGTCTATATTAACAATGACAGCAGTGTATATGTCTTTAGAGACAAGAACAGCAGTGTATATGTCTATAGAAACAATGACAGCAGTGTATATGTCTATAGAAACAATGACAGCAGTATATATATATAGAAACAATGACAGCAGCAGTGTATATGTCTATAGAAACAATGACAGCAGCAGTGTATATGTCTATAGAAACAATAACATCAGTGTATATGTCTATAGAAACAATGACAGCAGCAGTGTATATGTCTATAGAAACAATGACAGCAGTGTATATGTCTATAGAAACAATGACAGCAGTATATATATCTATAGAAACAATGATAGCAGCAGTGTATATGTATATAGAAACAATAACAGCAGTGTATATGTCTATAGAAACATGACAGCAGCAGTGTATATGTCTATAGAAACAATAACAGCAGTGTATATGTCTATAGAATTAATGACAGCAGCAGTGTATATGTCTATAGAAACAATGACAGCAGCAGTGTATATGTCTATAGAAACAATAACTGCAGTGTATATGTCTATAGAAACAATGACAGCAGTGTATAAATCTATAGAAACAGTGACAGCAGTGTATATGTCTATAGAAACAAGGACAGCAGTGTATATGTCTTTAGAGACAAGAAGAGCGGTGTATATGTCTATAGAAACAATGACAGCAGTGTATATGTCTATAGAAACAATGACAGCAGTGTATATGTCTTTAGAGACAAGAACAGCGCTGTATATGTCAATAGAAAAAATGACAGCAGTGTATATGTCTATAGAAACAATGACAGCAGTGTATGTCTATAGAAACAATGACAGCAGTGTATATGTCTATAGAAACAATGACAGCAGTGTATATGTCTATAGAAACAGTGGCAGCAGTGTATATTTCTATAGAAACAATGACAGCAGTGTGTATGTCTTTAGAGACAAGAACAGCAGTGTATATGTCTATAGAAACAATGACAGCAGTGTATATGTCTATAAAAACAATGACAGCAGTGTATATGTCTTTAGAGACAAGAACAGCAATGTATATGTCTAAAGGACAATGACAGCAGTGTATATGTCTATAGAAACAATGACAGCAGTGTATATGTCTATAGAAACAGTGAGAGCAGTGTATATGTCTATAGAAACAATGACAGCAGTGTATATGTTTTTAGAGACAAGAACAGCAGTGGATATGTCTATAGAAACAATGACAGCAGTTTATATATCTATAGAAATAATGACAGCAGTATATATATATATCTATAGAAACAATGACAGCAGTGTATATGTCTATAGAAACAGTGACAGCAGTGTATATGTCTATATTAACAATGACAGCAGTGTATATGTCTTTAGAGACAAGAACAGCAGTGTATATGTCTATAGAAACAATGACAGCAGTGTATATATCTATAGAAACAATGACAGCAGTGTATATATCTATAGAAACAATGACAGCAGCAGTGTATATGTATATAGAAACAATAACAGCAGTGTATATGTCTATAGAAACAATAACAGCAGTGTATATGTCTATAGAAACAATGACAGCAGCAGTGTATATGTCTATAGAAACAATGACAGCAGCAGTGTATATGTCTATAGAAACAATAACAGCAGGGTATATGTCTATAGAAACAATGACAACAGCAGTGTATATGTCTATAGAAACAATAACAGCGGTGTATATGTCTATAGAAACAAGAACGTTTACATGTCTATAGAAACAATAACAGCAGTGTATATATCTATAGAAACAATGACAGCAGCAGTGTATATGTCTATAGAAACAATGACAGCAGTGTATATGTCTATACAAACAATGACAGCAGTGTATATGTCTATAGAAGCAATGACAGCAGTGTATATGTCTATAGAAACAATGACAGCAGTGTATATATCTATAGAAGCAATGACAGCAGTGTATATGTCTATAGAAACAATTACAGCTGTGTATATATCTATAGAAACAATGACAGCAGCAGTAACATCTCTACGTTAGACAGCCACAGGGATACCAACTTGTTCATGATTGTCGTTCAATCAACAAAATTGTGATTGCCTCCCCGTGGCTACGTTAATTTCTATCTTGTCTCTCTTTTCTCTCTCTCTCTCTCTCTCTCTCTCTCTGTGTTCCTTGCTCTCTGTCTCTCTTTTCTCTCTCTCTCTCTCTCTGTGTTCCTTGCTCTCTGTCTCTCTTTTCTCTGTATCTCTCTCTGTGTTTCTTGCTCTCCGTCTCTATTTTCTCTCTCTCTCTCTCTCTGTGTTTCTTGCTCTCCGTCTCTCTTTTCTCTCTCTCTCTCTCTCTCTCTCTCTCTCTGTGTTTCTTGCTCTCTGTCTCTTTTTTTATGTTTCTGTCTATCCCTCTTGTTTTTGTGAATTATTAACCGTATCACATCGCCAAAGATTGTATGCTTGCAATCATTGATGTTTTCTGTTATACCAGCAAGTCTGTAGTAACTGCTGCTTTCATTAAGCCAAATAAGCTTATAGGACCTAATCTCTACATCATGTTTTCAGTAACTGAAGGAATCTTTCACGAAGTAGTTATCGCTAAGAACTCCTCTATCGTATATCAAGTCTCCTTCACTCTATTTTTTCCCATTTTCTGTCAAAAGTTTCTGGAAAGTGAAAAGAAAAAGGTTTTGTTTCGCTGTAGCGCTTTCTTCTACTGTATGATTACTCCTTTCGGTCGTCAGTCCTTAAAAGAAAGCTAAGATCGTGTAGATGTGATGTGTTGTTATTTACAGTAGTTTAAGTAGTTGAGCCTTTCAGTCCAAAGCATCCGACTTCAGCAATTCACTTTAAAGCATTAGGTTGCCTTCCCTTTTGATCCTACGTATTTAAGTACACTTGGTGGTCTGTTCCCAGTCTACAAATCGAAGATGAAGTAAGATCTTTATCAGCTATTGGTCGTTGACTGGGACACATGCAGTACTTTGACATGTTTGGTATGGAAACGTTAACATCTTCTATTATTTATTTATAGTTTTACTTTTGAGATTTCTTTTGTTTTCTATTTTGTGATCGTTTTACTTGAATATGTGACGTGTTGCCAATATATTTTGATGTATTTAATTACTTTTAATTTAGAAACCATTAACAATTCTATTTTGAAGTCTCCATACTTTCAAATGTGGGATCTTCTATGATTCTTTCAATGTTTTATTTTTTTATTTCTTAATTCGAGATAACTGAAACAATCATTATATGCCTCCATGGTTTCAAATCATCATCAGGTCGTATGACTTTTGTAGAACGTTGCATTCACCACAGCCCGTCTTAAGGAGTCTGTGCCTGTAGCCTGATCTTCACCTTCCTCTGTTATCATGTCTCCTTAATGTTTTGAAACCGGCGTCTTTTTGGTCTATTCCTGATGCGTCGTCCAGGAACCATGACTTCAATTATTTTTCTTTCCGGCTGGCTGTGTCTTATTACGTGACCACAGTATTTTAATTTCTTTTGTTTTTTGGTGTTTAAAAGCCAGTTATTTTTAATGTTCCAACCTGTTAATATGTTAGCATTACTCATTTTCATTATTAAGAGTATCTAAATGATTTTTCTGTAGCATTTTGTTTCTAATGAATCGATTTTATTCCTTGCTGTTTGCGAGTGTCCATAACTCACACTATAAGTTTCCACCTAGAAGAAACATGTCTTCGATAATTTTAAATTTAATGCCTTCAAATTCTTTCAAATAAAGAACTTAAATAATTTTGTTTTGAATCTTCTATTATTTTTTGAGACTACAAAACATTTTATAGTGACTCCTTTAAACATTGCTTGTTTTAGTTCATTATATAATGAATTACAAGAATTATCTCTACATAATACACTTCTATTGCCACGGGCTATTCTTTTGTATTCTTCTTTTTTCTTTCATTAATAGTTCTGGTAACGGTAAAGAAAAATTGCTTGAACTTAGAACGTCATTTATTAAAACTTGTATATAATAATCAATACCACAAAGAACCACATACGACTACAGTTACTAGTGATGAGATATTTTTTCCACTCGTTTCTTAGTAACAATTTTAGTTTTTATTTCACTGAGTAACTTAACTGATTTGTATTTTGTTTATCTACACATAGACGTGAGCTAATACTGTTACAACTAATACTGTTGTCCTTTTTTGCTTCATTTTTAAAATAAATCTTGTGCCACAAAACATGTTTCTTCTCTCTATTTTTCTTTCTCGCCCGCCTGTCTCTTTTCATCTCTCTCTCTCTCTCTCTCTCTCTCTCTCTCTCTCTCTCTCTCTCTCTCTCTCTAGCTCATCTATAGACGAAGACAACTTCTGTTTCTCATTGTAACCTTCTTGCTCATTCAACTACACCACCAAGCTAATCATGAGTTCTGAATTAAAACAATTCTATCATCGACCAGTGACAATTGTTGAATCTGTGTACACAACTTATATCTGACAAGCTCAGCGCCAGTAAAAGAATTCAAACTAAGGGAAATAACCAATAAATTACATTTCCAATAGTTACATTAACCAAATGCGCATCTGCTTTGTACCGTTATCAACGTATAACAAATAGTTATTTGTCAATGAGCTACATGTGACATAACATCCTGGCCTACGTGCACGAGCTCCGTAGCAACGACGTGGGCAGGTTTCAGCTGACTAGTTTGCCCGGATAGCCACCATATTTATGGCCTACTCTTTCCGATTTTATCTGCATATAGATTTTTAACGTGCGCGAATGCACACAGGACTTCCTGGGGAGGATTTATTGCCGGGACTTATTGCCGTTATTCGACAGGCTAGACATCGGATCTCACTACCTAAAGAGAGAGGGCTAGACATCGGATCTCACTACCTATAAGATATGCTGAGGATAGCGTCACACAAAAAATAAAAGTAAAGAGCCCTCATCACGCCAAGTGTCGTATAGGGAATATGGTGTTAGTGACCATAAATTTTACAGACCTTCAGCACATGATTTTTGGTGTGATGTGGTCGGTATAACGCCCGTGCCGATTTACTTTCCCAGAAAAAAAATCCGGTACCCATTTAAGGCTGGGTGAACCCGGCAGCCGTCGGTCGTGATCGAACCCTACCCCTTGTCCCTTGTGGTTCAGTTCACTAACCACTAAACTATCGCGGCTCCCATCACAAAGAAACCACGGATTAATTTCTTTATATTTTTGAAAAAGTACCATTGCTTGTGGTGGGCTTTGAACCAGAGTCCTTACGGTCTTGAGGCTGACGTCGTACCTCTAGTCTACCCAGCCCTCATTTATGAATGAAGATGTCCTGAGCCTGGGAGCCGCGATAGCTCAGTGGTTAGTGAACTGGACTACAAAGCATACGGGGTAGGAATCGATCCCAACCGACGGCTTCCGGTTCACCCAGCCTTTAATGGGTACCGGATTTTTTTTCTGGGAAAGTAAAGCGGCACGGGCGTAATACTGACCACATTACCCCAACAATCATGTGCCGAAAGTCTGTAAAATTGATGGTCGCTAACACCATATTCCCTAAACGCCACTTGGTGTGACGGGGTCTCTTTAACATTTTTTTTTTAAATGTCTAGTTAGTTAGTTAGTCGAAAGATCATCCTCCTTGCACAAGGGGCATACCCATAAGTGCTCCGATTTCCTTTCGAGTAAATTCACAAGTGTGTGACGGCTGATCGTGCCGGTTCGCAGTTGGTTAACCATACACCTCTGGCGTCCTGAAAAATGTTCGCTCTTTGCTGTGCCAAGCCTTACACGACTATGAAATTTAAATGTCTGAGCCTAGTAAATTTCCTTCATTCTTAAAATGGATATTTTATAGATGTAGTTTCAATCTGTTATAACACACAAAAACGTAGAGTTGTTATTTAAAGCAAATATTGATAAATTAATAGTATTGTAGTTGTTAATTCCTGTGTGTTACCGGGGCCTCATTATGAGGGAAGTAAAGAATACTGACACTGTGACCTTCCAGGCATGTAGAGGTGACTAATGGGGTTGATCGATGGCTTGACTGTCATTGTAAAAAGTATTGCTATGGAAACAGCGCCATATTTTTTAGAGTAGTGATCTCTGCAATATGTGCCACTTTGGCACGCAAGGTTTCTGTTTTTGAGATTGTGGTTCTGCCCTGTGTGCCGTCTTCGGCTCGAAAGGACAATAGATAGATAGATAGATAGTAGTTAATGCTCCTAACTAAAACATCAAAGATTGATAAATCTGAGACCAATATTCCATTTTTAAAAATAAAAGATTTTAATTTCAAGACACAGCTTTACTTTGAATGTGTAATAGAAAAGGTGTGTATATTTTAACTTTATTCTTCTTCTTCTTCTTTCCTTCCTCATTTGCCTTTCAGAGTCCAGGGGAGATATAATTTGCGGTCTTTTGCTCTTCTGTTACCTTTCGTGCTGTTATGTTTCCTAGTGCTTCTAATACTCCGTCAATCAGTCTTAGTCGTGGTCGGCCCTTGGGGCTGATGTTCTCACAGCGTTTGCTGAAGGCTCTTTGTGTTGTGTTTTGATCTTTCTGCCTTGTCACGTGGCCAAACCATTTTATCTGTTGTTTCCTTGTATATTCTATGGTGGGGGCTAATCCTAGCTTTTTTTCTCAGTTCTTCATTTCTAATCTTATCTCTCAAGATGATTCCTTTCATTCGTGTAATGCATTTAATCTCAGTAGAGGTTATTTTTCTTATTGTTCTTGCAAACTAGGATCCAAACTGGCATTCTTAGCATAACGTTGGTATAAAGATTGTATTGCAGAGTGCCCGTTTTGCCTCTAGAGTTATTTTCTTGTTAGACAATAGTGGAGCTAGCTGTCCAATGATTTGACAGGCTTTGTTGCATCTTGTTTCTATTTCAGATGTTTGTGAATTGTCGTTTGTCACTAGACTTCCTAGGTATTTGTCACTAGACTTCCTAGGTATTTGTCACTAGACTTCCTAGGTATTTGTCACTAGACTTCCTAGGTATTTGTCACTAGTAGGGGGGATAGTACACTCCCTGTCTTTAACTTACTTTAGTGAAAGACACAAATGTGCCATTAAACTTGGCTACCAAAAAAAGCTGCCCATTACATATGAAAGAAATAATAAGAAAGCATGTGTACAAGTGTGCTTTGTTACCGTATTTTTCTTCAACGTTGCCATTAAGATTGCCATTAAATGACGGCTTATGGCTATCGGCGCCGCCGCCTCCTGGAACATAAGACATTTCTGTGTCCACCGGTGTCGACTTTTCGTTATTCATTATGGCTGTTGTCTTGATCTACAAACAAAAAGAGATGTAAATTTTAAAAATATTACTGAGAATTATGTAAAGATGACATCTGTTGTTTTTTTTTTAACCTCAAAAGCGTGATAATCAAGAGGACAAAAATGACATGTTGATTCTTGTCATTTGGATAATAAATAAATAAAAATTGCATTAAGCAAGTAAACCTATAGAGAGACAATACATATTTACTGTGTTCGGTCAAGGCCTTCGTTAGATACTTCTTCTTCTTCTATCCTTCCTCTATTGCCGTTGGCGTCGAGGGGAGATACAATCTGCGATTCTTTGCTCTTCTGTTGGCCTCTTCTGGTATTATCCCTCCTAGTGACTCTAGTATCTCCTTTATCCATCTCTTTGTCGGTCTTCCTCTTAATCTGGCGTTTTCGTAGCGTTTGTTTATGACTCTTTGAGTCATTGTTAGTTCTTTTTGTCTTGTTATGTGGCCGAACCAATTTATCTGTTGTTTCTTTATGTATTCGATGGCTGGTTCAATTTTGAGTTTCTTCCTCAGGTCAGTGTTTCTTACTCTATCCCTTAAGTTGTTTCCTATCATTCTTCTGACACATTTCATTTCGTTAGATACAAGACAACAAATACTAATACAAGAACACAATTACACGAATACATAACGTAGCGAAGGATGATCTGATTAGATGGACTGAGAGAGTTCGAATGAGGAAAACATAGACAAGAATTAGCTGAAAGAGGAAAAGTGATCAGGTCTCATATGATTTAATATTATTATTTGTTTGTACAGTTATAGCATGCGATATGTACATGTATGTGATATGTCCTTATTTTATACGGGCAGCATAAGCGCCTGCGGTCGCAACAGCAAGGTTGACGGACCATCAGCTGGCCAAGACCTAGCCTCGACCTCCGCGTCAGTCTCTCCCGGTACATCCTGCGTCAAAACAGGCTGGCTAACGGAAGCTATGATCTGCTACGGTGGTAGCTCTTACTGATATAGAAGACCTAGTATTGCAGTACCTCAAGGCTGGACTAGCAGTTTTCCAAGTTAGCCTGGGACTGGTCGAACTCACATTCTCCAGTAAAAATCGATAATGTCAAGAAAGCCATTACGACCCGCACATTGATTTAGTTAAGGGAAACCTGCCCGTATCAACTCGTGGCATTTCATCAATAAAAAACAACTTACTCTACACCATCTTGATTGATTGATTTAATGACAATATACATATATTTATTTGTATTTCAAGCACGCCTCTTGCGTGACTGACGTTTCTGTGGTAAAGTGGTTAGTGCGATCTTTTCACGATCTAAAGTGCCTGGTTCAATTCCCAGAAGAAGACATTTCACACAGACCAAAACAAAAAAAAGAGAGCTCTTTAAAAAAAAATCATAAATAAATAATGAACATTTTCCGCGCATATCATGAGAAGATGAAATTTAGAATACTTGGTCACAAGTGGCAAAATACTGGGAAAGAGAGATCGCGGACGACAAAGAGAGAAGATACAAGATAGCTTGGTGTGATAGCATGGAAAACAGTCAACAACAGAACTGATATAATGCACTGAGGATAAAAGATTGTGGAAGGACGTGATCGTCTACGCTAAAAAAGTATGGCCCATGAATATGAAAGTAAAAAACATTGCTGATATCGTACCACGAGATTGGTTAGCTCGTTCGAAATGTCCATCATTTACATTACTTGAGAAAGATCAATTATGCCGCACGTCGTTCGAGTCCTTATATATAATGAGTCTCCTTTACAGACAGTTGGAAGCAGTCTCTGCTTCGCCTAGTCGAACATTATGAAGTTTGCTGTGCACTGCTTACTTCGCTCTAGCCCAAAGACGGATCATTTTCAAAAGGTTTCCGTGAAAAGACAGAATCCGTTAAATCAAATCTCTCATTAAATATGTTTAATATCACACAAATATCAACTAATATGGGAGCCGCCATAGCTCAGTGGTTAGTGAACTGGACTACAAAGGACAAGAGGTCGGGTTCTATTATGATCGACGGCTTCCGGGTTTACCCAGCCTTTAATGGGTACCGGATTTTTATGGGAAAATAAAGCGGCACGGGCTTAATATCGACCACATTACCTCAAAAATCTTGTGCCGAAGGTCTGTAAAAAATTATGGTCACTAACACCATATTCCCTATACGCCACTTGGCGTGACGGGGCTCTACTTTTTTTTACTTATAAACTAATATGGCATAGTTATGAACTAACATTGGTCAGTTATACACAATCATAGCTATACACTCACGTTGAAAAAGATAAACTACATAGAGGGTATAAACTGACAGTTCTAAAACCTTTTTTTCAAATTTATAAACCTATATAGTTATAAACTATTTTTTTATTGTATAAACTAACATAGTTTATAAAAGTACAGATTCCAAACAAAATAATATAGATATAAATCTGACTACCTAGTTATAAAGTACAATAAGATATCTTTGAATTAATATAACACAAGTATAAATGAGCATAATTTTACTGATATTAACTAAAATAACACATCGTAAAAGTAACTTTACACAGATGTTAATTAACATGATGCTGTTATAACTATGTGTTACCGGGGCCTCGTTATGAGGAAAGTAAAGAATAGTGACACTTTGACCATCCAGGCATGTCGTAAGAGGCGCCTAAGGAGGTTGATCGATGGCTTGACAAGCTGTCATTGTAAAAAGTATTGTTATGGAAACAGCCATAGATTTTAGAAGCAGTGATATCTACAGTAAGTGACATTTTGGTTTCTGTTTTTGAGATTGTGGTTCTGCCCTGTGTGCCGTCTTCGGCTCGAAAGGACAATAGATAGATTATAACTAACCTGTTATATGTTTTCCTGATCTTATACAGTAGTCGTTATGTCTGATACTTCTCCCTGTGTTAACTTTCAAACAGTGCATAATAATATCATTTGTTCATGATATATTTCATTGATTATATATATATGTTTGACATTTGTCTTCATTGTTTTGTATATTATTTATATAACAATTAATAAATTAGTAAGTTAGTGTTTCCCTTTCTCGTGAAACGAAAGTGTACTAGTTTAGGGACATAAATTATGTCAGTATTAGAAAGAGCAACGTCCCCTTGAGTATCATCGCACTTTATTCAGTCATTAGAGGACCCCTAATTGTAAAGAAAAGAGAAACAACTCGAGGGTAAAGTCCTATGTTCCCTAACCGTAAAACTACCCAAACTTAAACCATAAATAAAATAAATTGCGTCAGTGATGATAGATATCTATTTTTTTATGTTTGAGAACCACTGCAGTTTTGTTGTTATGCCAACTAAGGGGGAGATCGATTTTATATATATATATATATATATATATATAGATATATATATATATATATATATATATATATATATATATATATATATATATCGCTAAACTAGAAAATAAAGCTGGAAAACAACAAGAGATATAGCAACAAAGTTGAACGCATTCGAAAATAAATGTCTAAGGAAAATACTTGGTATAGCGTGGAACGAATTCAAAACAAACGAGGAAATTAGAGAAATCGCCAATCAACCATCATCATCATCATCGGGTGCCTTCTCCGCAACGAAGGTTGGCTACCATGGATCGCCATTCTACTCCGTTTCTTGCTTTGATGGTGCAGGCTGACATAGATTGACTTGTCCATCTTTTGATGTTACTCGTCAATGTTAGTCTTGGTCTGCCTCTGTCTCTTTTACCTTATATTTTTCCTTCCAATATTACTTTTAGTAGGCAGTTGTGTCTTTTAACATGCCCCAAATTTTTCATTTGTCTTGTCTTATTTGTATTTAGTAGTTCTCTTTATATTTTCAATTGTTTTAAAACTTCATCGTTTGTTATCTTTTTCAACCACTAATCAACCACTAGTCAACCACTAATCAACCACTAATCAACCACTAATATCTTAATCAAGAAAAGACGATGGGCATCTGTTGGACATGTGATGAGGAGAGATAATAACCAAATAACAAAGCAAGCCCTCATGTGGGAAACAACAGGTAAGAGGAAAAGAGGAAGACCCAGAGATACACTAAGAAGAACATTGATGAGAGAGGCAAGAGCGGCAGGAATCGGCTCCCTCAATGAGATAGAGCTGCTTGCACAGAACAGAGACAAATGGCGAGATTTGATAAAATAAATACCTTTAAAAGAATTGAAAACTGCTAGAATAAAAATTTAGATAAGAGAAGGAGTATCTTGGTCTACGCCCTATGGGCCGGCTACGGCTCGAAAGGTCAATAGACAGACAGACAGACAGACAGACAGACAGACAGACAGACAGACAGACAGACAGACAGACAGACAGACAGACAGACAGACAGACAGACAGACAGACAGACAGACAGACAGAGAGATAGATAGATAGATAGATAGATAGATAGATAGATAGATAGATAGATAGATAGATAGATAGATAGATAGATAGATAGATAGATAGATAGATAGATAGATAGATAGATAGATAGATAGATAGATAGATAGATAGATAGATAGATAGATAGATAGATAGATAGATAGATAGATAGATAGATAGATAGATAGATAGATAGATAGATAGATAGATAGATAGATAGATAGATAGATAGATAGATAGATAGATAGATAGATAGATAGATAGATAGATAGATAGATAGATAGATAGATAGATAGATAGATAGATAGATAGATAGATAGATAGATAGATAGATAGATAGATAGATAGATAGATAGAACTGGGACCATCTTCATGAAATATCACTTTCAAGAATGAGAGGAATGTGTCACACTTGTAATTTATTCACCCAGAAATGTTACAAAATGTTTTGGATTATGGTTGAGATACCAGCTCTGAGATTAAAACAAGCTCCTATAATGAAGACATGTTTGTAGACTAACTTAATGGTATGGACGACTAACAAATAGCACGGTTACTCTTATTTGAGAAGTGGCAGGGTGGTAGGGTGGAAGAGTGGTAAGTTGGTAGAGTGGTAGGTGGTAAAATGGTAGGTGGCATGATGGCAGGGTGACAGGGTGGCAGGGTGACAGGGTGATAGGGTGGTATGGTGGTAGGATAGTAGGTGGTAAGGTTGTAGGATGGCAGGGTGGTAAGGTGGAAGAGTGGTAGGGTGGCAAGATGGTAAGGTTTCACTGGCTTGTCTCTGTTGACATTACACTGTTATAAAAATATATCTACCGATTTTAAAAAATCAACAACCGGTTTACTTTTGTTTTAGCGCTGAGTTAAACATGCATGTATATTTATTATTATTATTTGTACACTCACTGTACTCTCACAGGTAACCAGTGTCCTCACTAAGTTATTATAATCGCTGACAACAGAGCACGTTCTCCGAAATTCCTGTTGCGGTTTCCACCTTTTTCTCCTCATTAAAAATAGTGATACATGTTTACATATAGGTCGACTTAAGCCATATCCATACTCAGAAATGTACCAGTTAACCTTAATAAGCCAAACCACATAACCACTATGCAACTCAGAAGTCCAGGTCAGAATCCACAATTAACAGTCAACTCATGGGAAGTGCAGGATAAATAAAATATACAATAACCTAGAAAAGAACATAAATCTCTTCCGACTTCCAAAACAAGTGTGCGGTAATAAATGTTCACACTTTTATAAATCAAGAAGTAAATGCAGCCACACAATTTATGAATAATAAATTACGATAAGATAACTAATTTGGAAATTGCCGCACTAGTGAAAGAAACAAGTGATGTGCAACATATAGGGAAAGGTGATGAATGTGCTTAGATGGAGGTTATACACTTTAGTTTAGTCGGCAGATCATCACTATACAATACAATCTTCATCCCAACGTTGTACTGCCAATGCCAGACCTGGACACTAGATGCAAGAACGATAAGAAAATAACCTCTACTGAGATTAAATGTGTCAGACGAATGACAGGAAACAGTCTGAGAGATAAGATCAGAAATGAAGAACTGAGAAAAAAGCTAGGAAAAGCCCCCGCCATAGAATATACAAAGAAACAACAGATAAAATGGTTTGGCCACGTGAAAAGGCAGAAAGATCAAAACACAATATAACGAGTCTTCAATAAAGGTTGTGGGAATACCATTCCCAATGGTCGACCACGAAAAAGATGGATGGATTATAGACGCACTAGGAAACATAACAGCAGCAGAAAAAGATGGATGGATATTAGACGCACTAGGAAACATAACAGCAGCAGAAAAAGATGGATGGATATTAGACGCCCTAGGAAACATAACAGCAGCAGAAAAAGATGGATGGATATTAGACGCACTAGGAAACATAACAGCAGCAGAAAAAGATGGATGGATATTAGACGCACTAGGAAACATAACAGCAGCAGAAAAAGATGGATGGATATTAGACGCATTAGGAAACATAACAGCAGCAGAAAAAGATGGATGGATATTAGACGCACTAGGAAACATAACAGCAGCAGAAAAAGATGGATGGATATTAGACGCACTAGGAAACATAACAGCAGCAGAAAAAGATGGATGGATATTAGACGCACTAGGAAACATAACAGCAGCAGAGGCGAACATTAAGAGCAAAAGACCGCTAATTATATCTCCCCTCGACGCTGAAAGGCATATGAGGAAGGAAAGAAGAAGAATAAGAAGACATATCATCTTCAGCGCACAACGGACAACTTCATAGTAACCAGATCCCCTCATCAGCATGTTCCCCAATATGAAACACGCACCAGAGAATGCATTGATTATATATCAATTCTAATTCACGAGTTACGTAGCACGGAACTTGTCCCTAATCTCTTCCACAGTTGCCTCTTATGACATGCGTGACAAGCCAGGTGACTACTCTTTTCTCCTCTGATCGTGGTCAGGGCCCCGGTAGCCACACGGGCGTACAGTTAATTTAATTCATTGAAAATCTTTAAAAACAATATCACCACATCGTTTACAACATATTAATTATATTATTAACCAATTTATATTATATCATTTTAATTTTGTTCTGTCATCGTAGTGAGAATAGCATGGAGAGCTAAGAAGAGTACTGAAAACGTCCTGAAAGAGGCCAACGCAAAAAGAGAGCTAATTTCCAATATTAGGAAAAAACTATCATAATTTTTTTCGCCATGTAATGAGGAGGGAAAAGCTGGGATATATTGTGACAACTGGGAAAATTGAGGGACTAAGAAATAACAGGAAGCATAGCGAAAAGATACTAGACAGCTTAAGAGTAAGAGAATATCTTGGTAGAAGATCAACATCAGAAATGAAAAATAACTGTCTAGATCGAGAGTTCTGGAGAGACATGATCACCAACGCCAGCAGGCATAGTACTTGATGATGATGATGATGATGATGATGATGATGATGATGATGATGATGATATCATCATATTGTGCTATAATAACATCATAATGCAAAATAATTGCATAATATTGTGATATAATGTTGCCAAATCGTGTTATTATATTATGATAAAGTAAAAAAAAAAAAAATTAATAAATATAATAAAGAGCCCAATCACATCCACGTGGCGCATAGGGAATATGATGTTAGTGCCTTTATGTTTTTTAAAGACCTCCGGCATGTGATTTTTGGGGTAATGTGGTCAGTATTACGTCGGTTCCGTTCGTTATACTTTCTCAGAAAAGAATGGGTACCATTTAATAAGACTACGTGAACGTGGACCATAGTTCTCCAGTTGTTCAGAAACCAAGAACTATCATAGCCCTCTCTCCCATTATTATTATGCATATTATAATATTATAATGAAGACATAAAGAAACGTTTGGCCACGTGATTAGACAGAAATATCAAAACACAACATAACGAGCCTTCAATAAACGTTGCGAGGACACCAGACTAAGGGCCGAGCACGAAAAAGATGGAATATTAAAAACACAAGGAAATATAACAGTAGCAGAGGCTAACAGAAGAGCAAAAGACAGCAAACTGTACAACTCATCAACACTGAAGGGCAGACTAGGAGAAAAAGTAGACGAACAAGATCATAATATTATATAATTGAATAAGTAAATAGTTTTGCATATTTTGTTATAATACAGTTATATTGCGGTGGAACATCATTAACTTATAATACAATGTTCGGAGATTTCTGTATAGTATCGCTTCAAGCATCGAAACTCACGATGCGAGGCGGTATTCCTCACCTTCCCTGAGTACTATACCCTGGTACCCATTTCTGCCAGCGACTGGGTCGACAGCAGGGGTATTCTTTTCTTCCAAACACGAGTACTGCTCCCAGCGGGAATCGAACACGGGTTGTTAGAAAGTCGGTAGCCCAGTCGGGGATAAACCTATCCAATTAGGCTACCGAGGCCCCCTCATTGCACTACTTGCTAATCGATAAATTAATTGATGAACAATCCCAAAAATTTTCATTAGAAGCAAGAAAAGCCATGAAACATTGCAAAGGCAATAAAAACAAACAAGCCGGGTCGACGATCGACAGAAATAAGTCAACTCAACATTGACTAATTTAAATATCCTATCTATATCACTCTACGGACAACTGGCAGATGGTAAAAGATCTAATGGGCACCAAAAACTTCGATTTGTAGATGTTTGTAAACGCGACATGAAGACTCTGAACATAAAGATAAATAATACCCTGCAGCATGGGAAGACAAAGCTGCAGACCGCAATCTCTGGAAACACACTCTAAAGGTTCACCTCAAACAAGAAGCAGACAGATTCATGGAGAAAGAGAATACACGACGAAAGAAAATAAAATAAAAAGTATCATTTCTAGGGTCGCTGAAAAATCTAAGTCAACTATGACTGACGGAGGCTACTACTACTACTACTATCACTCACTTTAATTGCGGTAAAAGATATTTATTTTATATCTTCATTATTATCTTTTTCTTGTTGGCATTTCTTTTTTTTACTAGAAAACCTTAGAGTTGTTATTAATAAACGTAGACCAATCGAATGTGTTTGTTTAAATTAAAATTATATTTCGTTTCGTAATAAAAATAATAAGGTTACTCTGCTGTAAAAAAAAAAAAATGAAAACAAATCCATCGCCATGTCCATGTAATGATATGGTTATAGAGGGAACATAATGTTACAACATGACAAATTGAAGGAATAAAGACATAAATGGAAACAGGGAGAAAAGATACCAGACAGCTTAACAGAATAGTTTGGATAGCAAGCCAGTCGCGGAATTGATAAAATTCTTTTAAAAAATAGAATGTGTGTGGAAAGACAATCTACGACAACCAGCAGAGTACTTGATGATGATGATGACGATGATGATGATGATGATGATGATAATGATGACGATGCATAAGATTAATGTAATGTTTTATATAAGGTACATGTCAGCATATAGACCTAAGTTTAAATTACAACTTACTCTATCTCTCCTGCGGTACCGTTCTGGTCAAGACGAACTTGCACTAATGTTTCCAATATACTTGTAAGTTTCTATTATCCGTTGGCGTTTTATAAATCCGGATAAGGTTTGTCAATGTTGATTTACCTTTTCTTCAGCGTAAGTAAAGTGGACCGCTGGTACATGGTTGTATCCTCTTGGTTTCTGGTTTTCATGAAACTATTTACGTATATTGCACATCCGGGACTGAACTTGTTTAACTTGCTTTCAGTTCCACACGTGATTACCGTCAGCCTGTACAAAACAATCCGTTAAAAATTACAAGCAATTATAGATAAGGCAATTTAGAATAAATAATACATGACGAAGATAAGAATAATAATCAAAATAAAGACATTATTACGACATTTATTTATACTATATACGGGGTAGCGTAACGGGGTAGCTCATTGTTGCTAGAGAATAAAGACCATAAGGCCAGTGCAGTTGCCAAGTTATGTCACCTCAGATAGAAAATAAAATGTGTCTGTGACCCTACCAGAAAATTAACCCGAGATTGACAAACTACATAATATCATCATCATCATCAAGTACTGGGCCTACTGGCGTAGGTGATCATGTCTCTCTACAATTTTCGATCTCGGCAGCTATTTATCATTTCTGTTGTTGACCTTCTGCCAAGCCATTCTCTTAAGCTGTCTGTTATTTTTTCTCTTTGCTTCCCTCTATCTCTTCGTCCCTCGATTTTTCCAGTTGTTACAATATATTCCAGTTGTTCTCTTCTCATTACATAGCCAAAAAATGATGATTGTCTCTTCCTAATATTGGAAATTAGCTCTCTTTTTGCTTTGGCCTCTTTCAGAACGTTTTCATTACTCTTCTTAGCTGTCCATGGTATTCTCAACAATCTTTTGTAAAACCACATTTCTGCAGACTCCAGTGATTTTCTTGTCTGTTGTCCTATTGTCCATGATTCGCATCCATAATATCTACATAATATAGAAAAGACAGTTTGGAAATCACAACATAGGCCATCATCATTA
This sequence comes from Megaustenia siamemsis, assembly GCA_032433765.1. Lineage (NCBI taxonomy): Eukaryota > Metazoa > Mollusca > Gastropoda > Stylommatophora > Ariophantidae > Megaustenia > Megaustenia siamemsis. The sequence goes on along the minus strand of JAVIAB010000106.1, from coordinate 63,045,503 downwards.
CTTCACAGACCAAAGACCGTCGTCATTATCATCATGTGTCATACCGCTCGTCGTAGGCGATAATGTCCTTTCATAATTCTCTACACACAGTAAATGGTATCAGTTTTGTTAACTGTTTTCTACGACATCAATATATCCAGTAACTTCTCTCTTTGTCGTCCGTGATAACGCCTATGTTAGTCATGTGTCATATATCTTGATGTGTGTAGGTGTTAGTCATGTCTGGTATCGCTGTGTACATGTCTGTGTTATTCATATCTCCAATCTTTGTGTGTGCATGTTTGTGTTAGTCACCTCTAGTGACTCGGGCAGATGGTGCTCGTAAACCTGGGAGGGCAGATCATCTAAGGGCAGAATCCCCCTACAGAAAAGACAATCTGCTGCCTTGCAGGAAGGTTGGGGATAATCATAGGCTAAGGAAAGCAAACCTGAATAAAATGCTGGCTGAAATCGGATGCACTGGGCCACTGGTGCAGAACACAGTGCAACGTTTTAACGGGTGTTCAATCAGAGTGGATCTGGCAGACTCGAAATGGGATGTTCCGTCTGAGGGGGCGATCAACACACTTAACCTGGCAGCTGACTTCATGTGAGTGTCTGGAATCCTACTCAGATTGAGTCCTGGTCGCAGACAGAGAGAGAGAGATAACCAAAGATGGGCTTATTAATCCTATAATAAAGGACTCATTTCAAACTACAATGATGTTCGCAAATATGTTGATGATAGCATATAACATATGGACATAATGAAATCCAGATTATCGCACAAAATGGTTCAGTTTCATTTAGTCGACAGATCATCTTCACTGTTCATCTTAGTCGTTAGATCATCTTCATTGTTTAACTTATTCGACATATCATTTTCATTACTTAACTTATTCGACAGATCATTTTCATTACTTAACTTATTCGACATATCATTTTCATTACTTAACTTATTCGACAGATCATTTTCATTACTTAACTTATTCGACAGATCATCGTCATTGCTTAACTTATTCGACAGATCATCGTCATTGCTTAACTTATTCGACAGATCATCGTCATTGCTTAACTTATTCGACATATCATTTTCATTGCTTAACTTTTTCGACAGATCATCGTCATTGCTTAACTTATTCGACAGATCATTTTCATTGCTTAACTTATTCGACAGATCATCGTCATTGCTTAACTTATTCGACAGATCATCGTCATTGCTTAACTTATTCGACAGATCATCTTCATTGCTTAACTTATTCTATAGATCATCTTCATTGTTTAACTTATTCGACAGATCATCGTCATTGCTTAACTTATTCTATAGATCATCTTCATTGCTTAACTTATTCTATAGATCATCTTCATTGTTTAATTTATTCTATAGATCATCTTCATTGTTTAACTTATTCGACATATCATCGTCATTGCTTAACTTATTCGATATATCATCTTCATTGCTTAACTTATTCTATAGATCATCTTCATTGTTTAATTTATTCTATAGATCATCTTCATTGTTTAATTTATTCGACATATCATCTTCATTGTTTAATTTATTCGACAGATCATCTTCATTGTTTAATTTATTCGACATATCATCTCCAATGTTTAATTTAGTAAACAGATCATCTTCAATGTTTAATTTAGTCTCATCTTCACTGATTGTGAAGACCATTGCACTATTAGTCTCATGAGCCATATGACTAAAATATTACTAAGAATCATCATGAGACGTGTAAAGAACAAAATAAAACCAGAAATAGGTGAGGAACAATGTGGATTTGTTTAAGGAAAGGGCACCAATAATGCAATATATATCTTAAGAACATTGATAGAAAGAGCTATAGAGGTAATGAAAGATCTATATGTGCTTTATAGACTACACGAAAAGCATTTGACAAAGTAAAGCACGTGGAAATAATAAATATGCTGAAGGAATTAAACATTGATGGCAAGGATCTGTGAATCATAAAAAAACATGTACTGGCAGCAAACAGCAGCTATACGAATTAACAACCAAACAGGACAATTTCAATTTATAAAACAAGGAGTCAGACAAGGCTGTGTTCTGTCGCCGGATTTGTTTTCACTTTACAGCGAACATATTATGAGATCAATAGTAGACAAAAAAGGAATTGAAGTCAACGGCCAAAACATAAATAATTTACGATGTGCAGATGGCACAGTCTTAATAGCAGAGACAGAGAACGAACTACAAGAAATGATAGATATAATAGTAAAAGAAAGCAACAAGAAAGGTCTCAGTCTGAATAGTAAGAAAACAGAAGTAATGGTTGTATCGAAGAAACAATCATCACCATCATACAGCATAACAAGAAACAAGACAAATCTGAACCAAGTGCAACGTTTGAAATACTTGGGCACAGTGATAACATCAGATGGAAAATGCAACACAGAAATAAAGAGCAGAATAGCTCAGGCCAAAATAGCATTTCAGAAAATGAAAAATATCTTATGCTACAATTCTATGTCAATAGAATGAGAAAGAGAGTTCATCCATGCTATATAGAACCAATTCTGACCTATGGAAGCGAATCATGGGCAATAGACAAACAAACGAAAAGACGATTAGAGGCCACAGAGATGGGATTTCTCAGAACAATGTTGAAAGTTCCCTGGACAGCTAGAAAGACCAATAAGAAAGTTCTCAAAGAGGCCAACACAAAAAGGGAGTTCTTTAAAAAACATCAGAAAGAAGCAATCAACATTTTTGGGCACAATTTGAGAAGAGGAAAGTTGGAATACTTGGTTACAACTGGCAAAATAAAAGGAAAGAGAGATCGCGGACGACAAAGAGAGAAAATACTGGATAGCTTGGTGTCATGGCATGGAAAACAATCAACAACAGAACTGATACGATGCACTGTAGATAAAAGATTGTGGAAGGACATGATCGCCAACGCCAACCGGTATGGCACATGATGATGATGACATTAATATATGCAATGTTATTTTCTTTGTACATGAATATATGCAGTGTTATTTTCTTTGTACATGAATATATGCAGTGTTATTTTCTTTGTACTTGAATATGTGCAGTCTTAATTTGTATAACACGAATATGCATTGTTAATATGTACACGAAAATGCAGTGCTAATTTATATTAAAAGAGAATACAGAATTATACGTACCGCATATGATAAGGCATCAGCTTTAGAGTTTAAATCGATTCACATGCACAAAATATAAACCTAATCTATATCAGTTATTACGCGTTGAGAATACGATATTTATTGAAACGCCTAAAAGATTTATTTATTAAAAATATATGAGTAATCTATATCAGATGAGTTGATAATAAAACTGACATGTACGCTTACCGTCTGTTTGAATAGAGATAACAATCAATATAAAGGGGGTTCCGTGATGTTCTTAGATTGGAATGTAACAAATAGGGGGGGGGGTGCGGATATAGCCTCCCAGTGGGGTGCTAGTGGGGCAGGGGGTACGGTTCACTAAGGTTGACTTCTATATATGTGGGTGTGCATCACAAAAATAAATGTATGCTTATTCATGATGTGTGACTGACCGAATGCATCTTTTATATTGAATACACCGCCTGCTAAATGTTTGACAAATTTGCGTCATTCCTAAAAATAGGAACGTCATACATCTTTTTTTTATTGAAACGGGGGATTTTTTAAAGGAAATAAAAAAAATAATAATATTACAGTTCTTTCAGTTGTTTCGTCTATGAGGTCACAAATAGGGGCATTAATTCTTTAGGTCAGAAATTGTGACACTTCTTGAATAACTCAACATTGGTTTAATTTTTGCATATTTCCTACTATGAACGTTTGTAAGTCAATTATCATAGTATTGGTTGTAAAGAAAATAATCGCAACTATCTTACACGGACAAAAAAAAACCTCCAATGATTCAAATATTAGAATAAAACGACAAATCCAACAAATATAGTCCTGTTTATTTTTATGCTGCACGATGGTGATGATTATTTCTTCGATTTGACCATTACTTTTGTTTTCTTACTATTCTGTGGCTACGTGGCTACTGTCAGTCTATATCTGCGCACGACACATCCGTCTTCGGTATCGGCAGATTTGGTTAACAATGTTTGTCCAGGCAGGCGCCAATTCTAATCTACATGTCTACTATTTACTGATACGGGTTATTTAACGTGCGCCAGTGCACACGGGGCATCTTGTTGGCACCGATTTCCTAGAGGATCAGGCATCGAATCTCACAACACAGAGAGGACTAGGCATAGAATCTCACTACCCAGAAAGGGCCTGGCATAGAATCTCACTACATATAGAGGACCAGGCATCGAACCTTACTACATAGAGAGGGCCAGGCATAGAATCTCACCACCCAAAGAGGACAAGGCATAGAATCTTACTACCCAGAGAAAGCCAGGCGTAGAATCTCACCACCCAGAAAGGGTAGGCATAGAATCTCACTACCCAGAGAGGGCCAGGCGTAGAATCTCACTACCCAGAGAGGGTAGGCATAGAATCTCACTATACAGAGAGGGTAGGCATAGAATCTCACCACCCAGAGAGGGCCAGGCGTAGAATCTCACTACCCAGAGAGGGTAGGCATAGAATATCACCACCCAGAGAGGGTAGGCATAGAATCTCACCACCCAGAGAGGGTAGGCATAGAATCTCACTACCCAGAGAGGGTCAGGCATAGAATTTCACTACCCAGAGAGGGTAGGCATAGAATCTCACTACCCAGAGAGGGTAGGCATAAAATATCACCACACATAGATGACCAGGCGTAGAATCTCACTACCCAGAGAGGGTAGGCATAGAATCTCACCACCCAGAGAGGGTAGGCATAGAATCTCACTACCCAGAGAGGGTAGGCATAGAATCTAACTACCCAGAGAGGGTAGGCATAGAATCTCACTACCCAGAGAGGGTAGGCATAGAATCTCACCACCCAGAGAAGGTAGGCATAGAATCTCACCACCCAGAGAGGGTAGGCATAGAATTTCACCACACAGAGAGGGCCAGGCGTAGAATCTCACTACCCAGAGAGGGTAGGCATAGAATTTCACTACCCAGAGAGGGTAGGCATAGAATCTCACTACTCAGAGAGGGTAGGCATATAATCTCACCACCCAGAGAGGGTAGGCATAGAATCTCACTACCCAGAGAGGGTCAGGCATAGAATTTCACCACACAGAGAGGGCCAGGCGTAGAATCTCACCACCCAGAGAGGGCCAGGCATAGAATCTCACCACCCAGAGAGGGTAGGCATAGAATTTCACCACACAGAGGGGTCCAGGCATAGAATCTCACCGCACAGAGAGGACCAGGCATAGAATCTCACCACCCAGAGAGGGTAGGCATAGAATTTCACCACACAGAGAGGGCCAGGCATAGAATCTCACCACCCAGAGAGGGTAGGCATAGAATTTCACCACCCAGAGAGGGCCAGGCGTAGAATCTCACCACCCAGAGAGGGCCAGGCGTAGAATCTCACCACCCAGAGAGGATCAGGCGTAGAATCTCACCACCCAGAGAGGGCCAGGCGTAGAATCTCACCACCCAGAGAGGGCCATGCGTAGAATTTCACGACATAGAGAGGGCCAGGCATCGAATCTCACCACCCAGAGAGAGCCAGGCATAGAATCTCACCACCCAGCGACAAGGGTGGGTAAAACAACTAGGAAACAACGGATTGAGGTGAAAGGCTCGCACCACCTGTGAGAGATTCGAACCCGTGGCATCCTGTCCAAAGGCTGACGTTTTACCTCTAAACCACGCTTTCGCTGTGATTTCTATTTAAAAAGGAAACGATGTGATCACAATGGTAGCTCTACACGAGATAACAATAGAAAAACACCAACCCGTTACGGTCTTTCACTGCAGCTAGATCTCAGTACATTCCCTGTGTACATGTTCTGTGCCCTGTTTGTGTGTGTGCTTTTGTTTCTGGGCAAGGCCGTTTGTGTTGTATTCTCACATGTAAAGCGTCATAATACACTTCGTTCACCTCGCTCCTAGCTCATGGCTTTACTGCAGCTCCGATAGTCTGTACCTATTATCCTGTTGTTTAAAAATCTTTCTTCGAGCGCCTTGTATTCTTTATATGATCATTCGCATTTGTGAATGACTTCTTTTTTAGGGAGCCGCGATAGTTCAGTGGCTAGTGAACATGGCTACAAAGGACAAGAGTTAGGGTTCTATCCCAACCGACGGCTTCCGGGTTCACTCAGCCTTTAATGAGTACCGGATTTTTCTTCTGGGAAAGTAAAGCGGTACGGGTGTAATACCGACCACATTACCCCAAAAATCATGTGCTGGAGGTCTGTAAAATTTATTGTTACTAACACCATATTTCCTATATGCCACTTTGCGTGACGGGGCTCTTTACTTTTTCTTTACTGTTTGCTTCTGTTTTAACGAGGGAGTTGGGGCGGTGAAGGGGAATGAAGTATCCTAGTAGGTACCCACTGCTGATTAAACTATTTGAGAAACGCCCCTGGAACTGGTTAGAACATTATGTACGGACCCACTGTTGTTTAAACTATTTGAGATTCGCCCCTGGAACTGGTTAGAACATTATGTATGGACCCACTGTTATTTAAACTATTTGAGATTCGCCCCTGGAACTGGTTAGAACATTATATACGGACCCACTGTTGTTTAAACTATTTTAGATTCGCCCCTGGAACTGGTTAGAACATTATGTACACATCCTGGTTCAGATGCTAAAAGGGCTATAGTTCAGCACGTCGGCCAAAATGAAGACTGGCTCACAAATATTTGAACAAGATAATAATAAGGGTACTAGAGCGATCTTCCTACAGGTGCAAGGACAGACTATCCACATGATAAAAATTGCTATCTCTGCTTCCACCGTGTTGCAAACGGCTTCTATTAATTTGTTTCTTATCAAATAAACTCTGCAATAATTGTAAACCTTAGCATCGCTGGAAAACGGATACAAAACTAATCCATATGTAATGTGTATCCTCTATTTTCCCTTTTTTTTTCTCTGTACATCTCTTCATCTCCTTTCTCATTTATCGTTCAGCGTCGAGGGAAGATATAATTTGCGGCCCTTTGCTTTTATGTTAAGCCTCTGCTGTTGTTATGTTTCCTAGTGTTCCTAATGTTTCATCAAACCATCTTTTTTCGTGGTGGACTCTGGAGTATAATGTTCTCGTAAAGTTTATTAAAGGCTTATTGTGTTGTGTTCTTTTAGTCTTATCACGTGGCCAAACCATTTTATATATTTTGTTTCATTATGTATTCTATGGTGGCAATATTTCCTAACTTTTCTTTCGATTCTTCATTTCTGATTTTATCTCTCAGGCTGTTTCCTGTCATTCGTCTAACACATTTCATCTCTGTAGACGTTATTTTTCTTATTGTTCTTAGATTTATTTTCCAGGACTGGCATTGCTAGCACAACGTTGGAATGAAGATTGTATTGTAGAATGCCTGTTTTACCGCTACAGTTATTTCCTTGTTGGACAATGGTGGTGATAGTTGTCCGATGATATGACAAACGTTGTTGCATCTTCAGTCTATTTCCGCTGCTTGTGATTTGTAGTTTGGCACTAGACCTCCTAGGTATTATAATTCCTCCACTTGGTTTAATTGTCTGATGTCCATCTTAATATTGATATTCTGCTTCTCTATTGGGATGTTCATAACTTTTATATTGTTAGTGTTGATTTTATGAATTACTGAGTGCTTCTATTGTTATGTCTTTTAAAGTGTTTTTGTAGGTCTTCTATTTTTTTTCATGTATTAGTGCCTGGCCGTCTGCAAAAAAAGAAGCTAGTTAATTTCCTCTGTCTTTGATGGGTTGTCTAACTTATGTATGTGTTTTTTTCTGCACACATTCTTACCTATTCACTTGAATTGTTCTTGCTTTTAGGTAAAGATTGATATGATGGAAGGCATAAATTAGCACTGTTTGGCGGTAACAACGTACTGCCGCTGGTAGACAATAACAAATGTCTTATCTGTTTAAGTTGTTAGCGCAGGTTATACAAACATTGAAACGATAACTAAAACTGTGCACAAAGAAGGACCACGTAAAGCGTAAAGAGAAGGACGGCGTAAAAAGTAAAGATAAGGACAACGTAAAGAGAAGGACTACGTAAAGAGTAAAGAGAAGGACTACGTAACGAGAAGCACTACGTAAAGAGTAAGGAGAAGGACTACGTAAAGAGAAGCACTACGTAAAGTGTAAAGAGAAGGAAGACGTAAAGAGAAGGACTACGTAATGAAAACGACTACGTAAAGACAAAGACAAAAAAGTAAAATCTTGAAACGGCTGAAAATTGTTTTTAAAAATATCTTATTTTTAAATCTTCTAAGACAAATAATACATATTCGACATATATATATAGACATAAGAAAATAGTAACAGTTATTTTAGAAGGGGAAAATACAGGATTATAGTAAAAGAGTCCAAAGGAAGCAAAAGACAGAAGTAGACTAGTGACACCAAGCGTCAAGAGATAATAAAATGGCGCGTCACTATTGCCAACGGTCCGGACGGAGGCGGTACAATATGGAGATGATTGTAAGTGAGTCTTCTATACTTTTAACTGCTTCTTTAACAGCAGGCACATTAAATTAAATATATGTGTATGTTGATCACGTTTATTAAATCACAAAACAGAAAACCACCGTCGTAACTTCTTGTACAATCATGAATCGCCACAATCACTGGAGTCTGTAGAAATGTTGTTTTTACAGAAGAATATTGAGAATACCATGGACAGCTAAGAAGAGTAATGAAAACGTTCTGAAAGGGGTCAAAGCAAAAAGAGAGCTAATTTCCAATATTAGGAAGAAACAATCATCATTTTTTTGGCCATGTAATGAGAAAAGAACAACTGGGATATATTGTAACAACTGGAAAAATTGAGGGACGAAGAGATAGAGGGAAGCAAAGAGAAAAAATACCAGACAGCTTAAGAGAATGGCTTGGCTGAAGGTCAACAACAGAAATGATAAATAACTGTCGAGATCGTAAGTTGTGGAGAGACATGATCACCTACGCCAGCAGGCCCGGCACTTGATGATGATGATGATGCAATCAGTCAATTCGAATAAATAAATCATTTTAAATTAATCAGGTACGTTAAATTATTCATTATTTTTGTTAGATTAATTGATACATTAACTACATTAATTTTCTCAAGTGTAGTGAATAAACTATGTACACTAATCGATTTATTATATTAAATCACTAGACCCGTTACACTGATTAACTATTTTAAATTACTAGAATCCGTGTAAATATGGAAACGTATTAAATTATTTCAGTATATTCAATTAAACTGACCAAATATATTTTAAATATATTTATTATTATTATTTTTAAAAATAGATTTGGTTAGTTTAATATACTTACTCAGTTCAACTTAATATACAGAAATAATTTAATACACTTCCATATTCCGAGGGACTCAATTAATTTAAAATAATTAAATCTATCAAAATAAACAAGGATAATAAATGTATTTCATACATTAAGTTAACTAAGTACAATACTTTAAATATAGCACACAATAATATATGTTTATTGAGTTTCCCAACCTTGAAAAGTAAACTTTGGTTGCACTAGTAGGATCTGCTTTAAGGTGGTAAAGTCGCGAGGCTTAATGCCTGGTATTGATAGATTATTTCCACGATATATACTATTGTGATCGAACTGAAGGTCAGTGAAATAGATAAGTTAATTTATTTCAATATGCTCCCACTAACTTATAAAACTGTTGTGCGTGGGCTACTTCCTTGTTGTGGCTAGTATGGAGATATCACAAGATTAATGTTTTAACAAAACGAATTTGAAATCTTTGCGGGTTATTTTTGCTACAGTACAGGATAGCCAAGCCCATGAATGAGCCTCCTTAAACGCCTCTTTTTGTGTGTGTGTGTGTGTGCGTTTGTGTTCGCCAGCTTTTTTTTCTTTTAATTTTTTTACCTCTGACGAAGTCCTTAGAGACTAGGAACTGAATTTTGCGTGTTAACCCGTTTTTCCCTGGCAGCCATGTGCACATGGGTCCCTCGCCTCACAGGAAGATAACTCCGCCTTTGGAGGTGCTCATATTCTTTCCGTCCATGAGTAATTGACGTTTCAAGACGGGCCTTGCTGCTGAGGCCAGGGTTGGTTGCCGAAGAGAGAAATCATAAATAAAAATTCCAACCGTTGCAGCCAGGATTTGAACCCACAACCTATCTGTCTCGCGGCAGGCGTCTTGCCTCTAGACCAACCAGTCCCCAGTCGCCTCTTACGAACATGCCTGGTAGGGAACAGCGCTAACATTCTTTACTCCCCTTTCGGGCCCCGGAAGTGCATGAGAATGGAAAGAAACAGAAAGGCTTGGAAAGTGTTTGCTGGAGATCTATGCTCCACAGGGAGTTGAAATGAAGAAGCAGAATAAAACGATTTTAATGAATAAGTGAATATACTCGTATTTAGACTGATTCGGTTAAACGGAAATGATTAAAATCAGGCATTCGGTTGTGATTAAACAAGGGAACGGGGAGGGGGAAGAGGCGACAAGACGCTCATCCAGTAACTGAGATGAGACGGTCAGCGACCCATAGCTGACTATGCGTCAGGATCGGAGAACAATAGATCAAGACCCCGCTCCACATAGCAGCAGTGCTCTTGGAAACAGACTATAAGTCTGGCTAAGCGAGAAGAGATCGAAGATGGAAGGCAATCGGGCACTCAAATATTATTGCCGCAGACGGATGTGTTGGGCTGAAAGACGCAAATATTACAGCCTAGCTACAAAGCACAACATAGATCATCTGCATGTCGAGGCGAGGGACCCATGTGCACATGGCTGCCAGGGAAAAAACGGATTAACACGCAAAATTCAGTTCCTAGTCTCTAAGGCCATTTAAAGTCCTTTTCAAGGCGGAACATTAACTCTTTCAGTACGGAATTTTTTTAATCAATTTAGCGGTAGAGATTTCAAAGTAAAAAATTGTCCATGTTTTTAAATATTAATCTACATGTTTATTTTTATTTAAAACTTAACATACTATATATAATGAATTTTTAGATAACTAAACAAGGAATTAAATTGCACCAATACCAAGATGATACAAGACCTATTAAAAAAATATGGTTTGATGACAGTTTGCACAAATCAAATAGAGAGTAACGCACTGTGCGGCTAAACGTATATGACCGAAATCGGCATGGCGCTTGGTGCATAGAACGTACGGAATGAGTTAAGAGGATCGACTGTTCATTCCTTAAGTCTTCATAGGATGACCACCGGAGATTAACAAAAAGACACAATGCATCCAAGGATGATAACGCTCTTGCGTCATGTGTTACTTTCTTCTTAATCTTGTCACAATCAACGACGTCATTGGCTGACACGAAGTTTAGTGTCTTTTAAGTCAGGAATCAGTCTGACGCGAGGTTTAGTGTCTTTTTAAGTCATGAATCAGTATGACACGAGGGTTAGTGTCTTTTAAGTCAGGAATCAGTCTGACATGAGGTTAAATGTCTTTTTAAGTCAGGAATCAGTCTGACACGAGGTTTAGTGTCTTTTAAATCAGGAATCAGTCTGACGCGAGGTTAAATGTCTTTTTAAGTCAGGAATCAGTCTGACACGAGGTTTAATGTCTTTTTAAGTCAGGAATCAGTCTGACACGAGTTTTAATGTCTTTTTAAGTCAGGAATCAGTCTGACACGAGGTTTAATGTCTTTTAAATCAGGAATCAGTCTGACACGAGGTTTAATGTCTTTTAAGTCAGGAATCAGTCTGACACGAGGTTTAGTGTCTTTTAAATCAGGAATCAGTCTGACACGAGGTTAAATGTCTTTTAAAGTCAGGAATCAATGCCACCAGTTTGCTAATCCATGACATCTTCCTAGCATGCCACAAAGTTCGACCGACAACAGACACGGTACAGTGGGCGAGTGGGGGGAGAAAGAGGGCAAGGTGATCCAGAAGTAAGTCGTCAGTAGGTCGTCCCTGGACAAGAAGGTCCCTGGGTTTGATTCCTTTAAAAGGCGGTTGGAATTTTTTATTCAAAAATCTCATCCGTGGTTTCTTCGTGGCTTTACTCTTCATCGATCTCTGGAAATCGATATCTAGTCCTCTTGGGAAGGCGGCGGGCGGCATAAAAAGAAGGTCCCTTGTGGATTCTGCGCACGTTAAAGAACTCTTGGCAGTTGGAAATTGAAATGTCGGCCAGAAATGGTCGCTCCCCGAGAAAAATTGAAAAGGAATTTTAAAAAAATCTACCTAAAACGTTAATCCTCTGGGCGATATAAAAGAAAATGAGAGTGCATTTGAAGTCAGAGAATATCTGCCTACATGGCGAAGGACACCAGAGCCTACGGCTGTCGGTGTGAAAAATAAGGAAAAGTGATATTCACTCCAAAATTCTGTTACTCCGGATTTCGCTAGAGATACAAAGCTGGCTTGTGCACAAAAAACAAACAATAACAGACAAAAACAAACACACTAATTCGGTTCAACATTTCTTCTTTCACTTAACACTTTCAGCCTTGACTGGTTTGTTGCGACTTTTAAAATATTTTATGTGATTCGATCACACTATTGAACCATAACAACAATAGCCTGGGCTGGAAAAAAAAATTTTTTAGCAAGAAAAATTGTAAATGAAGTCTAAGAACTTCGACAACAGGCAAAGATGTTATAGTAAAGGCCCACAATCATTGGCAAATTGAAGACAAGAGTATGGTATTTCAAAATAGATTAATTCAGCATCGATAAAATGTGAGCAATAAATAGCTCCAGAGAGAGACAGCTGTTTCACTTGCACACAGTGGATACACAACGAAAGAAAGAGGATATGTTAAAATCATTAGGAAGTTTGATGGCACGTGACAACATAAGTAGAAGAAATAGACTCATGATGCAGAAATACAAGTACCACATTTGTTGGTTACTGATATTTTAGTTAATTTGTCCTTTTGTGTCTTTCTACGGAGATAAAATAACGCAGTCTATTTTTCTATTTCACATTCAAAATAACTAGAAGAAACTCCTCCAAAACGCTCATATTTGCTGATCTTTTGTTAAGACATTAACCACTGAAATAACATTCATGCGAAAATATTTATTTAGATACAATTGTAACGTTGTATTTGTGGTGGCACAAAGTAAAACCACTTTCATGAAATATAAATTTTAACATTCAATGGAATGTATTAGACCAAGGGCAGCATTATCCATAAATGCTGCAAAATATTCTGAACTATTTCTAAAATGCCACTTTGAGACGGAAACAAGCAGCCGTAAAGTCAGACTCATGAACAGATAGCACCATTTCTGACAGACAACGAAATCACATTAGAGACAAAAATAAATACCCTTAACACAACCATTATACTGTTGCCTTGTATGTGTCAATGTTTAGATATTTCACAAGAATTATCAATAATATACATATCACTGTAGTGACATGTGTCGGCGCATGATAGGGGTCGCCTTGAGAGGGGAAAGTAGAATTAAAGAAAGAACTAAGAAGAATTATAGAAATTAACCCCGCAGTAAAATGTTTAAGATCAAAAATAAAAGACAGTTTGATCACATAGTAAAATAGGAACAATTAACAAGGATCTACAACTATGAACAAATAACCGTTTGATCACATAGTAAAATAGGAACAATTAACAAGGATCTACAACTATGAACAAATAACTGTTTGATCACATAGTAAAATAGGAACAATTAACAAGGATCTACAACTATGAACAAATAACCGTTTGATCACATAGTAAAACAGAACCAGTAAAGAGTAATTATGCTTGTTTATTTCGCTCCAGCGATAGCGCTGGATAGGACACACACTGCAGAAGCCAACTGAGAGTATTACACAACAGGCCCTTTTTCGGAATCCCCAGGGGAAAATTGAGGAAGACCGAGAAATTCTTGGAGAAGACAGACAAAATCAGAGATGAAGATGATGGGGAAGATATGGAATGATCTTAAAAGTATGGTAAGAACAGAACGGCTTGGAAAGTGTTTGTTGAAGACCTATGCTCCACATGGAGCTGAAAGGTAGAAGAAAAAGAAGAATAAAGAATAATCTAAATTTAAAGTTATTTAAAAAACGGTTTGATCAGATATTAAAACAGAAACAATTAAGAAAGATCTACAACCATCAACAGACACTGCGAAACAACAAGGCCGAGTTTGAGTTCTCGAAAAAAGATGGATACATGGAATACTAGAAACATTCTGAAAAGTGGCAAGAGAAGAGATTAGTTAAAGAGCAGAAGACTACAAACTATCTCTTCTCTCTATGCTGAGGGACAAACGGAGAAAGACAGAACACGAAGACTGAATTATTGATAAACATCTTTAAAGCTACCTATGTGCCCCACTTCGATGCTACAGGATTTGGGCACTTTGGTTACAAGAGTTTGCTTGATCAAAAAAGATTTCAGAGAGATGCTAGACATTCTGAACACGGTGATGATGACCCTAAATGCAAACTATTATCATGAAGCACCGTATCTACTGTCGTAGGTGATTCTGTCTCTCCACAATATGCTATCTCTACAACAATTTATCAGGTAGGTCAGTGACAAACAAACACTGCATAATACGTTTCATGGAAAATTATACACGCAATATGTGCATATAGTCTTATCAGCCTATTTTTGTTGAATTTATCGCTCAGGTCAATCATGCCTTATTCTCTTGCATGATTTTAACTGAACAAAAGTAACGTAAAAAATCTCATACAAATACGGCAATACTATGTTTACGTTCATACTGTTGTTTCAAACAACATATTGTTGTATGTGTTTGTTAGTTACCAGAAGCCAGAACGTGACAAAGCAACTAGTGCACTCGTTTGCTGAAGACTTGATCCGGGTTCAAATCCTAACTGATGTGAATCTTTTGTCCCAACCAAGTTGACTTTCCTCTTTGAGGATGTAAGGGTAGCATAGCGTTCTGGTGTAATACTGACCACATCACAAATAAATGAGTGATGGGAATAGAGAAATACTTTCCTCAAAACGTGATGGCTACCTTTTGTTGTTAATGCCGCAGTGTCAGAGTGGTTAGTGCGCTTGCTATTGACTAGAAAGTTCCGTGTTCAGGTCTCATCATCATCATTGAGTGCCGTCTCCGCATCGAAGGTTGGCTACCATGGAGCGCCATTCCACTCTGTCTCTCGCCTTGATGGTGCAGATTGCCATAGGCTGACTTGTCCATCTTTTGATGTTACTCGTCCATGTTAGTCTTGGTCTGCCTCTGCCTCTTTTACCTTGTCTTTTTTCAGGTCTCATTGTAGTGTTTATCTTTCCTGGATCAAATCGGATTCTGCTTCATTTTCGTGCCAGGGCACGCGGGTGTAATATGTAATGAACGCGCTGACAGACTTGCCGGGTTAGTGGATGTTGAGTGTGGAAGTGTACCATGGACCGCTTTAACATTCTAAATACCATCAGGGAGGCTGGATAAAAATAAACGACTTTAAAAATTACACAGAATCCGCAGCCATGAACATGCTTCACGAATATCATGCCACGTTTGAGATGTCGGAAAGAACGCTACCTAGGAAAGTTAAAGAAAACTAACACAATACCGGTGTCGTTAGTAGCTACACTTTGGGGGGATATTCTTCGGAAGAAATCTGAGCACTTATGGATTTGTCCGATATGCAGTGAGGATGACCTGTCGACTAAACTAAACTAATCTAATTCAGATTCAGGATTCACCCACTCTCTAAATAATGCTATCAGATCATTTCTGGGTAAATAGGACGGCTTGGCGTGATACTGGTCACAACAAGCATGTGCAGTTGATCATGGCGAAACATGGACAGTAACACTGTACTGTCTATGAGCCTTAACTGGTCGAGGATCGCTTACTTATCTTTTATTGACACCTAACTATGTCTGCTTGTTAGCCACCAGCCCAAAAAGTTCAAGGCACAGTTGTTTTTCATTGATACTTTAGTTGATTTGCTCATCTGTGTCTCTACATGACAAACACATGCTTCATCACACAAATCACCACCATCATCATCGAGTGTCATCTCCGCAACGAAGGTTGGCTACCATGGCGCGCCATTCTGCTCTGTGTCTTGCTTTGATGGTGCAGGTTGTCATAGATTGACTTGTCCATCCTTTAATGTTACTCGTCCATGTTAGTCTTGGTCTGCATCTGCTTCTTTTACCTTGTATTTTTCCCTTCCAAGATTACTTTTAGTAGGCTGTTGTGTCTTTTAACATGGCCCAAAAATCGCATTTGTCTTGTTTAAATTGTGTTTAGTAGTTCTCTTTTCATGTTTAGTTGTTTATGACTTCATCGTTTGTTTTCTTTACTTTCCATCAAATACTACCTATTCTTCTAAATATTCAAATTTCAAAGGCTTAAATTTTCTGTTCTGTTTTCTTGTCTAAATGTCCATGTTTCTGCACCATATAGGAATGTTGAGTAGATGTAACATTTTGCTATTCTTAGTTTTAGCCCAGGTGTTATTTGTTTTGATGTTAGTATATTGTTGATGGCATTAAAATTATTTCCATTAAAATCACTTAAATACAAAGTGAATACAAAAGGTGTATCTTAAAATTTCAAAACTTTTGTGCCTAAAAATTGAACATTGCATCTTTGAAAACTCTCAGACGTGTCAAACTTTTATCTTTTTGCTGCCAGCATTACTACTAAAAAATTATTCATGGATAAGTAATTCCGTAAAGATGAGAATTTCACATTTTATGTGTGATACATTGAACCAAATGTCACTAAAATATCAGCTTTAAGATTAGGAGAAATTTACTAGACTCATAATATTAAAACAGGTAAATGAATTTAAATATTTGGGAACTTTGTTAACCTCAGACGGAAGATGTACAAAAGAGGTGAGATGCAGAATGGCTCAGGCAAAGGCAGCTTTAAAAAATTAGGAAGATACTATGCAATCCATTTTTGACAATTGAAACAAGAAAAAGAGTTCTTAAATGTTATGTAGAATCAGTCTTAACATATGGATGTGAGTCATGGACAATAGGACAACAAACAAGAAAATCACTGGAGTCTGTAGAAATGTGGTTTTACAGAAGAATGTTGAGAGTACCATGGACAGCTAAGAAGAGTAATGAAAACGTTCTTGAAGAGGCCAAAGCAAAAAGAGAGCTAATTTCCAATATTAGGGAGAAACAATCATCATTTTTTTACCATGTAATGAGAAGAGAACAACTGAAATATATTATAACAACTGGGAAAAGTGAGGGACGAAGAGATAGAGGAAAGCAAAGAGAAAAAATACCAGACAGTTTAAGAGAATGGCTTGGCAGAAGGTCAACAACAGAAATTATAAATAACTGTCGAGATCGTAAGTTGTGGAGAGACATGATCACCTACGCCAGCAGGCCCGGTACTTGACGATGACTAGACTCAGACCATCTAAAACCACTGCAAAGTTTCCCATATTGTAACTAAAAGGCCACTTTGAGAGAAAATAAACAATTGTGAAGAGCGTATCATGTCTAATCGCTATTCTGGTGTTAATGTGTACCTTGTGTATTTGATTTGTTCTGGATAGTTCGATTTAATAATCTTTACTTCTTTGTCACATTAAAGTGTTGTCTGATAAAATCAATTCTTGTTATTATCAGCGAATAATCGTGTTGCTGCACTTAGAAAGCTGATAGTATTTTCTATTATTGTTCTTATCTGGGGTATCTGTTTTTCCCCGAGTGCTTGAAATCGCATTGGACAAATCCAGTTCTGACCAATCTCGCTTCATGTATCTAGCTCGTAGAGTTTCGATATCTATGTTCTGCTGTTTATATCTCGCTGTTTATTTCTCGCTATTTACATCTCCCTGTCTCTTTTTCCCTGCTTCTTTCTCCCTGGCTCTTTATCCCTGCCTCTTTCTCCCTGTCTCTTTCTCCCGGTCTTTTTCTCGCTGTTTCTATCTCACTTTTTTTTTATTAATTTCAGTGAGCCGCGATAGCTCAGTGGTTAATGAACTTGACTACAAGGGGCAAATGGTCGAGTTTAATTCTGATCTCCGGCTTCCGGGTTCACCCTGCCTTAAAAGGATACTGATTTTTTTTTTAAAGAAAAGACGTGTAATACTGACCACATTACCCCAAAAAATCATGTGTCGCAGATCTATAAGATATTTGAGCACCAATACCATATTTCTTATACTTTGCTTTTCTTCTTTCTTGTACACTTCGTTGCTTATATCCCACTGTTCATGTCACTGGTTAGCTGTCATCATCTATCAGCGAGGAACTGACTTACATGTAAAACGTTGGCCCCTGTACTGACTTCCGAACTCCCAGATATGATATCGCAACACTATCTTTAATTATCCCAACGAGGTAATAAACACCGCATTTCGTGATAAAGCTTTTCATTAAATATATAATAGCGACCATGTTCATTGTTTTTTTTTTCTTTGTACATTTTTTTCCAAACTTGAGCTTCGTTCTCAAGTACTGTTTTTTTTTGCGTTTATCCTACGCGTTTTCTTCATTGTCTGCAATCAAATGAACGTTAAATAGGCATTGATGCGCTGTCCTGTGGTTTGCAGTAAAGCCGTGATATTAGCGCCTGTCAGGTCTGATATTAGCGCCTGTCGGGTCTGATATTAGCGCCTGTCGGGTCTGATATTAGCGCCCGTCGACACATTGCATAGACGGTATTTTTTAGCAACATCTTGCCTTCTCTTGGATCGGCTGGCTTGACCGTCTTAATTAGTCTGCTCCCAGATGTACTGCGTGGGGGTGTGGTAGACTCTTGATTAAATAACGTATCTGTAGATCATAATGCAAGCAGTCAGATATGCGTCAAATAACTGCCCAAGTGCTGTAAAGCTGTCTCTATCTCAGAAACGTCATTTACTCGTGTTTTGCGGGTAGCGAAGTCTCCAGGTTGTTACCTGTTATAGATACTGTAGAAGGTCAGTCTTAATATTACAGCCTGAAGGGATTTACATCCCTGAGAGATACACTCTACTTTCACATCAAATGGATGAATCCTTTTTACGGGCAAATTGGGTTATTTTTAGCTTTCAGCTTGCGGTAAAGGTAGCTCTTTAGTTTACAGTGTCAAGTTCTGAGTCTGAAAATAACCACATTTTTGTTTCTTCTGCAATATTTCCATCTGTTATTATGTACTTAGTGAGCCGCGATAGCTCAGTGGTTAGTGAACTGGACTACAAAGGACAACAGGTCGGGTTCGATCCCAACCGACGGCTTCCGGGTTCACCCAGCCTTTAATGAGTACCGGATTTTTTTCTGGGAAAGTAAAATGGCACGGGCGTAATACCAACCACATTACCACAAAAATCATGTGCTGAAGGTCTGTAAAATGTATGGTCACTAACACCATATTCCCTATACGCCACTTTGGGTGACGGGGGTTCTTTACCTTTTTATTATTATATACTTAGTGAGGATATGTATGATTCCACTGTTTCTTTATAACAAACAAATGACATGCGGGCTCTGCATCCCTCTAATTTCTTCTTAATCGTTCGAGTTTTATGATTATCCCAACTTGACTCTTTGTCTTGTTCCATGATGGAGCTGTAAGAACAACATAACACAAGACAAGACTGTAGTTTCACGTGTTGTTTATTTGTGCATCTTGAGTACATTTTTGTGTGTGCATGCTGGTCTGCTTTTTTCATTTCACGTTATACCAAATTGAGATAGTATCCACTGTATACTTAATAGTTAATTTTTGAACTCATGAACTTGAAAAGTTGTGAAGGCTTTTTACAGTGTTATCGATGCTTCTGTTATTTCCATTTAGAACCAACATATCTGGCAGCTGTGAAAAGGACTACTTTGTTGATTATGTTGGTTATTTGTTCTATAAGGTTTGTGTTCATTGGATTCTCGAATTGAGTATCAGGAGGCAGGATTAACAGTAGGCAATATTCGAAGAATCGAAAAAGGGACGAACTGGTGTTTGAAAGAAATAGTCCATTTATTTTGCGCCAGTAAAAGTTTTCAAAATTATATTTCCATAGTAAAAAAAAAGTAGTAAAGTACCAAGTCACGCCAAGTGGCGTATAGGGAATATTGTGTTAATGACCATAAATTTTACAGACCCTCGGCACATAATTTTTTGGGTAATGTGTTCGGTATTACTCCCGTGCCGCGATACATTCCCATAAAAAATCCGGTACCCATTAAAAGACTGGGTGAACCGGAATCCATCGGTTGGGATCGAACCCTACCTGTTGTCCTTTGTAGTCCAGTTCACTAACCACTGAGCTATTGCGACCTCCATTTTCTTAGTAGGGGAGCTCAAACAGTCACAAAATCAAGGTCTGTGGTCCATAACCAGACCTAGACCTTGCATCAATCTCCTAGTTTGTCTCAAACAGGCAGGCTAACAAAGGCAAGGATCCTTGTGTTCTTCATAGTAGTGGCATTTTCTGATATAGAAGACCTAGTATTTCGCTACTTTCAGGCAGGAGAAGTTCCAACTTCTCCAATAAAAACCGGGAATTCAGGAAAGCCATTACAATCCGACAATGGTCATATTTAGGTCACGTGATGAGGGGAGATAATAACCGAATAACAAAGCAGGCCCTCATGTGGGAAACAACAGGTAAGAGGAAAAGAGGCCGACCCAGAGAGACACTGAGAAGAACATTGATCAGAGAGGCAAGAGCAGTAGGAATCGGCTCCCTCATTAAGATAGAGTTGCTTACACAGAACAGAGACAAATGGCGAGATTTGATAAAATAAATTTTGAAGGATTGAAAACTGCTAGAATAAAAATGTAGATAAGAGAAAGAGTATCTAGGTCTATGCCCTATGGGCCGGCAACGGCTCAAAAGTCAAAAGATAGATACATAGATTACAATCCGTCACATACCATCTTGGGT
Organism: Megaustenia siamemsis; assembly: GCA_032433765.1. Lineage (NCBI taxonomy): Eukaryota > Metazoa > Mollusca > Gastropoda > Stylommatophora > Ariophantidae > Megaustenia > Megaustenia siamemsis. The sequence goes on along the minus strand of JAVIAB010000106.1, from coordinate 63,024,674 downwards.
CCAAGCGCTTGCGCTCGTAAATAACCTGTGACATTTATACAGTATCCCACTGACAATCTATTTACGCATTCAGAAGTCCTCCATATTTGTGTGCTGGCATGGAGGGCATTTATCACACATGACAGGACCCAATTCTGGCACTACCTTCCAGGGCCTGTCATATCTGACACAAAAGCAATATCATAACTTAATAGATAATGTTACTTTTCGGTTAGGTTCCATGCATTGAAATCTCACCAGCAACACGTCCATCAAAGCTATGGATCCCAGGCCATGCAATAGAGTTCGTGCACGTAGGTCAGGGTTCTCCAAGGGGGTCTCTGTACTTCGACAAGGTCAACACGACTACGAATGTGTCTACAGAGCAGTGATGATGATCCTAACATACCATTCATCATACTTTCGATTCCAATGCATTTAAATCTTTGAGTACATCTCAGTGTCCTTTGTTTCCTGATTACTTATTCGTGTTACACTGTGTTGGGAGCCGCGATAGCTCAGTGGTTAGTGAACTGGACTACAAAAGACAAGAGGTAGGGTTCGATCGCAACCGACAGCTTCCGGGTTCACCCAGCCTTTAATGGGTACCAGATTTTTTTTCTGGGAAAGTAAAGCGGCACGGGCGTAATACCGACCACATTACCCTAAAAATCATGTGCCGAAGGTCTATACAATGTATGGTCACTAACACCATATTTTTCTGTGTGTTACCGGGGCCTCATTATGAGGGAAGTATAGAATAGTGACACTGTGAACTTCCAGGCATATCGTAAGAGGCGACTAAAGAGGTTGATCGATGGCTTGACAAACTGTCATTGTAAAAAGTGTTGTTATGGAAACAGAGTCATAAGTTTTGGAAGCAGTGATCTCTGCAATATGTGCCATTTGGGCACGCAAGGTTTCTGTTTTTTGAGATTGTGGTTCTGCCCTATGTGCCGTCTTCGGCTCGAAAGGACGATAGATAGATAGATAGATAGATAGATAGATAGATAGATAGATAGATAGATAGATAGATAGATAGATAGATAGATAGATAGATAGATAGATAGATAGATAGATAGATAGATAGATAGATAGATAGATAGATAGATAGATAGATAGATGGATGGATGGATGGATGGATGGATGGATGGATGGATGGATGGATGGATGGATGGATGGATGGATGGATGGATGGATGGATGGATGGATGGATGGATGGATGGATGGATGGATGGATGGATGGATGGATGGATGGATGGATGGATGGATGGATGGATGGATGGATGGATGGATAGATAGATAGATAGATAGATAGATAGATAGATAGATAGATAGATAGATAGATAGATAGATAGATAGATAGATAGATAGATAGATAGATAGATAGATAGATAGATAGATAGATAGATAGATAGATAGATAGATAGATAGATAGATAGAACACCATATTCCCTATACGCCACTTGGCGTGACGGGCGCACTAACGCAACGTAACGTTACACTGTGTTAAGCACCTCACAATTCTGTGCAGTTGTTTTACAAATATATATATTCTATGCAAGCTCTAAATACCACCATTAAAAGACAGTCCTATAATAAGGGACAAGAATATCTCCGATGTGGACTAATGAAAACCTGTGTTTGATTCCACAAAGCGAAATATTAACTAAAGTGTAAATTGGAAATGAGATATATTTACAATAGTAATCCTCATCATCATCAAGTACCATGCCTGCTGGCGTAGGTGATGATGTCTCTCCACAACTTTCTATCTCCACAGTTATTTATCATTTCTGTTGTTGACCTTATGCCAAGACATTCTCTTAAGCTGTCTAGTATATTTTCCCTTTGCTTCTCTCTCTCTCTCTCTCTCTCTCTCTCTCTCTCTCTCTCTCTCTCTCTCTCTCTTCGTCCCTCGATTTTTCCAGTTGTCACAATATATTCCAGCTGTTCCCTTCTCATTACCTGGCCAAAGAATGATGATTGTTTCTCCATAATATTGAAGATTAGTTCTCTTTTTGCTTTGGCCTCTTTCAGAACGTTTTTATTACTCTTGTCTGGTCGGATAATTTTACCTGCTACTGTATACGGTAGACAGTACAACCTGCGATCGTGTTGCTACCTTGCAGGTATGCTAAGGGGCGTAAAAAGCTAAGGAAGTAACCTGAAGTAAAACAACCCCACTGCCTTGCGAGTGAGACTTTTTAGTCAAAGGGTAACGGAGGAGTCAACCTTAAACAAATCGACGGAAGGCAACAGACAACCACTGTCGTAACTTATGTGTATAATCATGTGTCGTCACATAGTAGAGGGCAGTCAAAGACAATGAAGACAAAGCATAACGTCAACATAAAATTTATCATGTCAAGCAAAAATTATGAGAGAAACGCGACATAAAGAAAATCCACAGACAAGTAGAAATAAATCATTTTGTTACGATTGAATTTTCAAAAAAAGTATCGTCAAGTGAGAATTCAACTTTATAGAGTTTTCTTATCATCATCATCATCATCATTATATCATCATCATTATCATCTAGAAGTGTACTTGCTGTTATAGGTGATAATATTTTTACACAACTCTCGATCTCTACAATTTTTTTAATAATTACAGTTGAAGACTATATACCAAACCATTCTTTTCAACTGTCTAGTGGCTTTTATCTCTGTTTTCCTCTATCTTTTCTTGCCTCACTTGTTGTGGTTGTCACAATATATCCAAGTTATTCCATTTCCGTTACGAAATCATATACCAAACCATTCTTTTAAACAGTCTAGTGGCTTTTATCTCTGTTTTCCTCTATCTTTTCTTGCCTCACTTGTTGTGGTTATCACAACATATCCAAGTTATTCCATTTCCGTTACGAAATCACAAAATTATTATTGTTTTCTCGGTGTTGGAAATAAGTTTTATTTTTGCTTTGGCCTCTTTCATAAGGATCTACGTTACTCGTCCTAGCTTTTCATAAGGATCGACGTTACTCGTCCTAGCTTTTCATAAGGATCTACGTTATTCGTCCTAGCTTTTCATAAGGATCTACGTTACTCGTCCTAGCTTTTCATAAGGATCTACGTTACTCGTCCTAGCTTTTCATAAGGATCGACGTTACTCGTCCTATCTTTTCATAAGGATCTACGTTACTCGTCCTAGCTTTTCATAAGGATCTACGTTACTCGTCCTAGCTTTTCATAAAGATCGACGTTACTCGTCCAAGCTTTTCATAAGGATCTACGTTACTCGTCCAAGCTTTTCATAAGGATCTACGTTACTCGTCCTAGCTTTTCATAAGGATCTACGTTACTTGTCCTAGCTTTTCATAAGGATCTACGTTACTCGTCCTAGCTTTTTATAAGGATCTACGTTACTCGTCCTAGCTTTTTATAAGGATCTACGTTACTCGTCCTAGCTTTTCATAAGGATCTACGTTACTCGTCCTAGCTTTTCATAAGGATCTACGTTACTCGTCCTAGCTTTTCATAAGGATCTACGTTACTCGTCCTAGCTTTTCATAAAGATCTACGTTACTCGTCCTAGCTTTTCATAAGGATCTACGTTACTCGTCCTAGCTTTTCATAAGGATCTACGTTACTCGTCCTAGCTTTTCATAACGATCTACGTTACTCGTCCAAGCTTTTCATAAGGATCTATGTTACTCGTCCTAGCTTTTCATAAGGATCTACGTTACTCGTCCTAGCTTTTCATAAGGATCTACGTTACTCGTCCTAGCTTTTCATAAGGATCTACGTTACTCGTCCTAGCTTTTCATAACGATCTACGTTACTCGTCCTAGCTTTTCGTAAGGATCTACGTTACTCGTCCTATCTTTTCATAAGGATCTACGTTACTCGTCCAAGCTTTTCATAAGGATCTACGTTACTCGTCCTAGCTATCCATGATATACTCAACATTATTCTGTAAACCCATATTTGTCTAAAAAAAATATTTAAAAAAGACGTTGGTGTTCATGTCCTGTTGTCCATCATTCAATTCTGTATAGAGGTTCTGCTATCACAAGTATAATAAACAACAATTGGAAATGATATGTGATCATGCGGAAAGAGCAAACAAACAAGAAAATATGTTCCAGAATTGCCGACGCACGAGTAGTGTGTGGAGTGATGGCGTCGCTTTCTCCATTCAATTCTGTATAGAGGTTCTGCTATCACAAGTATAATAAACAACAATTGGAAATGATATGTGATCATGTGGAAAGAGCAAACAAACAAGAAAATATGTTCCAGAAGTGCCGACGCACGAGTAGTGTGGAGTGATGACGTCGCTTTCTCCATTCAATTCTGTATAGAGGTTCTGCTATCACAAGTATAATAAACAACAATTGGAAATGATATGTGATCATGTGGAAAGAGCAAACAAACAAAAAAATATGTTCCAGAATTGCCGACGCACGAGTAGTGTGGAGTGATGTCGTCGCTTTCTCCATTCAATTTGATTTAAAAGCTTTCGCGTGAGACGATAAGCCAGAGACCAATATTTCTTATAATTTGATTAATATTGGAATATGGAAATGAAAGAGATGAAGCGGGTAGACTAACAGAAAAAGGAAAAGAGGAAAAACTGAGAAGGAATAAGATCAGCAAGAAGAAAATAAGGAGGTAGATGTAAAAGATGAACTGGACTACCACGGACAAGGGATAGGGTTCGATTCCAACCGACGGCTTCCGGGTTCACCCAGCCTTAAATGGGTACCGGATTTTTTTTCTGGGAAAGTAAAGCAGCACGGGCGTAATACTGACCACATTACCCCAAAAATCATGTGCTGAAGATCTGTAAAATATAGGGTCACTAACATCTATTTCCCTATACGCCACTTGGCGTGACGGGGGTACTTTACTTTACTTTAAGTAAAAGAGGCAGAATTTTAACAAAATAAAAAGGAAAAAGTGTTAGACGAAGCAAAATAAAAGATGATAAACAACGATATCGATAACAAGAACATGAATGAGATGAAGTAAAACAGATGAAAAATTCTCGATATATTTATCAAGCGTAAAATAATTATTCGATCAAATACTCTTTTCGAACTAATTCGATCAAAATTGTAGTCTTTAGTCATATCAGGCCCCGAACAGCACAGACTCATTCAAGAAATAAAGAACAGCATCTACTATTGCCTGAAAAAGAAAGCCAGCAGAAATAGTCCAGCAGTGGGTACCTGCACTGTTTGCCATTCCTACAAATAAAAAGGTAAACTCGCAAAATCAGATGGGAACCTTCAATAGCCCAATCCCTGAGAAGGACAACGTGGTCCACACCCACCTCCCTGGAAGAGAAACCATATGGGGCGCAATCGAATCACTTAAACTGACAGCTGACTTCATAAGAGATTCTGGAATCCTACTCTGATTGAGACTTGATCGCAGAGAGAGAGAGAGAGAGAGAGAGAGAGAGAGAGTGAGAGAGAGAGATAGAATAGCCCAACCTATCTTAGAGCCTCAAAGAAGTAGAAAGATTTCAAAAACGCCAGGAAAAAACATTATGTCGAAAAATATATGGCAAATACGAACCAGAATATGATATTGGTTATTGGTTATTGGTTATGGAAGGCCTCGGTATCACTGCAAACGAATTAAAATCCATAATTGCTCAACCGCCCGTGCCAGTGGAATCATCCGAATTACTAACACATCTCCCAAACAAAGAAAGGTAACTGTAGTCCCCATCGCAGCAGTCTCAGCACACGCCAAAAGACATAAGGCGAAACCGCGCAGAAAGTGAACACAGCCAACTGTTCCCTGTCATACGATATCATCATTCATCGTAAACAAGCGGGATATCGAAACAGGATCAAAACGGATGAGACACACAGCTCACGGTGTGCACAGAGCACTTAACTCAGTAGCTCCTGCAAAAGAATATGATAATTTATCTCAACAGACATACGCAGACAAAGATTTTGAGACACAGAATCGGTCACTGCGGCCTAAGAGCACAATAACACAAAATATGACTCAGTGACACTGAAACAATTTTTTTTTTCGCCAGCTTTCACTTCCGGCGAAGTCTAGACTCTATGAACTGAATTTTGCGTGTTAGTCGGTTTTATTTTCCTGGCAGCCATGTGCACAGGGGTCCCTCGTCGCACAGCAGATAACTCCGACTTCGGAGGTACTCATATTTGTTTACGTCGATGAGTAACTAACGTTTCAAGCCGTTCTCCCAGTTGAAACCAGGAGTGGTTGCCGCAGAGAGAAATCACAAATAAAAACCCATGCTGGTTCAGCCGGGATTTGAACTCACAACCACTCTGTCTCGAGACTGGCGTCTTGCCTCGAGACCAACCAGTCCCCCCAAACAACGCAACATGCAAGCTGTTGTGTAGATAAACAGACATCGCAACATGCAAGCTGTTGTGTAGATAAAAAGATATCGCAACATGCAAGCTGTTGTGTAGATAAGCAGACACCGCAACATGCAAGCTGTTGTGTAGATAAAAAGATATCGCAACATGCAAGCTGTTGTGTAGATAAATGGACACCGCAACATGCAAGCTGTTGTGTAGATAAACAGACACCGCAACATGCAATCTGTTGTGTAGATAAACAGACACCGCAATATGCAAGCTGTTGTGTAGATAAACAGACATCGCAACATGCAAGCTGTTGTGTAGATAAACAGACACCGGAACATGCAAGCTGTTGTGTAGATAAACAGACACCGCAACATGCAAGCTGTTGTGTAGATAAGCAGACACCGCAACATGCAAGCTGTTGTGTAGATAAAAAGATATCGCAACATGCAAGCTGTTGTGTAGATAAACAGACACCGCAACATGCAAGCTGTTGTGTAGATAAACAGACACCGCAACATGCAATCTGTTGTGTAGATAAACAGACACCGCAATATGCAAGCTGTTGTGTAGATAAACAGACATCGCAACATGCAAGCTGTTGTGTAGATAAACAGACACCGGAACATGCAAACTGTTGTGTAGATAAACAGACACCGCAACATGCAAACTGGTGTGTAGATAAACAGACACCGCAACATGCAAACTGTTGTGTAGGTGAACAGACACCGCAATATGCAAGCTGTTGTGTAGATAAACAGACACCGCAACATGCAAGCTGTTGTGTAGATAAACAGATACCGCAACATGCAAGCTGTTATGTAGATAAACAGACACCGCAACATGCAAGCTGTTGTGTAGATAAACAGACAACTCAACATGCAAGCTGTTGTGTAGATAAACAGACACCGCAACATGCAAGCTGTTGTGTAGATAAACAGACAACTCAACATGCAAGCTGTTGTGTAGATAAACAGACAACGCAACATGCAAGCTGTTGTGTAGATAAACAGACACCGCAACATGCAAGCTGTTGTGTAGATAAACAGACACCGCAACATGCAAGCTGTTATGTAGATAAACATACACCGCAACATGCAAGCTGTTGTGTAGATAAACAGACACCGCAACATGCAAGCTGTTGTGTAGATAAACAGACACCGCAACATGCAAGCTGTTGTGTAGATAAACAGACTCCAGAACACATGACGTTCCTAACCAGAAGGGTCCCGGTTCAATCCCCAGAAGTGGCGGATTTTTTTTCGGTCTGACAAGGCTCCGGGGTTCACCCAGCCTCTAAAAATGGGTACCAGAAGTTTTTCTGGAAAGTAAAGGCGGCCTGGCGTTATACCGACCACATCACCCAAAAATGTGCCGAGGTTATAGAAAAATATGGTCACTAACACCATATTCCTCATACGCCTAGCAAGGCGTGAAGGGAACCTTTACTTACTTAGAACACATACTAGAGGCCACCTTCAATAACTGAAGAACGAAAACAGATCCGAAGAAAGTAACCCAACATGACCCACTGTGGGAAACATTAACAGTGAAGAAAAAGTAAGCCTATCTTCCAGTTCTTGACTTTTGCCGGGTAGATGTTAAAATGCTGAGCAAAAACTGATCGGTCAAGAAGAACAAACTCGAGTTATATGTTACTATTTTGTTAGTAGAGCAGTTATTAACACAACACAGAAAAGTTAGAGAAAGAAAATGGCTATTCCTCAGATATTCTTGACATCTGTAACTGAAATTATTGAAACAAAATGGCTCGTGTTTTAAATATTCATCACTTAGCACTTACATAATCATCATTGTCTTTCTCTATGTGTTTCCTTGTTCATTTGTAAACACAATCTTCTATTTAAGTTTCATTTATATACAACTTGTGTAATATTTTGATGTACCTTTGATCCAGCCATTTTTAGCTCAGTTTTTGTGATTTCCCATTTAGCTCATAACCACCGTCGTGCACACCAAGTGACATTTGTGCAGTTTGCATCAAGTCTTGATTAATAAATTGTGCCATTAAGTGTGCAGCGGATCCATTGCTTTGAGAGGTCTTAGGTAAAAGTTCACATAGAGTTCATCACTGAAAATACGGTAATGAAGAATTATGTGAGATTAAGAATTCCAGAAACAGTCGGGAAACAGTCCCAATCAAATGTTTACTGAAGATAAATGTGCTAGACACCAAGGTGTACTGTTCACTATCCTATCGTGACCTCTGTTGATATAAGAAGAATCTCTCTCTCTCTGTCTGCGATCAGGACTCAATCAGAGTATGATTCCAGACTCTCTCATGAAGGCAGCTGTCTGTTTAAGCGAATCGATTGCCCCATATAGTTTTTCTTCCAGGGAGGTGGGCGTGGACCACATTGCTCTTCTCAGGTCTGTGTACTGGGGGCAATCCAGTAGAACATGTTTTGTAGTCATATTGTCCAGTGTACAGTGGCATAGGCTGGTTGTACATATTTTGAATTTGGTGAACATGTGATTTCTCATTCTATTGTGGCCAGTGCGTAGGCGAAGTATGATGACTTTATCCCTCCTTGATAGTTGATGGTATCCGTCCCTCTCGTTATGCTTTGGGTGTTCTCGTTTCCATTTTTCATGGTACTGAACATTGAGGATGGATTTGGCTTCATCATAACTGAGCGGATGGTTCTCTCGTGGTAATCTCCCTCCCTCTTTACCTAGTTTGTCTGCGCGTTCGTTCCCGTGTATATTACAGTGTGATGGTATCCACTAAATGACTACTCTCTAGAAGTTATTGCATAATTGGTCCAGGGTTGTTCTCAAGTCATCTAGTTCATTGTTCTTGGGGCTTTTTAGAGCTGATAGTACTGACAGAGCATCAGTCAGAATCACCAATTTATTGTGCATGTTATTTTTGTGTTGAGTAGCCAGTGTTGCAGCATCTCTGAGGGCCTCCGTTTCTGCTTTATAGTTGTTTGAGAATCTCCCTTTAGCTATTGACTTGGTGATCTCGACCTGGTTATTCAGCGTCAAGAACACACCACCCCCTCCAATTTTGGTGGCATTTGTAGCAGAGCCATCTGTGTATATGTGGGACCAAGAGTCTTGTGGGTAGGTATCGTGTGTGTATTTTTCTGCCTCGTGTTTTCTTTCTGTGTCTGATTGGGAGCCTTTTTCATGATTCCTGTTATGTTTTCCTTAAGTTCTGGAATTTTATGTTTCCCATGAGGAGACATATCAGTTGGGCCAAAGGGTTTCGGTATTGTTTGGGAAAGTACTGGGTCTCCAGTAGTTATTTCATTGGCGATTGCAGCGAAGTTGCTCTTCTTTAGTCGTACAAATCCGAAACCAGTTATTCTTTGGTGCATGGGGTGACTAAGGAGCCTTCTATATTTCTCCGCTTGTTGCAAAACTTTAGTGACCCGTCTGTCATCTAAGGGTTGTAAACCTGTTACTGTTTCTAGAGTCTTGATAGGTGTAGATTTCATAGCACCAGTGATGATACGGGCAGCTTGGTTCTGTGTTCTGTTAATTTTGCTCAGGTGTGATTTGGAAGCCATAGCCCAGGCTGTGACTCCATACTCTAGGACTGGTCTGACTCTTCCTACGTATAGTCGCTTCAAAATATTGCTGTCTGCTCCCCAGTCCGTTCCTGCCAATTTCTTCATAATATTAGTTCGTTTTCTAGCTTTTTTCTTGCTCTATCTGATTTTTCCAAGTGATTCTGCGATTCATGGTGACGTCAAGATATGTTTGGTTTTGATCAATAGGGAGTGTATGGTCTTTTATCTTCAAGTTTTCAGAGAGTGTGTTTCTTGATAGGCTGAAAATTGTATATGTAGTTTTTTTTTCGTTGATTGGTAAGAAGCAGGTGTTCGTCCATTTTTCAAGTTCACCTAGGGCATCTTGCATCCTGGGTCCAGCCACCGACATACTTTCCTCGCGAGCTAATAACGCCAGATCATCTGCGTATATTGCTGAGTGTATTCCGGATGGAATATCCATTACGATGTCATTCATGAAAATTAATAAGAGTGTTGGGGAAAAGACTCCGCCTTGTGGGACACCTTGTTCAAAGTGACCTTCTTACTTAGTTGACCTTGAACTTGTACTCTGGCCGTTCTATCCTGAAGGTATTGAGAGACCCAATTGAATAAACGACCCTGGATGCCAAGTCTAAAAAGCTTGTTCTTTAAACCCTCTCGTCAAACCCTATCAAAAGCCTTCTCCATGTCGATCCACACTGCGAGAGCGTGTTTCTTTTCTTATAAGAAGAATGCGATCAATAAGGAAAAAAATATGATCGTCTTTTGTCGCTTCGACAATTGAGCATGGTTATGGTTATGGTTATGGGTATTCGAAGTCTCAGGAATCACTGCAAACGAATTAAAATCTATAACTGATCACCCCCCCCTCAACCCAAACACACCCCCATGCCCCACCGTGCCAGTGGAATTATTCGAATTAAAACTCATCTCATTGAAGGATCCAAACAAAGAAATGTAACTGCAGTCCCCATCATAACAGCTACAGTACACGTCAAAAAAAACATAAGGCCGAGCGGCACTAAAAGTGAACGCAGCTGAGCTGTCCTTTGTCAAACGAAATCGTCATTCATCCTTAAGCACTCGGAATATCGAAACACGATCCGGATAAAAAAAAACATAGCTCCCGGTGTGCACAGAGCACTAAACTCAGTATTTGAGCATTCTAGTAACTAATGAAAACAGCGTCCTAAATGCTAGTTACGATTTGTGGTTGACAATGCCTGACAGTTGAATAAGATGTAAGTGTACACCGACTTTTAGTTGATGTATCTGTCAAGATCAGCGAACTAGACTTGATTTTAAGGGCCAATTGATCTCTCTGACAGACGGTCGATTCTGAAAACAAACGAGTAGTGATTGAAGAAGGAATGCAGACTTTGTTTTAAAGAAGTAAAAGAAAAAAATGTAAAGAGCCCCGTCACGCCACGTGGCGTTTAGGGAATATGGTGTTTGTGACCATAAATTTTACAGACCTTCAGCACATGATTTTTTGGGTAATGTGGTCGGCATTACGCCCGTGCCGCTTTACTTTCCCAGAAGAAATCTGGTAACCATTTAAGGCTGGATGAACCCGGAAGCCGTCGGTTGGGATCGAACCCTACTTCTTGTCCTGTGTAGTCCAGTTCACTAACCACTGGGCTATCGCGGCTCCCGTTTTAAAGAAGTGCTTTGCTGGAACCAAATGTGTTGAGACGAAATCCACAGATATTGAATATTGTTGTAGAAAAAAAAACACGTAGTAAATAACTACAACATAGTGCCCGTTTGAATGTGTACACTGGTAAGACACGGGTAATCGGGCAAACGTTGAAGTCAGCGTCTGAATTTCTCTTTCGCGTTATTGAAGTCACAATTGTACACCAATCACATTAAATATTTCTCTTGGTGGTTCATAACCGTTTAGTAGCACAGCGTGGATATCGTTACCTGTTAAATAGATTTACTGAGAACCACAGGACCGGTTCGAACCCGATCTACGACTTCTAGGTTCTCTCAGCCTTCCATTGGTGCTGGATTTTTTTTTCAAGTAAAAAAAATAGACGGTATTGGCGTAATGCTGATCACACTACCTAAAAATGTGTAGATGATAAATATATAAAGGGGTAAACACTAAATTCCATATACACCATGAGGCACGAGGAGAGCTTTTTCTCTTTTTTTTTCTTTTCGTCTTCTTTTTTCTTTCCTCTTCGATTGCTTCATCTCCTTCTTATTATTTCCTTATTATCTTCTTCTTTTTCTCTCCTCTTTTTTCTTCCTTCCTCTACTTCTTCTTTCATCTTATTCTTCTTTCTTTTTCTTCTTCTTTTTTTCTTTCCTCTTCTTTTTTCCTCTTCTTCTTATTTCCTCTTCTTCCTCTTTCTTCCTCTTCTACTTCTCCTTTTTTTCCTCTTCTTCTTTTTCCCTCTTCTTCTTTTTCCCTCTTCTTCTTTTTCCCTCTTCTTCTTTTTCCCTCTTCTTCTTTTTTCCTCTTCCTCTTTTTCCCTCTTCTTCTTTTTCCCTCTTCTTCTTTTTTCCTCTTCCTCTTTTTCCCTCTTCTTCTTTTTCCCTCTTCTTCTTTTTTCCTCTTCCTCTTTTTCCCTCTTCTTCTTTTTCCCTCTTCTTCTTTTTCCCTCTTCTTCTTTTTCCCTCTTCTTCTTTTTTCCTCTTCCTCTTTTTTCCTCTTCCTCTTTTTTCCTCTTCCTCTTTTTTCCTCTTCCTCTTTTTTCCTCTTCCTCTTTTTTCCTCTTCCTCTTTTTCCCTCTTCTTCTTTTTTCCTCTTCCTCTTTTTTCCTCTTCCTCTTTTTCCCTCTTCTTCTTTTTTCCTCTTCTTCTTTTTTCCTCTTCTTCTTCTCCTCCACCTCCTTAGAATGCCTCAGCTGCTTCTGTTATTAATGACACAAGTTGATCAAATGTCAGATAAGATGCTTGATTTTAAAAAAAAACATTGTCATCATAAGATTCGGGGTGACGAATGATGACAATCCAAAAAATGTGAACTTTCTATTAAACTTTTTGGGAGCCGCGATAGCTCAGTGGTTAGTGAACTGGACTTCAAAGGACAAGAGGTAGGGTTCGATCCCAACCGACGGCTGCCATTTCACCCAGCCTTTAATGGGTGCCGCATTTTTTTCTTGGAAAGTAAAACGGCACGGGCGTAATACCGATCACATTACCCCAAAAATCCTGTGCCGAAGGTCTGTAAAATGTATGGTCATTAACACCATATTCCCTATACGCCACTTGGCGTGACGGGGGTACTTTATTTTTACTTCCATCAAACTTTTACAAAGATAAAACTAGTGTGGTTATGCCATCTTATAAAAATAGAGCCTAATCTTATGAAACATAAAATTATAACGTCCAACATTTTGTCTTCAAGGCACGAGAAGAACACAGATTCACTTGTTCCCTATATTTCCCTCTCGCCGTCACAATGTATTCCATCTGTTTTCTTCTTATTTCAAAAATTTACAATTTCGACCAAAAATTTAGGAATATATAATTTTATGATTTTCGTTATAACCTTTTCTTTTTCTGCCCATACCTCTTGGCCATCCCTGCTATATTTGTAATCAGTCCACCGCATTCTCAACTTTCTTCTGTAAAATCACATTTCTGAGGGGAGGCAAGGCGCTTGACAGCAACAGAGGTGTAAGCTGTCAGTGACTCATAGCTGATGGATTGCTGCAAGATCGGGAGACCAGATACCATCCAGACTTTACTGCGCCCCTCTTCGCTGTGATGATCACTAGAAACAGACCAATCGGATTGGTCATCGGTCTAGAATGGTCTTTTTTTATTTGGAAAAGTTGTATGGTTACAGATTTACGTTAGTGAGGAACCAAAAAAAAAAAAAAGATGACCAACGATTCAGCTCGGTAGACCTTCGGCTGGAACAATAAACACAAAAATATAAATATATGTATAGACACACACAGCTCCCGTTCGCTGCCGAGGCCTGAAAGGGGAGTAAAGAATAGTGGCAATGTACCCTACCAGGCGTGTTCATAAGAGGCGAGAAAAGATGGTTGGGCGTGGGACTGGCTATCCCATACTGTACAAAAAATAAGCCGAAAAAACTTCACAGCCGATACAGCGATGACGATGGCGCTGGATAGGACACACACTACGGAAGCCAACTGAGAGTATTACACAACAGGCCCTTTTTGGAATCCCCATGGGAAAAGACAAAGAGGAAGACCAAGGAATTCTTGGAGAAGACAGATAGAAGCAGAGATGAAGATAATGGGGAAGACATGGGATGATCTTAAAAGAATGGCAAGAAACAGAACGACTTGGAAAGTGTTTTGTTGAAGACCTATGCTCCACAGGGAGCTGAAAGGTAGAAGAAGACACACAGAAATCTAACTAGTTAGTGATAATATGTTCGACTATCTAAATGGAAAATAAGTAGCCTCCGTGTAGTCCGGAGCTTGGTCACACACCGACTGGACTGAACTAACAAAGGCCAGCTAACGGAACGGACACAGGTATAAAATATATGGAAAGTACTTTATTTTTGTTCCTCATCTAGGTAAAGATGCAACTACATCACTTTCCCCCAATATATTGTTTAATGTCATTCTTATCATCAACTTGACAGCAACCTCACATAACTTCACAGCCATCTCCTCTCTGATCGAGCTTTACTTCTCCTTGACTTACCTGTCCCGATCATCTAAATCTAAAAGTAAAGAGCCCCCGTTACGCCAAGTGGCGTATAGGAAATATGGTGTTAGTGACCATACATTTTACAGACCTTCATAACACGATTTTTGGGGTAATTTGGTCGGTATTACGCCCGTGCCGCTGTACTTCCCAGAAAAAAATCCGGTACCCATTTTAGGCTGGGTACCCGGAAGCTGTCGGTTGGGATCGAACCCTACCCCTTGCCCTTTGTAGTCCAGTTCACTAACCACTGAGCTATTGCGGCTCCCTGTCTCTATCATCTTAGATGTAGTAATATTATCTTTATTTCATCGTTTGTTGTTGTTCTCGTTTTCAGAAGACGGCCGCATGTTGGCCGAAACGTCAATATTTTGTTGTGTTCCTTTTTTGTAAAGCTGTCACCATATCTTGTTGGAGTGTACGTTATACCCCACTACTGGCTCCTTGCTACCAGCTTTACCGCAGCACTGCAATTATTTGCCTGCCCCTCCCCCTCCCTCTTTTTATGCCTCCTGATGGATTCTTATTTCTTTATCCATTTACTAACCACTCTAGTCTGGTCAAGCAAATAGGGATCGAAGAGGCAAGGCAACTCGGTACCCAAAAATGTCGTGTTGAAGTCGGATGTGTTGGGCTGAAAGGCGCAAGCATTACAACTCTACAGCAAACCTAAACACAATGCATCTACATCACTTAATGACCTTTTAAGAATGGATGACAAAGATATTAATCAATTCCCTTGATAGACATCAGGTCTGCACGAGAAAGAAAGAAAGAAAGAAAGAAAGAAAGAAAGAAAGAAAGAAAGAAAGAAAGAAAGAAAGAAAGAAAGAATTTTTATTGCTCGGTTGTCAATTATTCACTACCGTATCATGTATCAGAACTTGATGTACATAACACTGAAGAATTATATTTTCCTTCAAAGATAATCATTGCTTGCACATCCTACTACAAGTGCGCCGCAGAGAGAAAAATAAACCGGACCTATCTGCACAAGAATGTTTGTTAAAGGTGTAGTTTCTGTATTCACGTTCTAGGAATGCATTCTGACACTCGTAGTGACCATAATTAAACAAATCCTTATGCACTTTTAACGCTCTAATTTTTGCAGTCTAATTTAACAAAATGTTAATTTTTTAAAACACATATTTGGCGTATGTACAGATAATTCCTTAGGATACATTGAATAATAAAAAAAAGCAGTGGGGACATTAAAAGGCCTAAATAATGGAAAAAACAGACCATTAAACATCATCTTACAAAGGAAATTTAAATACTTGGCATTTCAAAAGACACAGTGGACTGGAAAGAACAATAATGCAAGGCCTCTAAAATGAATTTCATGCGATTCCTTACCATACAAAGCATACATTGAAAGAGGGGGGTTGGGAGACCCAGAATAAGATGGACAAACAACATCAAAGAAACGCTACAACAGAATTAATTGAAAATGATTGAAGCCACTAAAAGGGCGAGAATCAAAACTTTGTATCTCCCTCGACACCCGAACTGGTGAAGGAAGTGAGGAAGGAGAGAAGAAAGATGGTTTCAGGAAGACAAGACAAGGGAAGCTCGAGAAGGGTCTAGGCCAGACGATCGGGATACTTGATCTAAACATTTCATTCTGGGCTTCATATCTTAGACCATTATCCCCAAGATTGTTTTGTTCTTTTTTCAATGTAACCAGAAAATATAGAAACAAAACAAATATCAAATCTGAAATATCTGAACTTGAACAGGCTTTGAGAACCGCTGACAAAAATGTCAAGTCACCGATCCTGGTCAAATTCGAAGAAATTAGGTTAAATACAAAAATAAAAATGTTCAACTTCAATGTTAAGTCAGTCTTATTATATGGCTGTGAAACATGGAGAACAGCAAACATGACAATCATGAAGATACAGACCTTCATAAATGGATGCTTGCACAGAATAAAAGGATGGAAATAGCAGGACAAAATCACTAATATATAATTATGGAAAAGCACAAGTAAAATACCAGTGGATAAAGAGATACAGCGATGACGTTGGCGCTGGATTGAACATACATTGCGGAAGCCAACTGTGTGTATATCACGACAGGCCCTAATCCTCAAGGTAAAAGACAAAGAGCGAGACCAAAATATTCTTGGTAGATAGAAGCAGAGATGAAGATGATGAGAAAGTCATGGAATGATCTTAAAAGAATGTCAAGAAACACAACGGCTTGAAAAGTCTGTGTGTGACCTATGCTCCATATGGAACGTAGACGAAAGAAGACTGACGTTGTTCATCGTCCGTGTTGATATTATATATTATACTCTTAAAACATGTGCTGACGTCAGCATGTTTGGATAATGCGTGGTTTTTTTTTTCTCTGGAAGAGCATCATCTCTCTCTATAACCTTCGTACAGTCACTGCACACATCGTAATGGCTGCAGCAGCTTCTGAATCTATTCCTGCATGTAAAACGTATTATTTATGTGATAGTATCTTAAGGAAGGATTCAATGAGAGAGTGAGGCTGACGTTGCGCAACTCTCGTCACTATAAGCAAATTCTAGTACACGCCAGTTTCCAAAAGGGAGTAACAAGAGCTTGAACTTGATAAAGACAGACAGGCAAATCTAGTACAGGCTGACACAGAGAGGGAGAGAGAAGATAAGAGAGAGGAAAGGAAATAAAAAGTAAGAGAGGGCAAGAGTGAGTGAGAGAAATAGAGAGAATGAGAGAAATGATAGAGGGGAGAGTGAGAGAAAGAGAGAGAGAGAGAGAGAGAGAGAAGATAAGAGAGAGGAAAAGAAATAAAAAGTAAGAGAGGGCAAGAGTGAGTGAGAGAAATAGAGAGAATGAGAGAAATGATAGAGGGGAGAGTGAGAGAAAGAGAGAGACAGTGAGAGAGAGAGTGTGTGTAACAGAGAGAGAGAGAGAGAGAGAGAGAGAAAATGAGAAAGAGAATGAGAAAAAAAAAAAGCAAGAGAGAGCGCTAACTACCTGGAAACTGGTGCCTGAGGGGTATAAAGTAAAATGGCTAATCCTAGCTCTGACGACAAAGTAATTTAATTTAGTCAACAGATCATCTTCATTCATTATCATCATCATCGAATGCCGTATCCGCATCGAAGGTTGGCTACCATGGAGCGCCATTCCGATCTGTCTCTTACTTTGATGGTGCTTTTTGTCATAGGTTGTCTTGTCAATCTTTTGATTTTACTCGTCCATGTTAGTCTTGGTCTGCCTCTTTTACCCTGTATTTTCGCTTCCAATATTACTTTTAGTAGGCTGTTGTGTCTTTTAACATGGCCCAAAAATCTAATTTGTCTTGTTCTAATTGTGTTTAGTAGTTCTCTTTTCATTTCTAGTTGTTTTAAAACTTCATCGTTTGTTCTCTTTTCTGTCCATCCAATTATATCCATTCTTCTATAAATTCACATTTCAAAGGCTCCAATTTTCTGTTCTGTCTTCTTGTCTAACGTCCACAGGAATATTGAGAAGATATAACATTTTGCTATTCTTAGTTTTAGCCCCGGTGTTATTTGTTTTGATGTTAGTATACTTTTCATGGCATTAAAATTACTTTTCACCATTCCTATTCTTTTGTTTATTTCACTTTTACATTTTCCATCACTGGTTATAGTATGTCCAAGTTAGTTGTAGTTCTGAACTGACTTCAGGTCTATTCCTTCAATTTTTATATCCACTTGTAGGTTTCGAGTGTTATCTTTGCTTATGATCATAGTTTTAGATTTAAACTTCCTTACACAGCGGATAACTCCATGACGCTCAGATCCCCTCCTCCATTTAATTTAGTCAATAGATCCTCTTTATTACACAATGGACAACTCCAAGTCGCTGAGATCCCCTCCTCCATTTAATTTAGTCAACAAATCCTCTTTATTATACAATGGACAACTCCATGGCGCTCAGATCCCCTCCTCCATTTAATTTAGTCAATAGATCCTCTTTATTACACAATGGACAACTCCATGCCGCTCGGATCCCCTCCTCAGCATATTCCCCAGTATAAAGCACACGCGCCACACACACTAGTTAAAGTACTGAAGATGGCTTCGGCGCAGACGCACGAACTCCGTAGCATCATAGAAAACATCAGTCACATTAAAAAGGAAGGAAATATAAATAAATATTTATGGAGAAACTCCTAGATCAAACAATCAATAAATTAAATCATCATTTTTTTTTTCCTTCAATGGCTCAACGATTACTCTTCTTTTTTCCCCGTTTAAACCGGAGTTAAATGCGTTGTGTTATTTTAGCAGCAAGACCCGATTTCTTTGCATTTCGATTCAAAATAACCCTACTTCAGAACAGTAGTTTTAGATACCAGGATTCCTTCCGTTCTTCGATCCATGCTCATTGGACCAGATTAGTTAGACTGTTACCACTAGTAGAATTTTGATCAATCTGGTTCATTTATTTTCCCTTAAACAGACAGCTGACTTCATGAGAAAGTCTGGAATCCTTCTCTGATTGAGACTTGATCGCAGAGAGAGAGAGAGAGAGAGAGATTTATCGACACAGTCAGCTATGAGTCGATTATAACTGAAGTCGCCAGTTTTCAAAAACGTTGTTCTCTACTAAGGGGAAACCTTTGGGTTTGCCGTGAGTGCACAGATCTTGATTGATCAAAATTATCAATATATTATCAAGCTATTAGACGCTGCAATCGCCAACAAAGGAATAACACTAGGGGTAAAACGGACAATCTATATTACAACCTTCGTCCAAACGCTGTACTATCAATGACAGTCCTGGTCTGTAGACTCAAGAACAATAACAAAAATAAACACTACCAAGATTAAATGTGTTAGACGAATGACAGAAAACAGTATGAGAGATTAGATTGGAAATGAAGAAATGAGAAAACAACTAGGAATACTTCCTGTTATACGACATGCATATAGTAACAAACGTTAAAATAGGTTGGCTATGTGATATGACAAGAGCCGCGATATCTCACTGGTTAGTGAACTGGACTACAAAGGACAAGAGGTAGGGTTCGATCCCAACCGACGGCTCCGGGTTCACCCAGTCTTAAATGGGTACCGGATTTTTTCTGGGAAAGTAAAGCGGCACGGGCGTAATACCGACCACATTACCCCAAAAATCATGTGCTGAAGGTCTGTAAAATGTATGGTCACTAACACCCGTATTCCCTATACGCCACTTGGCGTGACGGGGGCTTTTTACTTTTTTATTACTTTACGTGATAAGACAGAAAGAACAAAACAAAACACAACGAGGCTTTAATAAACGTTGTGGGGAACACCAGACTTAAGAGCAGACCACGGCAAAAATGGATTAATAAAATATGAGAAAGACAAGGAAACACAACAGCAGCAGAGGCCAACGGCAAAAGACCACAAATAATATCTCCGTTCGACGCTGAAAGTTAAATGGGGAAGGAATGAAGAAGATAAAGAATTGGCAGCTGCAGTCAGCATTCATGCTTACTTACTATCTCCACAAGAATGTACACTTATGGGCCTGTCCGAAGTGCAGCAACGTCATCTCGAAGTGACAATAACACAAATTAAGCCAAAGTGCGATAACTGAATCAGGATGTTAGCAGTTGTTGACACTGAGCTAGTGGTCTTTAAACTCGGATTCAAGGTTCAGATATGATTAGCTGCTTTATGTTTGTAATCTCCATAGCAAAAGGCAACAACATAACTATAGACAGCAAACAACTGAAACAAGTAGAGGAATTTAAATACCTAGGAAATCTAGTGACACACGACATTTCACAAACAACAAAAATAGATGCAAGAACAATAAGAAAAAAACATCTACATAGACGAAATGTGTTAGATGAACGACAGGAAACAGCCTGAAAGATAAGATCTGAAATGGAAAAATGAGAACAAATCTAAGAATAACCCCCGCCATAAAATATATAAAGAAACAACAGATAAAATGGTTTGACCACGTGACAGAGCAGAAAGATCAAAACACAACACAAAGAGCCTTCAATAAACATTGCTAGGACACCAGACCCAAGGGTCGGCCACGAAAAAGATGGAATGACGGAATATTAGAAACACTAGGAAACATAACAGCGGCAGACGCGAACAGAAAAGCAATAGATCGCAAATGATATCTCTCCTCTACATTGAATGACAAATGAGGAAGGAAAGAAGAGGAAGATAGCAAAAGGCAGTTATCTTTCTCTTCATCAAGCGTTCGATAATGTTTTATTTCAAATATTGTGCTCAAATATTCAAATATTGAATTATTGTGTTTCACATGTATAGATTGTTAGCTATACCTGATGAAGACTTTTGCCGAAATGTTGCAATTTGTCTTGTCTTTCTGTCAGACTAACTGCTCAATACCATTTAATGTTTATTTTATGTTTTCTGCTGCTATACTCAACATCATCATGTGCCATACCGGTTGGTGTAGGTGATCATATCCTTACACAATCTTATATCCACAGTGCATCGTATCAGTTCTGTTGTTGACTGTTTTCCATGCCATGACACCAAGCTATCCAGTATTTTCTCTCTTTGTCGCCCGCAATCTCTCTTTCCTTTTATTTTGCCAGTTGTAACCAAGTATTCCAACTTTACTCTTCTCATGATGTGCCCGAAAAAATGTTGATTGCTTCTTTCTGATGTTTTTTAAGAGCTCTCTTTTTGTGTTGGCCTCTTTGAGAACTTCCTCATTGGTCTTTTTAGCTGTCCAGGGAACTTTCAACATTCTTCCGAGAAATCCCATCTCTGTGGCCTCTAATCGTCTTTTCATTTGTTTGTCTACTGTCCGTGATTCGCTTCCATAGGTCAGAATTGGTTCTATATAGCACCGATGAACTCTCTTTCTCATTTTTATTGACATAGATTTGTTGCATAAGATATTTTTCATTTTCTGAAATGCTATTTTGGCCTGAGCTATTATGCTTTTTATTTCTGTGGTGCATCTCCCATCTGATGTTATTACTGTGCCCAAGTATTTCAAACGTTGCACTTGTTTCAGATTTGTCTCGTTTATTTTTATGCTGCGCGATGGTGGTGATTGTTTCTTCGAGATAACCATTACTTCTGTTTTCTTACTATTCAGATTGAGACCTTTCTTGTTGCTTTCTTTTACTATTATGTCTATCATTTCTTGTAGCTCGTTCTCTGTCTCTGCTATTAAGACTGTGTCATCCGCATATCGCAAATTATTTATGTTGTGACCGTTGACTTCCAATTCATTTTTTGTCTACTATTGATCTCATAATATATTCGTTGTAAAGTGAAAACAAATCCGGTAACAGAACACAGCCTTGTCTGACTCCTTGCTTTATATATTGGAATTTTCCTGTTTGATTGTTAATTCGTGTAGCTGCTGTTTGTTGCCAGTACATGTTTTTTTTTACTAGCTCCCCACATTAAGAAAAAAAAAGTAAAGTACCCCTGTCACGCCTAGTGGCGTATAGGGTAATATGGTGTTAGTGATCATAAATTTTACAGACCTTCAGCACATGATTTTTGGGGTAATGTGGTCGGTATTACGCCCGTGCCGCTTTCTTCTACCTTTTAGCTCCCAGTGGAGCATAGGTCTTCAACAAACACTTTCCAAGTCGTTCTGTTTTTTGCAATTCTTTTAAGGTCATTCCATGTCTTCCCCATCATCTTCATCTCTGCTTCAATCTGTCTTCTCCAAGAATTCCTTGGTCTTCCTCTTTGTCTTTTCCCCTGGGGATTCCAAAAAAGGGCCTGTTGTGTAATACTCTCAGTTGGTTTCCGTAGTGTGTGTCCTATCCATCGCCATCGTCTTCGCTGTATTTCTTTATCCACTGGTATTTGACCAGTACATTTCCATAATTCCACGTTAGTGACTTTGTCCTGCCATTTCCATCCCTTTATTCTGCGCAAGCATCCAT
This sequence comes from Megaustenia siamemsis, assembly GCA_032433765.1. Classification (NCBI taxonomy): domain Eukaryota; kingdom Metazoa; phylum Mollusca; class Gastropoda; order Stylommatophora; family Ariophantidae; genus Megaustenia; species Megaustenia siamemsis. The sequence goes on along the minus strand of JAVIAB010000106.1, from coordinate 63,002,342 downwards.
TAATGAAAGTCTATACCTTCGTGATTGTCAATTTTGTTATTCTCCATGTTTCACAGCCATATAATAGAACCGACTTAACATTGGAGTTGAAAATTTGTATTTTTGTATTTAGCCTAATTTCTTTGGATTTCCATATGTTTCCCAGTGCAATGAAAGCTCCTCTTGCTTTTGATATCCTTATTTTGGTATCGTTTTCTGTTCCTCCCTCTTTATCTATATGACTGCCCAGATATATATAAGATTGTACGTCTAGTAGAGGTGTTTCTCCTAGTTTTATTTGGTTATTGCCAACTGCATTAATTCTCATAATGTTGGTCTTATCTCTATTAATCCGTGCCGCTTTACTTTCCCCCAAAAAAATCCGATACCCATTAAAGGCTGGGTGAACCCGGAAGCCGTCGATTGGGATCCAACCCTACTTCTTGTCCTTTGCAGTCCAGTTCACTAACTACTGAGCTATCGGGGCTCTCGCTCCCCACATAGTATTTAATATTTGTAATATTCCATATCTGTGCTTATCTCCTCCCAGATATTGTGTGTGCTGCCCATGTCACACCGGTTTAGCAAATCGGCCCCAACAAGTGTCGATTCTGCCCAGACACTTGTAGCGTTATCTTATCACGTGCTGCAGCGTGGCTTAGCTACCTTGAAACGCAATTCTATTCTGTCTAATACCTTCGTAGAACACTCTACTGCTGATTTCTCAGAACACATCTCGAAAGCGCCAGTTTAATTCAATCCTTTGTCTGTATTTGTTTCTTCACCTTTATACTTTTACCTTTTATTTTGTCATGTTTTTTACACATGTTAGGTATCACATTTATTGTACTCGGGTTGTACTCATTAATTCTTTCTTCATTTTTAGATTCCCCAGAATAAGAAACCACATGTTTACCAAACTCAAAATAGGAACTACCATCCAATGGCACTGTACTCTGGATATGATGGCAACAAAACGCATTCTACAAGATTGCCCCCAGCACACAGACCTGAGGAGGATAATGTGGCCCACACCTATTTTCCTGGAAGAGAAACTTTCTAGTCTATGGGTCAACCGAATCTCAATGAAACAGACAGCTGCCTTCTTAAGAGAATCCGAAGTCCTAGTCTGAATGACGTCATGATCGCAACAGAAGGAGAAGATTCTCCAAAACTTCATTGTTTACATTCGTTGTTCACCAACATTTTTCCATTTGTTAAAATCGATTTCCTCGGCTTCCCATTTTCTTTGTTGCTTTCTTACTCTGTTATTCTTCTTCCGTGTTTGTGATCTTTATAAAAGTGTTGAATGGATATAATATTTAACTTTCTTAATTTTTTTTCTTTTAGGTTGAGATTGTACCCTGCAGTATTTATATATTATAACATACTTCCTGCTTTCAACTCTTTCAGTAAGGAAGGTTTTTTATAAATGCAACGGAAGAGATTTCAGAGTCAACATTTTTTATGGCTTTAAATATCAACCTACACGTTTATATTTATCTAACACATAACATAATATATATGGATTTTTAGTTAATTGAACATTGAATTAAGTTTCACCAATACCAAGACCACTGATCTCTGCAATATGTGCTACTTTGGCACGCAAGGTTTCTGTTTCTGAGATTGTAGTTCTGCCCTATGTGCTGTCTTCGGCTCGAAAGGACAATAGATAGATAGAATACCAAGATGATATTAGATATGTCAAAATAATATGGTTTGATAAAGGTGTACACTAATCAATTTGAGAGGGACACACTCTGCGGCAAAACGTACGCGACCGAAATTGGCGTGAAGTACAGTACGTCGAAACGTAGGGAAAGATTTAATGTGTTTTTTTCGTAACACTATTAGCTCCTATTAATGAAAAAGAAACTAACTGGCTTAATAAGCAAGTCAAAGTGAAGTGTTTTTTTCTTTAACAATTATTTAGAGATTATTGTGCGGATTGTCAGCTAAGCCAGCTTGCATGTTGCGGACGTTCCAGCAACCCAATTGTCAGCTAAGCCAACTTGCATGTTGCGGACGTTCCAGCAACCCAATTGTCAGCTAAGCCAGCTTGCATGTTGCGGACGTTCCAGCAACCCAATTGTCAGCTAAGCCAACTTGCATGTTGCGGACGTTCCAGCAACCCAATTGTCAGCTAAGCCAGCTTGCATGTTGCGGACGTTCCAGCAACCCAATTGTCAGCTAAGCCAGCTTGCATGTTGCGGACGTTCCAGCAACCCAATTGTCAGCTAAGCCAACTTGCATGTTGCGGACGTTACAGCAACCCAATTGTCAGCTAAGCCAGCTTGCATGTTGCGGACGTTACAGCAACCCAATTGTCAGCTAAGCCAACTTGCATGTTGCGGACGTTCCAGCAACCCAATTGTCAGCTAAGCCAACTTGCATGTTGCGGACGTTACAGCAACCCAATTGTCAGCTAAGCCAGCTTGCATGTTGCGGACGTTCCAGCAACCCAATTGTCAGCTAAGCCAACTTGCATGTTGCGGACGTTCCAGCAACCCAATTGTCAGCTAAGCCAACTTGCATGTTGCGGACGTTACAGCAACCCAATTGTCAGCTAAGCCAACTTGCATGTTGCGGACGTTACAGCAACCCAATTGTCAGCTAAGCCAGCTTGCATGTTGCGGACGTTCCAGCAACACAATCGCCAGTTAAGTTTTTTGGTTGTTGACTTTTGTGTGCAGGTGTGGATGGTAAAAGTCTGCCTTTCGGGTTTTCCCTAATCTCCATACACCCTATGGGGAAAGCAGTGACGTAAGAGCACCTAAGTGGCTGGAGGTTACCCAGATTTGTGCGGGCGGTAGCTATCCAATGAAGTCAATAGACTTCTCCCACTGAAGGGAAGCAATCCTTGGCGGCATGCCCTAGGCCAAATAGGCAGAAAGATATATCTAGCCTCTAACGAATGCTGCCCCGTATACGAAGTTCACTCCCCTTACGATCATCATTAATGACCGGACCTGGTGGCGTAGGTGATCATGTCTCTCCACAACTTTCTATCTCGACAGTTATTTATCATTTCTGTTGTTGGCCTTCTGTCAAGCCATTCTCTTAACCTGTCTGGTATCTTTTCTCTTTGCTTCCCTCTGTCTCTTCGTCCCTCAATTTTTCCAGCTGTTACAATATATTCCATCAGTTCCCTTCACATTAAAAAAAGTAAAGCACCCATGTCACGCCAACTGGCGTATAGGGAAATATGGTGTTAGTGACCCTATATTTTACAGACCTTCAACACATGATTTTTGGGGTAATGTGGTCGGTATTACGCCCGTGCTGCTTCACTTTCCCAGAAAAAATCCGGTACCCATTTAAGGCTGGCTGAACCCGAAAGCCGTCGGTTGGGATCGAACCCTACGCCTTGTCCTTTGTAGACCAGTTCACTAACCACTGAGCTATCGCGGCTCCTCCCTTCACATTACATGACCGAAAATGATTATTGTTTCTTCCTAATATTGGAAATTAGCTCTTTTTTGCTTTTAGCCTCTTTCAGAGCGTTTTCATTTTTCTCCTTAACTGCCCATTGTATTCTCGACATTCTTCTGTAAAATACAGTTGTTCGTGAGTGCTCACACATGTGAGTTCACGTTGATAAGCTAGAAACTGCTTCCATGTGCTCTGAACAAGGGCGTGTTAAACAAACATGACCGATAAAATCATGTCAAACAGCAATTCCTGGAAACGTTCCGAAGCCAGCATTTGCGAAGCAAGTCTAGCCGGATTATTTTTTATGTGGAAAGAAAGGGAGAATCACTGAAACAAACCAGGAATCATAGAGTATTCAAAGCAAACATCACCAATGAAATTCAGGCAGCGACAGCTGACAGGGACTAGGACTTTCTAAAACATGGCGGTCTACCCTTTATTTGGCGCAAATGATGGTTACTTCCTGCATATGCTGTGATATCGTTATCATCATCATCAAGTACCGGGCCTGCTGGCGTAGGTGATCATGTCTCTCCACTACTATCGATCTCGACGGTTATTTATCATTTCTGTTCTTGGCCTACTGTCAAGCCATTCTCTTAAGCTGTCTGGTATTTTTTCTCTTTGCTTCCCTCTATTTTTTCGTCCCTCAATTTTCTCAGTTCTTACAATATTTTCCAGCTGTTCTCTTCTCATTACATGGCCAAAAAATGATGATTGTTTCTTCCTAATATTGGAAAATAGTTCTCTTTTTGCTTTAGCCTCTTTCAGAATGTTGCCATTACTCTTCCTAGCTGTCCATGGTTTTCTCAACATTCTTCTGTAAAAACTAATTTCTACAGACTCCAGTGATTTTCTTGTCTGTTGTCCTATTGTCCATGATTCAAATCCATATGTTAAGACTGGCTCTATATAACATTTAAGAACTATTTTTCTTGTATTGCAAAATAAAGTAAGTCCGCTTCAAATGTACTTGCAATATCCTCATTAACGGTAAAACCAGTCAAGAAATGTTGTGTTCCGTAGAGAGTGAGCTACCCCCTATTAGGGAGCAAGCAAGTAATCGCAGTGATTGGGTAAAGCAGGTAACAAGGGGCAAGTGGTGGGGTCACAAAGTAAGGTAACAGCTGTACAAATAGAAACAAAATAAAACACTGACGTTTCGGCCTACTTGCGGCCATCCACAGAAAACGAGAACAATGCAGACGGACAAGGGAATAAAGATAAACAATACTTCATCAACACTCGTCTCGAATATTTTAGAGAAAGGAGAGTTTATTCTTATTCGGTTGTCCGTTTGTTTGTTTCGTTTACTGGGGCAGGCCGCATGTAGGCGGAAACGACAGTATTTTGTTTTGTTGCTTTTTGTAAAGCTCTCACTGTACCTTGTTGGAGTGTACGTTACACGATCACTTGCACCTAACCTATATATAGGTTCTTGATACATTAGAGCATATAGAGAAGACCGGCTTGTTGCAGGAGCTACTGAGTTAAGCGCTCTGTGTACACCGTGAGCTGTGTGTCTCATCCGTTTTGATCATGTTGTATATTCCAATTGTTTACGATGAATGATGATATCGTATGACAGGAAACAGTAGGCTGTGTTCACTTTCTGCGCGGTTTGGCCTTATGTCTTTTGGCGTGTGCTGAGACTGCTACAATGGGGACTACGGTTACCTTTCAGGTGTAGATTTCATAGCACCAGTGAAGATACGGGCAGCTTGGTTCTGTGTTCTGTTAATTTTGCTAAGGTGTGATTTGGAAGCCATAGCCCAGGCTGTGACTCCATACTCTAGGACTGGTCTGACTCTTCCTACGTATAGATGCTTCAAAATATTGCTGTCTGCTCCCCAGTCCGTTCCTGCCAATTTCTTCATAATATTAGTTCGTTTTCTGACTTTTTTTTCTTGCTCTATCTGATTTTTCCAAGTGATTCTGCGATTCATGGTGACGTCAAGATATGTTGGGTTTTGGTCAATAGGAGTGTATGGTCTTTTATCTTCAAGATTGCAGAGAGTGTGTTTCTTGATAGGCTGAAAATTGTATATGTAGTTGTTTTTTTCCGTTAATTGGTAAGAACCAGGTGTTCGTCCATTTTTCAAGTTCACCTAGGGCATCTTGCATCCTGGAACCAGCCACTGACATACTTTCCTCGCGAGCCCATAATGCCAGATCATCTGCATATATTGCTAAGTGTATTCTGGGTCGAATGTCCAATACGATGTCATTTATGAAAATTAAAAAGAGTGTTGGGGACAAGACTCCGCCTTGTGGGACACCTTGTTCGATTGTGACCTTCTTACTTAGTTGACCTTGTACTTGTACTCTGGCCGTTCTATCAATCCTGAAGGTATTGAGAGATCCAATTGAATAAACGACCCTGGATGCCAAGTCTAAAAAGCTTGTTTTATAAACCCTCTCGTCAAACCCTATCAAAAGCCTTCTCCATGTCGATCAACACTGCCAGTGTGTGTTTCTTTTCTTGTAGAGCATCCTTTATTTCCCGTGCGATGTACATTTAAATTTAGATAAGAGAAGGAGTATCTTGGTCTACGTCCTACGGGCCGGCTACGGCTTGAAAGGTCAATAGATAGATAGAGATAGATAGATAGAGATAGATAGTCTTAAATTAGACATGCCGCGTGACACATTTCACATATTTCATTTGTCGAGAGACAACGTTAGAAGGAAATGACGTCAACTCCATACGTCACTCGACACATTGTGATGACAATGCTCGTGATTATTTTTAGCAGCATATATTTGGTAGGAAAATGTGCTGTACTTAACTGGTGTGTTGTGATAAACTACTGCAACAGCAAACACGTTGGTTGATATATGTACACTTCCTGACATCAATAATATAAGGTCAGGCAAAGCACAAAGTTTAGTTTTCATATCTTTTGCAGTTGACGTTAAAGGTCGTCTTCAAACGTGATCAAGTCTAGATTTTTCGTCAAATTCTTGGTTAATAATATAGATACCCTCGTTGTTTTCTTTAGCCTCCCATTCTGTAATTCAAGAAGGAGAACAAGAACAACAACCAGAAAAAAAAAGTCAAAAATTGAAATAAAAAAATTAAATTGTGTTTTTTTTCTTTACTATTTCATTCTTTGTATACACTCTCTTAATAAACATGTATCAACATATCAATGTTATACTGTTCTTCTAATCCTTCTCCTCTTTCTTCTTCTCCCCCTTTTTACTCCTCCTTGTGCTTATCCTCCACCTCCTTCTCCTCCTTGTTCATCTCCTCCACCCTCTTCTCCTCCTTGTTCATCTCCTCCACCCTCTTCTCCTCCTTGTTCATCTCCTCCACCCTCTTCTCCTCTTTGTTCTTCTCCTCCACCCTCTTCTCCTCCTTGTTCATCTCCTCCACCCTCTTCTCCTCTTTGTTCTTCTCCTCCACCCTCTTCTCCTCCTTGTTCATCTCCTCCACCCTCTTCTCCTCTTTGTTCATCTCCTCCACCCTCTTCTCCTCCTTGTTCATCTCCTCCACCCTCTTCTCCTCTTTGTTCTTCTCCTCCACCCTCTTCTCCTCCTTGTTCATCTCCTCCACCCTCTTCTCCTCCTTGTTCATCTCCTCCACCCTCTTCTCCTCCTTGTTCATCTCCTCCACCCTCTTCTCCTCTTTGTTCTTCTCCTCCACCTCCTTCTCCTCCTTGTTCATCTCCTCCACCCTCTTCTCCTCCTTGTTCATCTCCTCCACCCTCTTCTCCTCTTTGTTCTTCTCCTCCACCTCCTTCTCCTCCTTGTTCATCTCCTCCACCCTCTTCTCCTCCTTGTTCTTCTGCTCCACCTCCTTCTCCTCCACCTCCTTCTCCTTCTTGTTCTTCTCCTCCACCTCCTTGTTCTTCTCCTCCACCCTCTTCTCCTCCTTGTTCTTCTCCTCCACCTCCTTCTCCTTCTTGTTCTTCTCCTCCACCTCCTTGTTCTTCTAATCTACCTACTTCTCCTCCTTGTTCTTCTTCTCCACCTCCTTCTCCATCTTCTCCTCCTCCTCTTCCTCCTCCTTCTACTTCTTCTGCTTCTTCTCTTCCTTTTCTTCTCCTCCTTGTTCTTCTCCCCTACCTCCTACTCCTCTTTGTTCTTCTCCTCCACCTCCTACTCCTCTTTGTTCTTCTCCTCCACCTCCTACTCCTCTTTGTTCTTCTCCTCCACCTCCTATTCCTCTTTGTTCTTCTCCTCCACCTCCTTCTCCTCCTTGTTCTTCTCCTGCACCTCCTTCTCCTCCTTGTTCTTCTCGTCTACCTCCTTCTCCTTCTTGTTCTTCTCCTCCACATCCTACTCCTATTTGTTCTTCTCCTCCACCTCCTTCTCCTCTTTGTTCTTCTCCTCCACCTCCTTCTCCTCTTTGTTCTTCTCCTCCACCTCCTTCTCCTCCTTGTTCTTCTCCTCCACCTCCTTCTCCTCCTTGTTCTTCTCCTCCACCTCCTTCTCCTCTTTGTTCTTCTCCTCCACCTCCTTCTCCTCCTTGTTCTTCTCCTCCACCTCCTTCTCCTCCTTGTTCTTCTCCTCCACCTCCTTCTCCTCTTTGTTCTTCTCCTCCACCTCCTTCTCCTCTTTGTTCTTCTCCTCCACCTCCTTCTCCTCCTTGTTCTTCTCCTCCACCTCCTTCTCCTCCTTGTTCTTCTCCTCCACCTCCTTCTCCTCTTTGTTCTTCTCCTCCACCTCCTTCTCCTCTTTGTTCTTCTCCTCCACCTCCTTCTCCTCCTTGTTCTTCTCCTCCACCTCCTATTCCTTCTTGTTCTTCTCCTCCACCTCCTTCTCCTCCTTGTTCTTCTCCTCTACCTCTTCCACCTCCTTGTTCTTCTCCTCCGCCTCCTCTTCCTCCTCTTTCTACTTCTTCTGCTTCTTCTCTTCCTTTAATTCTCCTCCACCTCCTTCTTCTCCTTATTCTTCTCCTCCACCTCCTTCTCCTTCTTCTTTTTCTCCGTCTTCCTCTTTCTCCTCCTTCTTCTTCTGCTTCTTCTCTTCCTTTCTTCTCCTCCTTCTCTTCTGCCTCCTTCTTCTCTTTCTCCTTCTCCACTCCTCCTCTTTCTTCTTCTTCTTCTACTATTCCTCCTCATCTTCCTCTGCTTCTTTTTCTTCTCCTTCTCCTCCTATTTCTACTTCACCTCCTCCTCCTTATTCTTCCTCTTCTCCTTCTCTTCCATTCTCACCTCATCTTCTTCCTCCACTTCTTTCTCCTTCTTCTCCTCCTCCTCTTTCTTTTTCTCCTCCTGGTCTTCCCCCTCCTTCTTCTTCTTCCTCTTTTTCTCCCCCGTCCTCTACTTCTCCTCCTTAGATTTCTCTTCCTCCTCATTCTCCTCCTCTTCGTTCTTTGTTTTTCTAAGAAAATTCGAGAGAGGGGTGACCGATTGAATTAAATCGCGTCATTTCCCAGTAAAGTAGAAGAAAGGTGGATTCTGGAATCAGTCAAAAAGTCGTTTCATCTGTGGTGAAGTCATATCTTACGCTCGATGTTCCACTGTTGACGTATGTCAGCTTCATATCTCTAGCGAGGTCCCAAGCGGCTGAATTTTGTGTGAACATCACTTTTTTTTTCAATTTTCACACCTGCAGCCATGTGTTCAGATGTCCATCGTCATACAGGCAGATATTCTTCGACTTCAGAGGTTCTCTCATTTTCTATCATTTATAGTTTTTACCAAACTACTGACCTACCATGATTGCTTGCTACTAACCGTCTGTCAAGACACTACAGGCCATATATTGACTCAATGACGTCAATTAAACCCCAGTCTGACACTTTACGCTGTACAGTCCACAGTCAACCAATCGAACAATAATATAAACCCGCCTTGCTGAGCTAGATAAAGTATTAACCGCGAGAAAGAGAACTGTTCAACTAGCCTCTAACGAATGCTGTCCCGTTTACGAAGTTCACTCCCCTTACGATCATCATCAAGTAGTCTTGTGATAGATTTTCCTGATAATTATGACCGAGAAATTGTCATGTTTTTTTTTCCTTACTCGTTTCGATTTCCAACTGCTATGGTTTATTTAACGTGCATGGAGTGTACGCGGAACATTCTGGTTTTTTTTTTTTTTTTTGTCTTTCTTGTCGTTACACGAGAGTTCTAGACATCGGATCTCACTATCCAGAGAGTTCTAGACATCGGATCTCACTATTCAGAGAGTTCTAGACATCGGATCTCACTATTCAGAGAGTTCTAGACATCGGATCTCACTATCCAGAGAGTTCTAGATATCGGATCTCACTATCCAGAGAGTTCTAGACATCGGATCTCACTATTCAGAGAGTTCTAGACATCGGATCTCACTATTCAGAGAGTTCTAGACATCGGATCTCACTATCCAGAGAGTTCTAGATATCGGATCGCACTATCCAGAGAGTTCTAGACATCGGATCTCACTATTCAGAGAGTTCTAGACATCGGATCTCACTATCCAGAGAGTTCTAGACATCGGATCTTACTATCCAGAGAGTTCTAGACATCGGATCTCACTATTCAGAGAGTTCTAGACATCGGATCTCACTATCCAGAGAGTTCTAGACATCGGATCTCACTATCCAGAGAGTTCTAGACATCGGATCTCAATATTCAGAGAGCGTGGAAGGCTACAGCACGAAAACGCTATAGATTTAAAGAGAAACTTTCTCACAGCCAACAGCGGAATTTGAACCCGCGACCTTCTGTTCAGAGGCATAGGAGTAAGATCAGCCTCCCGGCATGCAGGTCCTGGATTCGATTCTCACCACAAGCGATGGAATTTTTTTTAATCGGTTCCCTGGTTTTCCAATGGCCTTTACCTTCCCATGATGATCCAATGACTATCCCTCTAGGAAAACGTCAAATAAACAGGAGATCTCGTATGCACACTGCGCACGTCAACGAACACTTAGCAGTTTAAAGTCGAAACGTTTAGGGCAAAATATACCACTGCCAGCGCAAAAAATAGTTAAGCAATTTTACTAATGCTGAAGACGGATGTGTCGGGTCGACAGGCGCAGATATTACGGTGGTATCGTAAACTAGCGACACAACCCATCCACGCCCTGTTAATGGGAGAATACTAAGAAGAGAAGATAACTAAGAAGATAAGATAACTAAGAAGAGAAGATAACTAAGAAGAGAAGATAACTAAGAAGAGAAGATAACTAAGAAGATAAGATAACTAAGAAGATAAGATAACTAAGAAGAGAAGATAACTAGAAGATAATATAACTAAGAAGAGAAGATAACTAAGAAGAGAAGATAACTAAGAAGAGAAGATAACTAAGAAGATAAGATAACTAAGAAGAGAAGATAACTAAGAAAAGAAGATAACTAAGAAGAGAAGATAACTAAGAAGATAATATAACTAAGAAGAGAAGATAACTAAGAAGAGAAGATAACTAAGAAGAGAAGATAACTAAGAAGATAAGATAACTAAGAAGAGAAGATAACTAAGAAGAGAAGATAACTAAGAAGATAATATAACTAAGAAGAGAAGATAACTAAGAAGATAATATAACTAAGAAGAGAAGATAACTAAGAAGAGAAGATAACTAAGAAGAGAAGATAAGCCTGGCACGTGTAATCTTCAGAAAAGAAAATAACGAAAGAGGAACCCCCGTCACGTCACGTGTGTGAGGTTGGTTTTAGTGCTCATGTTTCCGTCGGCACAGTTTAGGGTATTGTGATCAGCATATGTTAGGGTATTGTGATCAACACATTTTAGGGTATTGTGATCAACACATTTTAGGGTATTGTGAGCAACACATTTTAGGGTATTGTGATCAGCACATTTTAGGGTATTGTGATCAACACATTTTAGGGTATTGTGATCAACACATTTTAGGGTATTGTGATCAACACATTTTAGGGTATTGTGATCAACACATTTTAGGGTATTGTGATCAACACATTTTAGAGTATTGTGATCAGCACATTTTAGGGTATTGTGATCAACACATTTTAGGGTATTGTGATCAACACATTTTAGGGTATTGTGATCAACACATTTTAGGGTATTGTGATCAACACATGTTAGGGTATTGTGATCAGCACATTTTAGGGTATTGTGATCAACACATTTTAGGGTATTGTGATCAACACATTGTAGGGTATTGTGATCAGAACATCAGGCTCAGGCAAAAGCAGCTTTCCAAAAAATGAGGAAGATACTATGCAATCCATTTTTGACAATAGAAACAAGGAAAAGAGTTTTTAAATATTATCTCAGAGCCAGTCTTAACATATGGATGTGAATCATGGACAATAGGACAACAGACAAGAAAATCACTGGAGTCTATAGAAATGTGGTTTTACAGAAGAATGTTGAGAATACCGTGGACAGCTAAGAAGAGTAATTCTTCGTCTTTGTCTTTCTCCTTGGGGATTCCGAAAATGGCATATCGTGTAATACACAAGGTTGGCTCAGTTATTTCTCATACTACTACCACCACCACTACAACTACTACAACCTCCACCACTATTACTATCGCCACCACTACAACTATAACCCGTACCACCACCACTACTACTACCCGCACCACTACTACAACCCGCACTACTACTACTACCCCCTTCACCTCTACAACTACTACTACTACTACTACCCCCATCACCACTACTACTACTACCCCCATCACCACTACTACTACTACTACTACTACTACCACCATCACCACTACTACTAATACTACTACTACCACTACTACTACTGCTACTACTACTACCCCCATCATCACTACTACTACTACTACCACTACTACTAATACTACTACTACCCCCATCACCACAATACTGCTACTACTTCTACCCACATCACCACTACTACTACCCCCATCACCACTACTACTACCCCCATCACCACTACTACTACTACTACTACTACTACCACTACTACTACTACTACTACCACCACCACTACTACTACTACTACCCCCATCACCACTACTACTACTACTACTACCACTACTACTACCACAACCACTACTACCACTACAACCGCCACCACCACTACTACTACCACCACCACTACTGCTATCACCACCACTACTACTACTACTACAACCACCACCATTACTACTATCGCCACTACCACTACTACTACCACCACCACTACTAATACTACTACCCCCACCACTACTACTATCGCCACTACCACTACTACTACCCCCACTACTACTACTATCGCCACTACCACCACCACTACTACCACTACTACTACCACCACCACTACTAATACTACAACCCCAACCAATACTACTACTACCCCCACCACTACTACTATCGCCAATACTATTACTACTACCCGACCACCACTACTACTACTATCCCCACAACTACTACTACTACTATCCCCATCACCACTACTACTACTATCCCCACTACTGTTACTATTATTACTACTATCCCCAACACTACTACTACAACTATCCCCACCACTACTACTACAAGTATCCCCATCACTACTACTACTACCCCCACTACTACTACAACCCGCATCACCACTACTACTACTACTACTACTACTACTACTACCCCCATCACCACTAATACTACTACTACTCTGTTATTAGCCATATCGAACTCACTTAGCCAAGTGATCACATATTGTCTGAACTAGATCGAATGGAAAACGTGACGCTGAAATCCAACCCTAGCCCACTCAATTGTCAAGCTAGCGCGCTACCAATATGAAACTGATATTTGTTTCTTGAGAACAACGCAAATGTTCGAAGCTATCAACTTGTACGAAGATCAATAATTTTCAGAAGACCCATTTTCCTACCAACAATTTCAGAAAATAACTACTTCAATGAAGAAGACTCATTTTGAAACAAGCTTTCACGCAGAAACACTAGTTTCTCTGTATCTCTATTTTTGGGGGAAATGTGATTTTGTGATTTTACCGGAAGTAATTATTTTGTTCATTTATTTTCCAGTTCCGATCCAAAATGGAGGATTTGTTTTTCTTCATCTGCAATGGATGATTGATCAAATAGTTTAACAAACCGTTATCATGAAACATGCATTGTTACCGAAACAGAAGTCTCGACTCTAAAACAACCAGAAGGTAAAAGAAAAAGAAGCAGACCTAGAGAAACGCTAAAAAGAACATTAAAACGAGAAGCAACAGCAGTAGGAATCCGCTCCCTTGCCGAGAATGAACAACTCGCCCAGAACAGAGCCGTGTGGCGAGACACAATATAGATCCAAAGCAAAGTTTGACAGATGAAAAATCGTCGGACACAAGAGTCTATCATTGTGTCCTTATGTGCCGTCTTCAGCTGGAAAGGACAATATTTACAGAGACAAATAGTAGACAGACAGACAATAGACAGACAGACAGACAATAGACAGTAGACAGACAGACAGACAATAGACAATAGACAGAAAATAGATAGATAGATAGATAGATAGATAGATAGATAGATAGATAGATAGATAGATAGATAGATAGATAGATAGATAGATAGATAGATAGATAGATAGATAGATAGATAGATAGATAGATAGATAGATAGATAGATAGATAGATAGATAGATAGATAGATAGATAGATAGATAGATAGGTATGTAGGTAGGTAGGTAGGTAGGTAGGTGGGTGGGTGGGTGGGTGGGTGGGTGGGTGGGTGGGTGGGTGGGTAGGTAGGTAGGTTGGTTGGTAGGTAGGTAGGTATGTAGGTAGGTAGGTAGGTAGGTATGTATGTATGTAGGGTAGGTAGGTAGGTAGGTAGGTAGGTAGGTAGGTAGGTAGGTAGGTAGGTAGTTAGGTAGGTAGGTAGGTAGGTATGTAGGTAGGTAGGTAGGTAGGTAGGTAGGTAGGTAGGTAGGTAGGTAGGTAGGTAGGTAGGTAGGTAGGTAGGTAGGTAGGTAGGTAGGTAGGGTAGGTAGGTAGGTAGGTAGGTAGGTAGGTAGGTAGGTAGGTGTTCACAAAGCGTTTAAGATGGGTATTAGAGATTTTGGATTGAAAATAGGGCATCCTTGTGTGATACCGACCATATCACCCTTTTAATACTCCGTTAGGCACTGAACAATATGGACACTAACAGTATATTTTCCATATATGAAACCTAACCTTCACTTATCCATTTATGGCGCAAGGAGCTGCGGATAGAAAAGAAGAAAAGATCCTCGTCATTGAACGTGGCGTACAAGAAATACAGGGTTAGTGTCAACATTTTTTACTAAAGACCTTCAGCACATTATGTTTGATGTAATCTGGTCAGCATTACGCCCGTGCAGCTTTTCTTTCCTAGAAAAAAAATTGGTACCCTTTTATAACTGGGTGAACCAGCAAACCGTTGACCAGGATTAGACCCGACCTCATGTCCCTAGTCTAGTTCAATAACCTCTGAGCTGAGTTGCAATCGTTTTAACCTAATCAAACGTATCACTATCACCGTGTTATCTAATGTAGGTTTTATGGGACACTGTAGATTCAAAATGGTTCCCAAATTTTTGACACTCACAGGTCCCTTCCCCTGCTGATCGTATGTCGGCATCGCCCTTATGACAGTTACGGCCTTGTAATTTGGATAAACTCTCATTCGTGTATTTCTTTATTATTTTTAACTACTTTTTGTACAGAATGAAAAGTTCAATATCAATACAGATATAGAAATTATTTAATATAGCAAAACAGACCAAAAAATAATTTAAGAATGAGGAACATAGAATGATGCCAAAATAAGGATACAGAAAGCAAGAGGAGCTTTCGTTGCAATAGGAAACATAGAAGTCCAAACTGTAGTAAACATCCCTGGGTCCAGGAATACGAATCAGTGCATATATAAATTTATTCATAAAAATAAAATAAATCAAAATAGGTAACATGAACACAAACAACACAGTTTTTATAAAAGGTAAAGGTCTTGATTACCTTCATATTTGCATTAAGGCTATCACCACTATAGTATACATATACTATACATCACCACTATAGTATACATATACTATACATCACCCCACTATACGATATATATATAGACATACCGTGTCCATTAATATTCTCATGCATTTCTTGAGAACACAGGGACGTCTTCACATGAAAGCACAACGAGGGCCCCCGGTATAACTTTAGATAACTAGTTAGTGCTATTAAAGAGAAGATAGAAAGAATGTTACTCTTTCCTTTGTTCATTTATTTATTGATTTATTTTCTTTTTCGTTTTTATCTGCCGTTGCAGCGGTATACAAGGTAATCTTCCTGATTTTAAATTTCCAAATGTTCTTTTACGTAATGAACTTTAACAGAAGACATTGTTGTTCATCATTATTCTCCGACAGTACACGATTCTCTATACTTAGTTTAGAGGTTACAAGAGGAAAACCCGATGGCCCAGAATGAGATTGGAACCGGGTACCGTTTTGTTGTTGGGCTAGTACCCTAGCCTCAACCCTCACAACTTAGGGCGTACGAGAAATGTGGTGTTTGACGAACATGTTGCTATAATCATCAACACACATTTATTGATACTGTCAGCATCACACAAAATCCGATGTTTGTCTAACATGTTGCTATAATCATCAACACACATTTATTGATACTGTCAGCATCACACAAAATCTGATGTTTGTCTATCATGTTGCTATAATCATCAATATACATTTATTGATACTCTCAGTATGACACAAAGCTACCCTTTTTTTAAAAAAAAAAAAAACAATAGTTCTTATAGGTTTTCAGACACAGGGCGATCCCTTAATGATTGTAATATCCAACTTTCTGGACAACCCTTATGGGGATGCTGCAGCGGCAATCCCGCCCAGCCCTTTAGTTTTCAAATGAGCAGTCACATCGTTAAATCTGTGCTTTCTGGTGCCAGACTGCGGGACTTGCTGAGGAGGGGATCTGAGCACCTATGGGCATGTTCGGAGTGCAATGATGATGACCCGCAAATAACTCAATAACTTCCAGGCTAGCTATCGCCGTATGTTCTTTAATGACAAACGATTTAAAATAAATTATATAAGACAATCTGATGCAATGGACCGTACCTAATCAGCAGAAAGCAAACACCTAAATGACTCATCCAATTAATTAACCATGAAATATTATAAATTAATATTAAATGTAATAGAATAATGATACTATAAGAGTTAACATGTTACAAGCAAAATGTATCGTCCAATATTTGACCATTTTTTCTCTTCAATCAAATACAACTATTGATCTTAATAATGTCTCGTCTTCGCAAGGAAGGTTGCATCATTGATGACCATTACATTTCCTATCTTGATGTTATCAATCAGTCTCTGTCCCATTTATATTGTATTTTTCATTATAGGATAAATCTCAACATTTTATGATACCTCCTTAATATCAAATATCTTTCGAGGGCTTTCATTTCCTGTTACAGACCATTCCTAATCAGCAGCCAGGGCTTTAGATCATTTACAGATAAGTGTTAAATCGTACCCATCTATTATTTGTATGTCATTTCGTTAAGTTAATTCTTGCCCTTGTTTTTGTCTCCTGATAAAGACTTTATGTGCCAAAACGTTTTTTTGTGTAGTCATGTACGTTTTCTGTACAGCTGTTGCATACAATGTATATGTGGCTTGTTTTTTTTTTTTTTATTTCATTTGCCTTGCTCGAACTACGTACACTAATTCTTTCTTCATTATCAGCTACTTTACAGAAACTTTATTGTTTTCTCTGCCCACACGTCTTCCATTTCCTCAATCAATTCACAGTTTTATTGCGTCAAATCTTGTTTTAATTCCGTGTTTCTGACCAATACAGAAGTATTGAAACAACCTATCGTTTTGCTGTTTTATATTTTGACTGCATGTTTTATACAGTCACCTTACTGAACGTTTGCTTATCTAGTTTACCGGCACACCAAACAATCCGTGGACGTTTAACAAACTTGGCCCACTTTATTTACTATGTAAGGTCACCACTCCTACAGCATCTAACAAATCGCTCTTTCCTTTTATCGTTTTGTCTTCGTCCCGCCCCCTCTTCTCGACTTTCCACCAAGATATGTTGTATCTTTCTATTCTATTATATTCTATTCTATTCAATTCTATTCAGGTAATCAGTTTAATTGCAGTTTGGGCAATCTCATAACCGGTACACCGCCCGTCCCAGCATTTCTTGAAGAGTATATAGACTGAACGTTTATGTAAGCTTTTTCCACTGAGCACTCTAGATCGACTAATCCCTTTTCCACCTTTACACTCACCAGTCTCTTAACTTAACCGTTACATCATTGTTCCACTGATCCTCATCTCTTCCTAAAGAAAGGAACAAACTTGGCGATGTTCTCTTTGTCCGAAGTCAGGCCACGCTCAATGCCAGAGCTGCCAGCGAGCTTATCGGCTGTTTCATTACCGAACACACCAGCGTGCCCTAGATAATACGCTCAGGTTAACGCGCTCACATTAGAGCCTTCCAGGAGCTGTATCCACTCCTGCCGCAGAGCTGCCTGACAATCTTCCTGGACATACTTTGCGAGTCCGTCACCAAGACTGCGTGATTAACGTTCTGTGTAACTAACTATAGTATCCTTTGCTGCTTCAATCTCCATCCTATCTCTTACTACTTCACCTATGGAATCAACAGCAAGATATTTTATTTTGATGCAGTTTTATTGTGATGTCTAAAGGTGGCGTGTCGCTCTTCTTCTTCTACTACATTAAGTTTGCTAAGCTCATACCATTAGACAGAAAGATGGTTGTCACAAAGAATGTGCTATTTATACAACGTTCATCTCACTGTCCCTTAAATTGTCAACCAAATTACTTGTCTACGGGCCATTTGTTGTTATATAGGTCTCTGTGCAGTTACCATGGTTATTTTATATATATATATATATATATACTCTCTGCGATCAGAACTCAATCAGAGTAGGGTTCCAGACTCTCACATAAAGTCAGCTGTCAGGTTAAGTGTGTTGATCGCTCCCACAGACAGAACATCACAATTTAAGTCTGCTAGATCCACTCTGATTGAACACCCGTTAAAACGTTGCACTGTGTTCTGCGCCAGTGGCCCAGTGCATCCGATTTCAGCCAGCATTTTATTCAGGTTTGCTTTCCTTAGCCTTTGATTATCCCCAATCTTCCTGCAAGCCAGCAGATTGTCTTTTCTGTAGGGGGATTCTGCCTTAGATGGTCGGCCCTCCCATGTTTATGAGCACCATCTGCCCGAATCACTAGAGGTGACTAACACAGACATGCACACAGCGATACGAGGCATGACTAACACTGACACACATAAAGATATGAGATATGACTAACACATTTATATGGCCCTTTTCGTCTTGTCAGACGGTCTAGTGGAGGCTATTGTGTATTTTTTGAGGTTTTGTTTTTGTCGAACAGCTTCTCTCGTGGCTAATTCTACCAATGTTTGACAAACACACGCGGTCACATAATGAACAAGTCAGGCTCGCTGATCCACAGGGTTTCCCATCCTTTTTCATGAGTCTTTTCTCTTCTAAGTTTTGCCTTAGCACAGTCTCAAATGATGTTATACCATTCCTTATACATGCTCTCCATGATGTGCGATTACTAGCCAGATTTTCCCAGTCATTTTCACATATGGAGAAGTCTTTTAGAGATGATTTACAGATACCTCTATATCGTAGTTTAGGTCTGCCGATTTGTCTTTTTCCGTGTATTAGTTCACCATATAGTATTTGCCTGGGAATGCGCTTTTCTTCCATTCGTTGGACATGCCCCAGCCATCTTAGTCTTCGACTTCTGAGCACCGACATAATTGTTGGGGTCTTAGCACGTTGCTGGACAGTTAGCTTGGTTATTTTGTCCTGCCATTTGATGTATATATATATATATATATATATATATATATATATACAAATTGGTTACATTTTTGGCACATTTCGTTAACCACCGCTGTAGATCAAGTCTTTATTCTGCTGGCTTTGTTTGCGACATTGGAAGCTAATGACCTAGCTGCCTAACTTGTGTAGACGGTTAGTTCGGGGCAAATTGTGCGTTGCAGTGTCACTGCTAAAATCGCTCATTTTGTGACAGGGCTACAGGGACATGCACAAACGGTGACAGTTGTCGGCGAGAGCGTTTCGGACCCCAGTGTCAGTACTTTGACCTAGTTTGCAAATGCTCCTAGGGATCTGGACCTACAGATCCGGACAGTTTCATGGTCTAATCAACAATTCAACATGTTACGGATTGAAGGGGCGATAATTGCAAATATCTGCTCCATCTACATTGGCGGGGGTCGGAATGTGGCTCTCAAACAGAACGCAAACCAGACCGACACAATTAATGCTTGATAATACAGTGGACGGATGTGGACCAGAGGCCGCAGTTAATGGCAAAACAAAGACCAATCTTTATGACAATGACTGCACACACACACACAATTGAGAAGTGGAACCAATTCTGTTTACTGGTATCTGAACTTTGACACGTCCCAGAAGACTCACACCATTCGAATTTATCATCGAGCTAGCACTATGATTCGGGTAAAGAATGACACCCCAACGGCTTTCTCTGACAGTGGCGGTGTAGTGTTCCAGTATAATGATATATCATACCCAAATATTTCTGTGAACGCTATTGTAGTCACCATACAAGCGACAATGGCACACAGTAAGTTTGAGTTCTCATCGACCTTTTCGCAGGACGAGACTGCACTGACGGTGTGTGAGGTGCAAACATTTACAGACACCCATTGTCTGGACGGGCATTCTTGGTCGTTTTGTACAGTGTGTGGTGGGAGTAGCAAAGGCTGCACCGTCATCATCGGTACGTGTCACGGCAACTGTTCACATGGGATCTATGGACACGACTGCTCCGGGTCTTGTCTTAGTGTCGGTTCTTTATGTGAGGAAAATCCAGAAAATGCCAACATTGCAAACATCCTGGCTATACCTGTGATGACACTTGTCCTTATGGAAATTTTGGCTACAGTGCGAACAGACGTGTTCTGATGGCTGTGACATCATATGTGACCCGGACTGTACGTGCAAGGAAACGTACTACGGGCTAGACTGCACTCTCAAATGTCCTGACCACTGTTTCAACGACACTTGTGAACAGTCAACCGGGATCTGTTCATGCAAGGGAACGTTCTACGGGTCAGACTGCACTCTCAAATCTCCGTACAACTGTTTGGACGATATCTGTTAACAGTTCATGGGGGCCGGCGTCTCGTATGTCGATGATTCCCACGTTAAGAAGAGTCTGCCGACTACAACAAACCCAAGTATATGGATACTTTAATGTGTACTGGATATTTTCTTTCTGTGCTGGACATGGTTCATTTCTTGGTGTGTTTCATTGCTAGCCAAGGCTCATATCTTGGCTTGTGTGTGTGTGTGTGTGTGTGTGCTGGCCATGGCTCATATCTTAGTGTGTCATGTTAGTCATATCTCATATCTTGGAGTGTCCGTGTTAATCATGTCTCATATCTTTAAGTGTGTATGTGTTTAGTCATATCTCATATCTTAGTGTGTATCTGTGTTAGTCATGTGTCATATCTTTGTGTGTGCATGTTTGGGTTAGTGATATCTCATATCTCTGTGTGTATGTTTATGTTAATCATATCTCATATCTTTGTGTGTGCATGTCTGTGTATGTCACATCTCATATCCTTGTGTTTGCATGGCTATGCTAGTCACATCTCATATCATTGTGTGTGCCTATCTATGTTGGTCATATCTCATATCTTTGTGTGCATGTCCATGTTAGACATGTGTAATTTCTTTGTGGGTGCATGTCTATGTCAGTCATATCTCAAATCTTTATGTGCATGTTTATGTTAGTCATGTGTCATATATCTTGATGTATGTCAGTGTTAGTCATGCCTCGTATCGCTATGTGCATGTCTGTGTTTGTCACATCTCATATCTTTGTGTGTGCATGTCTGTGTTGTCACCTCTAGTGACTCGGGCAGATGGTGCTCGTAAACCTGGGAGAGCCGACCATCTAAGGGCAGAATCCCCCTACAGAAAAGATCACCTGCTGGCTTGCAGGAAGATTGGGGACAATCAAAGGCTAGGGAAAGCAAACCTGAATAAAATGCTGGCTGAAATCGGATGCACTGGGCCACTGGCGCAGAACACAGTGCAACGTTTTTAACGGGTGTTCAATCAGAGTGGATCTGGCAGACTCTAATTGTGATGTTCTGTTTGTAACACACCTAACCTGACAGCTGAGTTCATGTGAGGAGCTGGAATCCTACTCTGATTGGGTCCTGATCGCAGAGAGAGAGAGGGGGGGGGGGGTTACATTTTTGTCTACGACTTAGTAATATTTCCGGTCTGTGATCGTTGCCCTATGCTATAGTCATTGATAACGCCTTCGTGTAAGACACTGCTGTCTGAAAAGTGTTCCTTCTTGCAGTTTCCTCATATTCCAAGTCCGGCTTGTTGCAGGAGCTACTGAGTTAAGTGCTCTGTGCACACCGTGAGCTGTGTGTCTCATCCGTTTTGATCCTGCTTCGATATCCCGCTTGTTTACGATGAATGATGATATCGTATGACAGGGAACAGTTGGCTGTGTTCACTTTCTGCGCGGTTTCGCCTTATGTCTTTTGGCGTGTGCTGAGACTGCTACGATGGGGACTACAGTTACCTTTCTTTGTTTGGGAGATGAGTTGGTAATTCGGATGATTCCACTGGCACGGGCGGTTGAGCAATTATGGATTTTAATTCGTTTGCTGTGATGCCGAGGCCTTCCATAACCAATAACCAATAACTGCTACAATAGCTATTTTTTTTAGTTAGCTGCGAGGCAGTGTGCCAAGCGTTCGGCTTCTCGTGGCAAGGCGCGGTGCCAGGGAGTACGAGTTCGATCCCGCTTCGGACCATATATTGTTCTTCGTTTTTTTCTATTGTTGTTTGTCTGTCAATTTTTCCGAGTGCTAACACATACTTCTTTGTTCTATTATTCCCTATGACGTTATCAATGTGGATATACAATTGTGCATGACGTCATACATTTTGCGGAACCTCTCTCTACTAGAAAAAAAAAAACATTTGGTAGAATGTCAGTTGATCGCCCAGTGTAATCGGCGAAGCTCTTTCTGATATTCAACTATAGAGAGAAGGAGAAAATTAATGAGTAAGGTAAAGGTGTTCTTGATCTATTAGTTTACACATCAGTTATAGTTATCTTCTTCAACGATCGGCTACTACTATTAGATGCGTGTGTCACGGACACGGCAGTGTGTTTGAGGTCTTCGCATGGTCTCCATAGATTGTCATTGTCATACAGGGTTGTTTCTGTAGACCATATTTGTGGTCTGTGGTTGTTGAGAGTGGTTCAATCACGTCGGATATGCTGTGAAGTCTATGATTGTCTAACTGGCACATTAATCATTAACGGACATAAGGAAGATGAATTTGTCTAACTGGCACATTAACGGACATAAGGAAGATGAATTTTACCATCCTCTATGCGAAGTTAATTAGTTATTTAGTTAGTCAGCCAATCAGTTAGTTAGTTCGTTATCTTCAGGCAGAAGACGGCACATATGGCAGAAATCATAACGTTCCGTGTCTAGCGATTCATTTATAGGACTTGTAGGTCTTGTTGTCAGTTCGTTGCTAACACGAAAAAAATGGCAGCCATGAGCCATCTCAAATTAGACCCCTTTTTATTACCTTCGCCGATGCTACAAAGTTACATATACCTGTACTGAAAACATCACGTGTATCATTGCTCAAACTACCAAGTGTATCTGTGCTGAAACCATCAAGTGTATCTTTGCTCAAACTACCAAGTGTATATGTGATGAAACCATCAAGTGTATCTGTGCTGAAACCATCAAGTGTATCTGTGCTGAAACCATCAAGTGTATCTGTGCTGAAACCATCAAGTGTATCTGTGCTGAAACCATCAAGTGTATCTGTGCTGAAACCATCAATTGTATCTGTGCTGAAACCATCAATTGTATCTGTGCTGAAACCATCAAGTGTATCTGTGCTGAAACCATCAAGTGTATTTGTGCTGAAACCATCAAGTGTATTTTTGCTGAAACCATCAATTGTATCTGTGCTGAAACCATCAATTGTATCTGTGCTGAAACCATCAAGTGTATCTGTGCTGAAACCATCAATTGTATCTGTGCTGAAACCATCAAGTGTATTTGTGCTGAAACCATCAATTGTATCTGTGCTGAAACCATCAAGTGTATCTTTGCTCAAACTACCAAGTGTATCTGTGCTGAAACCATCAAGTGTATCTGTGCTAAAACCATCAAGTGTATCTTTGCTGAAACCATAAATTGTATCTGTGCTAAAACCATCAAGTGTATCTGTGCTGTAACCATCAAGTGTATCTGTGCTGAAACCATCAATTGTATTTGTGCTGAAACCATCAATTGTATCTGTGCTGAAACCATCAATTGTATCTGTGCTGAAACCATCAATTGTATCTGTGCTGAAACCATCAAGTGTATCTTTGCTCAAACTACCAAGTGTATCTGTGCTGAAACCATCAATTGTATCTGTGCTGAAACCACCAAGTGTATTTGTGCAGAAACCATCAAGTGTATCTTTGCTCAAACTACCAAGTGTATCTGTGCTGAAACCATCAATTGTATCTGTGCTGAAACCATCAAGTGTATCTGTGCTGAAACCATCAAGTGTATTTGTGCTGAAACCATCAAGTGTATCTTTGCTCAAACTATCAAGTGTATCTGTGCTGAAACCATCAAGTGTATTTGTGCTGAAACCATCAAGTGTATCTTTGCTCAAACTACCAAGTGTAACTGTGCTGTAACCATCAAGTGCATCTGTGCTGAAACCATCAAGTGTATCTTTGCTCAAACTACCAAGTGTATCTGTGCTGAAACCATCAAGTGTATCTGTGCTGAAACCATCAAGTGTATTTGTGCTGAAACCATCAAGTGTATCTGTGCTGAAACCATCAATTGTATCTGTGCTGAAACCATCAATTGTATATGTGCTGAAACCATCAAGTGTATTTGTGCTGAAACCATCAAGTGTATTTGTGCTGAAACTATCAAGTGTATTTGTGCTGAAACCATCAAATGTATCTGTGCTGAAACCATCAATTGTATCTGTGCTGAAACCATCAAGTGTATTTGTGCTGAAACCATCAAGTGTATCTTTGCTCAAACTACCAAGTGTATCTGTGCTGAAACCATCAATTGTATCTGTGCTGAAACCATCAAGTGTATTTGTGCTGAAACCATCAAGTGTATCTTTGCTCAAACTACCAAGTGTATCTGTGCTGAAACCATCAAGTGTATCTCTGCTGAAAAAAATAACATGTAATCTACCTGAAACCATCACGTGTATCTGTGCTGAAACCATCACGTGTATCTGTGCTGAAACTATCTTTCTCTTGCGTCAACAAGTGGCGTAGTTTAAGAAACCATGGAGCGCCATTCCACTCTGTCTCTTGCTTTGATGGTGCAGATTGCCATAGGTTGACTTGTCCATCTTTTGATGTTACTCGTCCATGTTAGTCTTGGTCTGCCGCTGCCTCTTTTACCTTGTATTTTCCCTTCTAATATTACTTTTATTAGACTGTTGTGTCTTTTAACATGACCAAAAAATGTCATTTGTCTTGCTCTAATTGTGTTTAGTAGTTCTTTTTTTTCATTTTTAGTTGTTTTAAAATGTCATCGTTTGTTTTTTTTCTTTCCATCCAATTCTACCTAATCTTCTATAAATCCACATTTCAAAGGCTTCAAGTTTCTGTTCTGTTTTCTGGTCTAATGTCCATGTTTCTGCACCATACAGGAATATTGAGAAGATGTAACATTTTGCTATTCTTAGTTTCAGCCCTGGTGTTATTTGTTTTGATGTTAGTATATGATTCATTGCATTTAAATTACTTTTTGCCATTCCTATTCTTTTATTTATTTCAGTTGTACATTTCCCATCACTGGTTGTAGTATGTCCCAGGTAGTTGTAGCTCTGGACTGTCTCTAGATGTATTCCTTCAACTTTAATATTTAATTGTAGGTCTTGAGAATTTTCTTTGTTTATGATCATAGTTTTAGTCTTTTTGATAATCATATCTAGTCCATATTTTTTGCTTGTCATGTTTATTACATTAAGTAATTGTTGTAGATCTTTAGGATTTTCTGCTAGTAGAACAGTATCATCAGCATATCTTAGGTTATTGATTATCTTCCCATTAATGTTAAGGCCTGGCATCTCATTTATGTTTTTAAAGATTTGCTCAGTGTATAAATTGAACAAGCTTGGTGATAGGATGCATCCTTACCTTACACCTCTTTTTATATCAATGGGTGTCGAGTTCTCCTTGTTATATTTTATTATTGCTGTTTGCTCCCAATACAAATTACATGGACTACAATTGACTATATACCCACAGTGTAATAGTCGAGCCGGTCTAAAGAATACAGAGTTTCTCCTTCAAAAATGTCAACTGACAGAGATCAGCGAGCTAAACTTAGAAACCAAGTCAGACGATTTGCACAATTGAAGCACCAATGATGACCTCCTGTTTACGAAGAAAGGAAGGAAGGAAGGAAGGAAGGAAGGAAGGAAGGAAGGAAGGAAGGAAGGAAGGAAGGAAGGAAGGAAGGAAGGAAGGAAGGAAGGAAGGAAGGAAGGAAGGAAGGAAGGAAGGAAGGAAGGAAGGAAGGAGGAAGGAAGGAGGAGAGGGAAGAAGGATGGAAGGAAGGAAGGAAGGAAGGAAGGAAGGAAGGAAGGAAGGAAGGAAGGAAGGAAGGAAGGAAGGAAGGAAGGAAGGAAGGAAGGAAGGAAGGAAGGAAGGAAGGAAGGAAGGAAGGAAGGAAGGAAGGAAGGAAGGAAGGAAGGAAGGAAGGAAGGAAGGAGGGAGGGAGGGAGGGAGGGAGGGAAGGAAGGAAGGAGGGAAGGAGGGAAGAAGGATGGAAGGAAGGAGGAAGGAAGGAAGGAAGGGAGGAAGGAAGGAAGGAAGGAAGGAAGGAAGGAAGGAAGGAAGGAAGGAAGGAATGAAGGAAGGAAGGAAGGAAGGAAGGAAGGAAGGAAGGAAGGAAGGAAGGAAGGAAGGAAGGAAGGAAGGAAGGAAGGAAGGAAGGAAGGAAGGGGAAGGAGGGAGGAGGGAAGGAGGGAAGGAGGGAAGGAGGGAGGTGGGAGGGAGGGAGGGAGGGAGGGAGGGAGGGAGGGAGGGAGGGAGGGAGGGAGGGAGGGAGGGAGGGAGGGAGGAGGCAAGCAAGGAAACAAGGAAGCAAGAAAGCAAAAATAGCAAGGAAGAAAGCTGAGGGGAAGAGAAGGAAGCTGAGGGGAAGAGAAGGAAGCTGAGGGAAAGAATAAAAATAAGAAGAGAGAAAAAAAAGAATGATGGGGAGGAGATAAAAGAAGAAGAAGTCGAAGACGAAGAAGTTAAAATTTAGACGGCATTTCTAACATTGCCAAAAAAAATGTGTTGCCATACATTTATTATGGTCACCAGACAGTGTTATATGTGTCCATCTTGAAACGTTTATTCTCATAATCATTAATGTACTACAACTACAGTGTCAGTGCTACAAAAATGAAAGAAACTAGAAATCTGACAATTGTGTATGATGTCTCATATTGTAAACACACAGAAAAGTATCGGTCTAAAAACTGATGGGAATGTCACAAACTTAGGACATCTCCACACATGAATAGCGCTGTCATGTCTTTAAACGTAAAAATTAGAGAACATTGCAGAGTTTGCTTTCCCAGTCACTAAACATCTACTTCTAACGGGTCTACGTGCACACAACTAGTCAGGTGTCAATATTAAAACTTAAAATGAAGTCAAATCTTCAAAATGCTGCATGTTTGAGTATGAAATATGGAGAGAAAAAAATTATATCGATAACTTGGGAGCCGCCATAGCTCAGTGGTTAGTGAACTGGACTACAAAGGACAAGCGGTCGGGTTCAATCCTGATCGGCGGCTTCCGGGTTCACCCAGCAGTAAATAGGTACCGGATTTTTTTTCCGGGAAAGTTACGCGGCACGGACGTAATGCCGAAAACATTACCTCAAAAATTATGTGCTGAAGGTCTGTAAAAATTATGGTCTGTAGCATCTATTCCATATACGCCACTTGGCGTGACAGGGCTCTTTCCTTTTTTTTTTATTACATCGATAACTTCACAGTCCATTAATATTTTAGTCACTCATGTTTCCGTTAGAGAGTTCATTACTCAGATGTTCATTTCACAGTTACCCTGATTTTCTGTAAAATGTTAGAATTTGTTAGCAAGCACGAATGGAAATGTTGCAGAACTTAAATAAAAACGATAGTTGCACTTCCCTATAGCTAGTCCTCTCGCTGAGTCCACAACTAAGACGATTCCAATACATAAACCGCTACATTTAAAGTAAAGAGAATTTTTGTGTTTCCATTGGGCAGGGAGTTGTTAAGAACTATGCAATGTTCAGGAACTAAGAATAACACTGGACACGAAGAGATGAAGCTAATTACTCGGGGATTGGTGCTCATTTACTTTCCTCATTCTAGTACGTGCTTGTTAATGCCTTTAGATTACATAATTGATTAAAACACCTAAAATCAGTATTCTTTTACTAATCATGTATTTCATCATCATTTCTTTTCTCGTTGTACCAGAGTCAGTGAGGGGAGGGGGAGGGATGGTGTTTTCTCCCATCTTCCCCCGTGTTAAGATAGATAGATTATCCATGCTGTGGCATGTCTTGTGTCTCCTTGACTAGTCGGCTTGTGTTGTTGTAAGAAATATTTAATGACCTCCCGCTATCTTTTTCTTGGTCTACCGCGTGGTATATATCAATTGACTAGCTTCGTGTTGGTCATGAATGGTAAGATATTTTCAGGCATTCTTTGCAGCTGACCAAACCATTTCATTTGTTGTCTTTGTATATAACGCTAGATTGGCTCAATATCTAAACTTTTTCTTATTTTCTCATTTCATTGCTTGCCACTTCATGAGATTCATACTGTCTCCTTCCGTACTTCTTAGACTCTACATTTCTGTAGTGATGAATTTACGCTTGTGATTTGTCGTAAGTGTCCAAGTTTGACATTGATAGCACAGAGTAGATATAAGTAATATTATATGGGGAAGCGTTCGGCTTCTCGTGGCAAGGCGCGGTGCCACTGAGTACGGGTTCGATCCCACTTCGGACCATATATTGTTCTTCGTTTTTTTCTATTGTTGTTTGTCTGTCAATTTTTCCGAGTGCTAACACATACTCCTTTGTTCTATTATTCCCTATTATCGCCTCGGAAGTTCCCCATATAATAATATTTATGTATTATTATTTGTACCCAGTATATAACCACTGGAAACTACTATTCGTGCTGTTTCGTCCAATAAATGTTTGTCTACAACACAAGTGTTCAGCCCTACTGGGAGATACTTGCATTAATAGGAAAGTACAAATATACAATTTATTTCCGGTCTGTGATCGTTACCCGATGCTATAGTCATTGAGTACGCCTTCGTGTAAGACACTGCTACAATAGCCAATTTTTTTAGTTGGCTGCGTGGCAGTGTGCCAAGCATTCGGCTTCTCGTGGCAAGGCGCGGTGCCACTGAGTACGGGTTCGATCCCACTTCGGACCATATATTGTTCTTCGTTTTTTTCTATTGTTGTTTGTCTGTCAATTTTTCCGAGTGCTAACACATACTCCTTTGTTCTATTATTCCCTAGATATAAATAAACTCTGCACCATATGTTTCTTGGTGTGTAACGATACTGCTTTATGCCGTAGAATGTATGATAAATGTCCTAATACTTGGTTAGGCTTATTACATATTACATCAATTTCCTTATCCATACTTCCACCTTCTGTGAACATTTTTCCTAAATATTTAATCTTTGATGCCTGCTTTAAGTCTTTATTTCCAACTGTTGTATTTATTTTTCTTCCTGTTAACATGCCTGCAATTGTATGTATTTAATGGGTATTCAATTTCTATCCAAGAGGAATTCTCAAAGAAAACTCCTTCAATGGCTCATACCACATATCCAAGTACGTTAAGTTAAGTGTCCCCTTTGAGGCATGTACACTCACAAAAGGTTTGGAATTTGCATTAACATGGACACATGGAGGTTGTAAAGAATCTGAGAGAGTTAGCGCTCTCATAATTTTCGTTGTTCAAAAGCCGAACAAGAAAAAAAAATTGAAACCCACAAATTAGTTGTCGAATATTTGACCACATTTTGAAATACAAGGGACAAGAGGTAGGGTTCGATCCCAACCGACGGCACTAGTTCACCCAGCCTTAAATGGGTACCGGATCTTTTTCTCGGAAAGTAAAGCGGCACGGGCGTAATACCAACCACGTTACCCCAAAAATCATGTACCGAATGTCTGTAAAATGTATGGTCACTAACACCATATTCCCTATACGCCACTTGGCGTGACGGGGGTACTTTACTTTTTTTTTTTTCACCAGATTTTGCTACTTTCTGCAGAACAGTAATTTAACTTTTGTAGTTAAGGACACATCATGGAAAATTAGGACCTGTAATAAATCTCGATTTTGGAATAATCGTTTTTGATGATGGTGCTTGAAGGATCCTAGATATTAGAAGTCTAGGGTACAGTTTCTAAAGGCATATCTAAACATTTTAGTCTGATAGCAATTGTTGTGTTTACAGCGTTGTGGATTATTTTGTGTGTTTGAGAGAACGACAGGGTGACTTTAGATTTGTGACAATACATATTGTTTTCTTCTTAAACTGTTGTAATTAACACCTTGTTAGTTAGTTGTTGCAGGAGCTACTGATTTAGGTGCTCTGTGCAAACCGTGAGCTGTGTGTTTCATCCGTTTTGATCATGTTTCGATATTCCAATTGTTTACGATGAATGATGATATCGTATGACAGGGAACAGTTGGCTGTTTTCACTTTCTGTGAGGTTTCGCCTTATGTCTTTTGGCGTGTGCTGAGACTGCTATGATGGGGACTACAGCTACCTTTCTTTGTTTGGGAGATGAGTTAGTAATTCGGATGATTACACTGGCACGGGCGGGTGAGCAGTTATGGATTTTAATTCGTTTGCAGTGATACCGGGGCCTTCCATAACCAAAGAACCAAAGAATTAACACCTTTATTGGCGGCTATTACTAGTATTTCATGAGAAGAGGAAAGTTGGAATACTTGGTTACAACTGGCAAAATAAAAGGAAAGAGAGATCGCGGACGACAAAGAGAGAAAATACTGGATAGCTTGGTGTCATGGCATGGAAAACAGTCAACAACAGAACTGATACGATGCACTGTAGATAGAAGATTGTGGAGGGACATGATCGCCTACGCCAACCGGCATGGTACATGATGATGATTATTAGTATTTAGTCACCGCTTATTTGACTCCTTTTGGATCACAGGTCACGAACATTCATCCTTATTTTTGTTAATTGTCTCTACTTCTCTTGTGTCTAGCAGTCCTAGAGAAGAACCGTCGGGACGGAAGCAAAGGCTGCGGGATGGAATTAGATTCAGTTGGAGAAGATGGCACAGAACCTGGTGTGTTCGAGGAGTGTGGGTGCAGCTCTTTTCTCCATGATGATCTGCAAGACGTAAGTCAATTAAGTCTTCAGTCTAGGTAAGTGTTTCTCAAACTGGGGTCTGCGGGACGCCCCCCCCCTCCCCCACCCCCACAGGTCCTAGAAGGCTTGAAGAATATTACGATATCTGGTAGCTAAATACTTTCGGGTTTTAAATCTTGAGGTGTAGTTGAATCCTGGGGTCCATGACTATAAAACGTATTTAATGGGAGTCCATGACTACAAAACATATTTAATGGGGGTCCATGACTACTAAACGTATTTAATGGGGGCCCATGACTACTAAACTTATTTAATGGGGGTCAATGACTACTAAATGTATTTAATGGGGCCCATGACTACTAAGCGTATTTAATGGGGTCCATGACTACTAAATGTATTTAATGGAGTCCATGACTACTAAGCGTATTTAATGGGGGTCCATGATTACTAAACGTATTTAATGGGGTCCATGACTACTAAACTTATTTAATGGGGGTCCATGACTACTAAGCGTATTTAATGGGGTCCATGACTACTAAATGTATTTAATGGAGTCCATGACTACTAAACGTATTTAATGGGGGTCCATGACTACTAAACTTATTTAATGGGGGTCCATGACTACTAAGCGTATTTAATGGGGTCCATGACTACTAAATGTATTTAATGGAGTCCATGACTACTAAACGTATTTAATGGGGGTCCATGACTACTAAACGTATTTAATGGGGTCCATGACTACTAAACTTATTTAATGGGGGTCCATGACTACTAAACGTATTTAATGGGGTCCATGACTACTAAACGTATTTAATGGGGGCCCATGACTACTAAACTTATTTAATGGGGGTCAATGACTACTAAATGTATTTAATGGGGCCCATGACTACTAAGCGTATTTAATGGGGTCCATGACTACTAAATGTATTTAATGGAGTCCATGACTACTAAACGTATTTAATGGGGGTCCATGACTACTAAACGTATTTAATGGGGATCCATGACTACTAAACGTATTTAATGGGGGTCCATGACTACTAAACGTATTTAATGGGGGTCCGCGACTACTAAACGTTTTTAATGGGGGTCCGCGACTACAAAACGTATTTAATGAGGGTCCGCGACTATAAAACGTATATAAGGGGGGTTCGCGACTAAAAAACGTATTTATTGGGTGTACACGACTACAAAACGCATTTAGTGCGCGGTGATAGGAAGTTTGGGAACCGTTGATCTAGGCCAATGTTTCTTGAGGATTTCCGTGATTTATCTTCTCCATATATTCCTGTGCATTCCTGGTTTTCTCTTTCCTAGGGGTTCTATGACAGTGCTTGTCTTGTTAAGCTGACACCTAGTTTTCCTAGTGTGTATCATCAAATACTCTCCCCATCAAGGCCAGCTCCTTGTCGTGGGGATGGGGCTTAACAGTCACCAGGGACTGAAAACCAAGACTGGCCAGGCCTTCCTACACCCGTGCAAGACCACAGTCTGCTCTAGCAATTTTAAGTGCTGAAGTCGGAGGCAACCAGCCAAAAGGCGCACTACAAAAATCAGGATGCCACGCACTCACGCCAATGGGAAGCATGCCTATAACTGCAAATCGATATGGCACTCGCCCTGTGATGGACACTCAGGCAGGTGCAGCGCCGGGCCCTCAGCCTCGAAAGGGCCCAACCTATATTACTGGATGTCCTTCTCAATCGCTCTGTGGAGTCAGGGGGCGAGAGAATAGAGTTACTGGCCAACCCAAAATAAGACCACTCAAAATAATGCACTGGAATGCTGAAGGCATCAACAGCAAAAGAGATGGGTACAGTAAAAAGATAGAATTAGAAAATATCCTGCATGAAGAACAAGTAAGCATATGCTGTTTGCAGGAAACCCATCTAAACAACGACATAGCCTTGAAGATTAGGGGATACCAGTGCTACCGATCTGACAGGAAAAACAGACAAAAGGGCGGAATACTGACTCTTGTAAGGAACAACATTAATGCATGTCAGATTGAAGTGTATATGGATGGGGCGGAATATCAAATACTGCACCTCAGGACAGGAAATACAGACTTCCATCTACTAAACTACTACTGTCCGAGTGACCGCCCACTAGCACTAGACACAATTACATTAAAAGAAAGAATAATTGTATGTGGAGACTTTAACAGCCATTCACAGAGCTGGGGCTATGAAGATATGGACAAGAGAGGTGAAGAACTTGAAAATTGGCAGGATGACAATGGGCTTATACTATTAAACCAGGCAACAGATCCACCAACATTCTATTCCAGATCATGGCATACCACATCTACACCAGACCTTGCTTTCCATTCACCAGACCTGGATTGGAATATCACACGTATTGTTGGGAAACAACTTGGAGGCAGCGACCACCGACCTGTCTTTTTAGTGGTGCAAAATGAGGCCGTCAGGGAGAGCAGCACTCTCTCCAGATGGAATTACAAAAAGGCAGACTGGAAAATGTATCAACATTACACCAGTGTACTGACTAAAGATCTAAATACAGACAGAGACATCAACAAGATAGTTGATGAATTCAGTAGACTAATAATACAAGCTGCCAGTGAAACAATACCCAGAGGGGCACGGAAACACTACAAACCATACTGGAATAGTGAACTAGAGCAACTGCACAATGACATGGAAACATCTCGAAAACAAGCAGAAAATAACCCCTGCCAGGAACACCACAATAACTATCAGCATGCTAAAGCCAAATTTCAATGGGCTAAACTGCAAGCCAGACGGAGAAGTTGGAAAGAGAAAACAGAGTACTTGAATCTAGAACGAGACACAAGAAAAGTGTGGAAGCTTGTAAAACAGCTGAATGATGAGGGTACAGAAAGGAACACAAAAATTACACTGAAGAAGGATGGAAACATTCTAACAGGTAAACATGCAGCAAATCACTTTGCAGACTCCTTTGCAAATGACAACAATATTGAAATTAGCCTAGAGAAACGTCAAGAGACCCGTCTAAAACAACAAAATGCAAGACAAGAAGAGACTGCACATGAAGTCATGGAAATACCCATTACACAAAGAGAGCTAGAGCTGGCAATATCCAAATTAAAAATGAAAAAGTCACCAGGTAGTGATGGAGTGTCTAATGAAATGATTAAGAACTTGGGAACTGCAGCTAAAGCAAAACTACTGCAGATCTACAACATTTGCTGGATCACAGGTAAAGTGCCACAGGCATGGAGAGAAGCAATTATGATACCATTACTAAAGCCAGGAAAAGATGGTTCAATGACATCCAGCTATAGACCAATCAGCCTTACAAGCTGTTTGTACAAAACAATGGAACGTATAATCAATCTCAGACTGCAGTGGTACCTGGAAAGTGAAAATCTCCTTGTCCCACAACAAGCAGGCTTCAGACAGTGTTACTCTACCGAAGATCAGGCAACCTATCTTTCCCAGGAAATTGAGGATGCGTTTCAAGAAAAGAAACTGGTACTAGCAGCATGGATAGACCTAAAGAAAGCATTTGATAAGGTATGGAAGGAAGGGCTTTTGAAGAAACTGAGAAATTATGGAGTAAATGGCAGGATGTACAAATGGGTCAAAGCATACCTGCATAACAGGAGAGCCAGAGTGCAACTGGATGGTCTTAAGAGTAAGAAGGTCCTACTGCGCCAGGGCGTTCCACAGGGAGGGGTACTATCTCCAACACTTTTTCTGATCTACATCAATGACCTAGTTACTGAATTACCACATGGTATCAAAGTGGCAATGTATGCAGATGACTTGGTAATGTGGTGCACAGAGGAGTATGCAACAGTGGCCTCCAAATTGTTACAAAGAGCTATGAATGCACTGAATTCATGGACAAATAGATGGTGTATCAGCATCAATACAGACAAATGCAGTACTACACTTTTCACTCTTTCCCCAAAACAAAAAGCAGGAGCCATCTATATAAACAATGAGCCTGTGAAAGAAGACATACAGGCTACGTATCTCGGAGTTACATTTGATAACAAACTATCTTGGAAACAGCAGATAAATAAGGCAACCCAAAAAGCAAGGAGAAAATTGGCTATTCTAAGAAAGCTGTGTGGAACTACGTGGGGTGCGAGTGGGAAAATACTCAGTAAAGTTTACCAACAGAGTATACGCCCACATTTAGAATATGGATCATCTGCATGGTGTTCAGCATCAAACACCACACTTCAAGAACTGGATAAAGTACAAAACCAGGCACTTAGGGTCATCACAGGAGCAATGAAATCAACACCAATATTAGAGATGGAGAAATTGTGGAGGATACCAGCACTGAGAGAACGGAGGGACACAAAGGTGCTGATACAGGCAGAAAAATTTGCTTGCATGCCGAGACATCCAATGAAGGACCGATTCCAAAATCTTGCATTGGGACGACTTAAGAGAAGCAGTTTTATCCACCAAGCCAAGCGTATTAGTAGACAAACACCAGACATGCCAAGAGCTGTTAACCCCCTACTGCCCATACCAGAACAGACTCCCTGGACAGAGGAATCAGGATTATCAGTTCAAATACGGACAGAAGTGAAAGGAATAGTTGATAAAGAGGAACAGAATAGTCTACAGCGAAAAACAATAACTCTCAGTTTCCTGGATGAAGAATACCCACAAGACCTATGGATTCGTGTGTATACAGATGGATCAGCACAGAATGCAGTAAAAAATGGGGGAGCAGGTGCATATATAGAATACCCAAATAACACTAGGGATATGAATAAAATAGCAACAGGGAAATATTGTCACAATTATGATGCAGAAATACAAGCAATAAAGTTAGCAATAGAAAAACTGCTGAACATTAATCTTAGCCCGCAGCCTGTAGTGTTTTTGACAGATGCAAGATCAGTACTCCAGGCACTACAATCCAGAAAATTACCACATTTGCAGACCTTATTGACTGAACTCTGCAAGCACCACAGGGTTGCCCTGCAGTGGATCCCATCTCACTGTGGAATACCAGGAAATGAGAAAGCAGATCAGTTGGCAAAGGAAGGTTCAACAGGCACACAACTAGATACACCTGTTACATACCATCATAAGAAACAGATAATCAAATCAATCAGAGAACCACAAGCCCCAAATCAGGATGCCTTTTATAATATGAATAGATATGAACAAGTTATTATTATACGTCTCAGAACAGGACACAATCGACTCCATAGTCACATGTATACAAAATTCAAGATCGGCACCTCAACTACTTGTACATGTGGACAGGCGCCCCAGACTGCTGAACACATACTTCAAGACTGCACTGAATATAGTAGACTGAGGAAAATCCATTGGCCCATAGATACAACACTACAGACAAAACTATATGGGCCACTGCAAGAATTACAAAAGACAGTAACATTTATACAGGAAACGACATTGCAGATATAGACAATGCTTCAGGCGAACGAAAGATAGATAGATCAAATACTCTATTCAAAATCTATTACTTAATAAGCCCATTTTCTGTTCTTTCCAATATATTTTCATTTATGAACTTGTCATACGTTCTGATGCTGAGAATTGTCTTAGTTATTAGTGTTGGTATGGCATAAAATGTTCAAATACAGCTGTGCAGAAAGCAATCAGCGACTTATAGCTGATTGTTTGTGCCAGGATCCATGATACAAGGCTGAACAAGATCCTACTATAACTCTCATGTGGTTGACATGGACATAGACTGGTCAGTCTGACCAAGCAAGTCAGAATCGAAAAGGAAATACAACCTGGTACCACAAATACTTTGCACAATGCAGTTATAGTATTAGTAGTAGTAGTAGTAGTAGTAGTAGTAGTAGTAGTAGTAATAGTAGTAACAGTAGTAACAGTAGTAGTAGTAACAGTAGTAGTAGTAACATACAGTAGTAGTAGAAGTAACAGTAGTAATAGTAGTAGTAACAGTAGTAGTAGTAGTAGCAACAGTAGTAGTAATAGTAACAGTAGTTGTAGTAGTAACAGTAGTAGTAGTTGTAACAGTAATAGTAGTAACAGGAGTAGTAGTAGTAGTAGTAACAGTAGTAGTTGTAGTAGTTGTAGTAGTAACAGTAGTAGTAGTTGTAACAGTAATAGTAGTAACAGGAGTAGTAGTAGTAGTAGTAGTAGTAGTAGTAGTAGTAGTAACAGTAGTAGTTGTAGTAGTAGTAAGTAGTAACAGTAGTAGTAGTTGTAACAGTAATAGTAGTAACAGTAGTAGTAGTAGTAACAGTAGTAGTTGTAGTAGTAGTAGTAGTAGTAACAGTAGTAGTAGTAACAGGAGTAGTAGTAGTAGTAGTAACAGTAGTAGTTGTAGTAGTAGTAGTAGTAGTAACAGTAGTAGTAGTAACAGGAGTAGTAGTAGTAGTAGTAACAATAGTAGTTGTAGTAGTTGTAGTAGTAGTTGTTGTAACAGTAATAGTAGTAACAGGAGTAGTAGTAGTAGTAGTAGTAGTAGTAGTAGTAACAGTAGTAGTAGTTGTAACAGTAATAGTAGTAACAGTAGTAGTTGTAGTAGTAGTAGTAAGTAGTAACGTAGTAGTAGTTGTAACAGTAATAGTAGTAACAGTAGTAGTAGTAGTAGTAACAGTAGTAGTTGTAGTTGTAGTAGTAGTAACAGTAGTAGTAGTTGTAACAGTAATAGTAGTAACAGTAGTAGTAGTAGTAGTAACAGTAGTAGTAGTTGTAACAGTAATAGTAGTAACAGTAGTAGGAGTAGTAGTAACAGTAGTAGTTGTAGTAGTAGTAGTAGTAGTAGTAGTAACAGTAGTAGTAGTAACAGGAGTAGTAGTAACAGGAGTAGTAGTAGTAGTAGTAACAGTAGTAGTTGTAGTAGTAGTTGTTGTAACAGTAATAGTAGTAACAGTAGTAGTAGTAGTAGTAACAGTAGTAGTTGTAGTAGTAGTTGTTGTAACAGTAATGGTAGTAACAGGATTAGTAGTAGTAGTAACAGTAGTAGCTGTAGTAGTTGTAGTAGTAACAGTAGTAGTTGTAGTAGTGGTAGTAGTAGTAGTAACAGTAGTGACAGTAGAAGTTGTTGTAGTAGTAGTAGTAGTAACAGTAGTAGTTGTAGTAGTTGTAGTAGTAACAGTAGTAGTTGTAGTAGTTGTAGTAGTAGTAACAGTAGTAGTAGTAGTAGTAGTAACAGTAGTAGTAGTAGTAGTAGTAACAGTAGTAGTGTAGTGGTAGTAGTAGTAGTAACAGAAGTAGTAGTAGTAACAGTAGTAGTAGTAGTAGTAACAGTAGTAGTAGTAGTAGTAACAGTAGTAGTGTAGTGGTAGTAGTAGTAGTAACAGAAGTAGTAGTAGTAGTAGTAGTAGTAGTAGTAGTAGTAGTAGTAGTAGTACTAGTAGTAAAGTAAAAACGTAAATAGCCCTGTCACGCCAATTAGCGTATAGGGAATATGGTGTTAGAGACCATAAATTACCAATTACGATGCACTATAAATAGAAGATTGTTTGAAGGACATGATCGGCTACGCCAACCGGTATGGCACATCATCAGCATGATGATGATGATGGTGATGATGATGGTGATGATGATGGTGACCATAAATTTTACGGACCTTCAGCACATCATTTTTGGGGTAAAGTGGTCGGTATTACGCCCGAGCTGCTTTACTTTCCTAGAAAAAAAATATGGTACCCAATTAAGGCTGGGAGTAGTAGTCGCAGTAGTAGTAAATCAAAATTATAAATATCTAAAGCTTAAAATCAAGTATGGTTTTTTTTTTTAACTTACCTGTTCATCTGAAAGGTTGAGCATATCTTTGTTTTTCCTCCTAAATTGTATATTCGTGTGCGCTTCAATGAATATCAACACGGATGTATGTTAACCAGCGTCTGTTGAAAGAGACAGCTGTGTACCTTGTCAAATCTGCTCTAAGCTTATCTAATATAAACAACAAAATGAATGACGCGAAAGGTAGGTAGGTTTTATGTGTGCTAAGAGCATTTAGGCTCTCAGTGATGTACTATCCTGGTTTCTCTCTGTCACATACGACAAATGTCTCTGACGTTTTGGCTGCTCTATATGTATGCCCAAACATTTTTTTTCCCTTTCAACGATACTGTCATTTTCTGAAACATCCTTCTTTAGTAAGAGAGACCTGCCAAAAACAAAAGGGAACCTTCCTGAAATGGATATTGGAAATGACACGCCAGTTATATAATGTAAAGGCTATCTCCATGCTTTGATCTTTCATGATTGTCAATGATTTCCTGTACATAAGGATTTGATATACATAATGATTTTTAAAATGTCGTGCAGGAGTCGGATGTTTCGGGCTGAAAGGCGCAAATATTACAGTTAATCTGCAAACCACAACACAACGCAGACACGCCCACTTAACGTCCTTTTAAGGGCGGATGACGAAGAGGTGTGATCCTTCAGTCATCGGGTAAACGCAAACGAACGATATACATAATGGTTAAATATACATACTATATTCATCATCATCAAAGTACCATACCTGCTGGCGTAGGTGATCATGTCTCTCCACAATCCCCGATTTCGACAGTTATTTATCATTTCTGTTGTTGACCTTTTACCAAGCCATTCTCTTAAGCTGTCTGGTATCTTTTCTCTTTACTTCCCTCTATTTCTTCGTCTCTTAATTTTCCCAGTTGTCATAATATATTCCAGCTGTTCCTTTCACATTACATGACCCAAAAATGATTGTTTCTTCCTAATATTGGAGAGTAACTCACTTTTTGCTTTAGCCTCTTTCAGAACGTTTTCATTACTCTTCTTAACTGTCCTTGATATTCTCAACATTCTTCTGTAAAAAGATAATTCTACAGCCTCCAGTGATTTTCTTGTCCTTTAACAATCTTATATTACCCATTTTAAATTATGTTTTCTCCTATAGAATGCCTTAAATTCGTATGCAATGCTGGTTATTAAGTAAAGTTTTCCTCTTATCCTTGCTCCGCGTGTGGGGAATATTTTGTTAGTGGCTTTATTTTTCTGTGACCACGATACATTGTTGGGTGATGTGGTCGGTATCACGTCAAGCCGCCTTTACTTCCCAGTAAAATCTCTGGCACACATCTTTAGGAGCTGGGTGAACTTCGGACCCTTGTCGGTCCGAAAAAAAATTCCACTGTGTCTGGTAATTGAACCCATGACCCTTCTAATGAGGAAGCGAACACACTAACCACTCAGCCACCGAGTTTCCCAGTTATATACAGATATTTATTTACGATATTTTTGTTTACTCACTTTGACGTAGTTAGATCCTAGATTATGCCTCTTTGTTTGTTTTTTTTTACTTTCTATCTGTGTTCCTGGAGAATACAAGTTTATACCGTAACGTCATGACGTGTTTGTGTCATCCTTTATTACCGTAAAGCTGTAATCATATATTCTACTCGTTTTTTGTTTATATCTTTTAGTATGTTTTCATTGCTCTTTTTCATTATCCAATGTATCTTAAGAATTTTTCTGTAACATCTTGTTTCGAATGAATCATATTGACCCTAGTCTGATTTCTGTGTTTAAATCATAATAAATATGTCTTCTTTCCTTCCTGGTTTACCTTTCTGCGTCGAGGGGGTAATATTTGCGTAGTGATTATTATTTCCAAGAATCAAAATGCCGATTTGTTTGCTTCCGTTAGTGGTGGGAGGAGCTCAGACTGCCTGTCAACAGAACAAGTCACGTGTGGCTGGTTTGCCTATCAAGAATTAAACATCTCCTGAAGAATAATTCTGGCATTACGTGGGAGTAGAGGGCCTGGGTGGTCAAAACGTCGGGTCTGGACAAGAAGGTCCTGGGTTTGAATCCCACAACACGTGACGAGGATTTTTTTTTTTTTTTTTTACTTCGAATCCATGGTTTCTTTGTAGCTTTACACTTCCTGTGTCTCTGGGTAGTGAAATCCGAAGTCCAGCCGTCTCGGAAAAACTTCAACAACAAAAAAAACGGTGGTCTTGTGAGCAAGCTGTGTAAACAACCATTGGCAGTTGGAAATGGAAAAGAGTATCCATAAAATGGCCCCTGTCCGTGCAAAATTGATGAGAAAAATTAACCTCAAAACGTAAAAAATGTAGTAGTTCTGATGTCGAAGAGCATATGTCCGTATGTCACGAGGAACAGCGATAACCCAGTGGTTAATTAACTGGGCTACTAAGGACAAGAGATCAGGTTCAATCCTTAACGACGGCTTCTAGGTTCACCCAGCCTTAAATGAGCAACGGATTTTTTTTCTTGGAAAGTTTAGCGGCACGGGCGTAATACTGACCACATTACCCCAAAATAATGTGCTGATGAAGGTTTATAAAAGTTGTGTTCACCAACACCATATTCCCTATGCGGCACTGGACGTGACGGGGCACTTTACTTACTTTATGACAAGGAACGCCTGAGTTTACAGCTGCCATTGTGAAAGGTAGGAGAGTAAAGCATTCAATCAAAATCCCGTCCTAGGGACTTCGTTCTTCATTTTCTTCTTCTTCTTCTCCAACTTCTTCTTCTATCCTTCCTCCTATGCCTTTGGCGTAGAGGTGAGATGCACTCTGCGATTCTTTGCTCTTCTGTTGGCCTCTTCTGGTGTTATCTCCTCCTAGTGACTCTAGTATTCCCTCTATCCATCTCTTTCTCGGTCTTCCTCTTACTCTGGCGTTTTCGTAGGGTTTGTTTATGGCTCTTTGAATCATTGTTAGTTATTGTTAGTTAGGACTTCGTTAGAGATATCAATTTATGGTTCTGTTTAGACGAATGCCTCGGTATCACTACAAATTAATTAAAATCCATAATTGCTCAACCGCCCGTGCCAGTGGAATCATCCTAATTAATGCTCATCTCATTGAAGAATCAAAACAAAGAAAGGCAGCTGCAGTCCCCATAGACGAAGAGGTGTGATCCTTCAGTCATCGGGTAAACGCAAACGAACGATATACATAATGGTTAAATATACATACTATATTCATCATCATCAAAGTACCATACCTGCTGGCGTAGGTGATCATGTCTCTCCACAATCCCCGATTTCGACAGTTATTTATCATTTCTGTTGTTGACCTTTTACCAAGCCATTCTCTTAAGCTGTCTGGTATCTTTTCTCTTTACTTCCCTCTATTTCTTCGTCTCTTAATTTTCCCAGTTGTCATAATATATTCCAGCTGTTCCTTTCACATTACATGACCCAAAAAATGATTGTTTCTTCCTAATATTGGAGAGTAACTCACTTTTTGCTTTAGCCTCTTTCAGAACGTTTTCATTACTCTTCTTAACTGTCCTTGATATTCTCAACATTCTTCTGTAAAAAGATAATTCTACAGCCTCCAGTGATTTTCTTGTCCTTTAACAATCTTATATTACCCATTTTAAATTATGTTTTCTCCTATAGAATGCCTTAAATTCGTATGCAATGCTGGTTATTAAGTAAAGTTTTCCTCTTATCCTTGCTCCGCGTGTGGGGAATATTTTGTTAGTGGCTTTATTTTTCTGTGACCACGATACATTGTTGGGTGATGTGGTCGGTA
Source organism: Megaustenia siamemsis (assembly GCA_032433765.1). Taxonomy (NCBI): domain Eukaryota; kingdom Metazoa; phylum Mollusca; class Gastropoda; order Stylommatophora; family Ariophantidae; genus Megaustenia; species Megaustenia siamemsis. The sequence continues at coordinate 62,960,049 of JAVIAB010000106.1, read as the reverse complement.
TCACGTCAAGCCGCCTTTACTTCCCAGTAAAATCTCTGGCACACATCTTTAGGAGCTGGGTGAACTTCGGACCCTTGTCGGTCCGAAAAAAAATTCCACTGTGTCTGGTAATTGAACCCATGACCCTTCTAATGAGGAAGCGAACACACTAACCACTCAGCCACCGAGTTTCCCAGTTATATACAGATATTTATTTACGATATTTTTGTTTACTCACTTTGACGTAGTTAGATCCTAGATTATGCCTCTTTGTTTGTTTTTTTTTACTTTCTATCTGTGTTCCTGGAGAATACAAGTTTATACCGTAACGTCATGACGTGATTGTGTCATCCTTTATTACCGTAAAGCTGTAATCATATATTCTACTCGTTTTTTGTTTATATCTTTTAGTATGTTTTCATTGCTCTTTTTCATTATCCAATGTATCTTAAGAATTTTTCTGTAACATCTTGTTTCGAATGAATCATATTGACCCTAGTCTGATTTCTGTGTTTAAATCATAATAAATATGTCTTCTTTCCTTCCTGGTTTACCTTTCTGCGTCGAGGGGGTAATATTTGCGTAGTGATTATTATTTCCAAGAATCAAAATGCCGATTTGTTTGCTTCCGTTAGTGGTGGGAGGAGCTCAGACTGCCTGTCAACAGAACAAGTCACGTGTGGCTGGTTTGCCTATCAAGAATTAAACATCTCCTGAAGAATAATTCTGGCATTACGTGGGAGTAGAGGGCCTGGGTGGTCAAAACGTCGGGTCTGGACAAGAAGGTCCTGGGTTTGAATCCCACAACACGTGACGAGGATTTTTTTTTTTTTTTTTTACTTCGAATCCATGGTTTCTTTGTAGCTTTACACTTCCTGTGTCTCTGGGTAGTGAAATCCGAAGTCCAGCCGTCTCGGAAAAACTTCAACAACAAAAAAAACGGTGGTCTTGTGAGCAAGCTGTGTAAACAACCATTGGCAGTTGGAAATGGAAAAGAGTATCCATAAAATGGCCCCTGTCCGTGCAAAATTGATGAGAAAAATTAACCTCAAAACGTAAAAAATGTAGTAGTTCTGATGTCGAAGAGCATATGTCCGTATGTCACGAGGAACAGCGATAACCCAGTGGTTAATTAACTGGGCTACTAAGGACAAGAGATCAGGTTCAATCCTTAACGACGGCTTCTAGGTTCACCCAGCCTTAAATGAGCAACGGATTTTTTTTCTTGGAAAGTTTAGCGGCACGGGCGTAATACTGACCACATTACCCCAAAATAATGTGCTGATGAAGGTTTATAAAAGTTGTGTTCACCAACACCATATTCCCTATGCGGCACTGGACGTGACGGGGCACTTTACTTACTTTATGACAAGGAACGCCTGAGTTTACAGCTGCCATTGTGAAAGGTAGGAGAGTAAAGCATTCAATCAAAATCCCGTCCTAGGGACTTCGTTCTTCATTTTCTTCTTCTTCTTCTCCAACTTCTTCTTCTATCCTTCCTCCTATGCCTTTGGCGTAGAGGTGAGATGCACTCTGCGATTCTTTGCTCTTCTGTTGGCCTCTTCTGGTGTTATCTCCTCCTAGTGACTCTAGTATTCCCTCTATCCATCTCTTTCTCGGTCTTCCTCTTACTCTGGCGTTTTCGTAGGGTTTGTTTATGGCTCTTTGAATCATTGTTAGTTATTGTTAGTTAGGACTTCGTTAGAGATATCAATTTATGGTTCTGTTTAGACGAATGCCTCGGTATCACTACAAATTAATTAAAATCCATAATTGCTCAACCGCCCGTGCCAGTGGAATCATCCTAATTAATGCTCATCTCATTGAAGAATCAAAACAAAGAAAGGCAGCTGCAGTCCCCATAGTCTGTAGCATAGCAGCTACAGCACACGCCAAAAGACATAAGGCCAAACGGCGCCGAAAGTGAAACCAGCTGAAACTGTCCTTCGTTATACGATATCACCATTCATCGTAAGCAATTGGAGTATATATAAACACGATCTGGAAGAAAACCGTAGCTCACGGTGTGCACACAGTTTTACACTCAGTAACTCCGCCAGCAAGCCGGACTTGGGATATGAGGAAACTGCAACAAAAGGAACACTTTTCAGACAGAGCCTCAATGGTTCCTGTCGCTTGTCCACCACATTGACCGGAAGTCCAGATATAAATTTGACGTTCACAAACAGTAGTGGAAGTAATTAGGTTATGTGATAGTTTGCACGACATGTTGTGATATCCGCGCCCTTAGGTAGATCTGTGTCTTCAGCAAGGTGTTTTTGAGTATTAGGTTGTCTTCCCTGTTTATCCTTACGCGCCTGATCAGACCATTTTAGCTGTTACCACAGGCACTGCCTGGAGGCGAAGAAGAGTCTTGATCACGTGATGTCGCTGGTCCCTGTACAAGCAGTCAGTTAGGAGTTGCTGATCATTTTCAGTTCAGGTGGTGCTTGGAGTCTACGCCTGTTTTTTTGTAACCCAGGTCGATTAAAGAGAGATTGAACCCTGCTCGCTAAGCTACGGTCCCTACAAGTACGCTAGTGATCTAACAATATAAGCAACGAACGAATACAAATAGGGGGTCTAGATTTAAGAAAATGTATTTATAGTTCGCTTCAGATTTTTTGCCTCACTTCAAAAAACCACAGCTCAGCAACCATTTGTGCTACAGTGCTGATATTTTGCATGTAACCTACTGAATCTCATAACGTAATAGAAAAAATAAATTCATTGCAAACAAACTGCTGGTTTTTCTTGTGCGCTTGCTTACCAGGAGGATAAAAGTATGATTAAACTTGGGCACATTTGAATCAAAATTTAAGAGTATTTACCCCTTCCATATCACTTCAAGAATGATTTAAACATCTTCATTTGGGAATTTCCTTTATATGTTGGTGGGTAAAGGCACCGGTTTACACTATTGAATTGCAAATGTCAGATTTTTGTCAATATTTGCACATGTGTAGCAAATTTCTCTTATATTCGGTGCGCAATTCTGGTTTTGCACTTACTGGATTAAAATTGTCAACTTTTTGTATCACGTCATTAGTATAACGTCACCAAAAATACTAAATCAAATTATTTACATAGGCGTGTTTTGTGAGTTGTGCCCTTAACAATGAGTTTAAAGTTGAAATTTGTTACTGAACAAAATATTACAAAGAAATTATATTTATATTTTTGTAGAGAGGCAAAACGAGGGAGTCTATATCACAGCATATCAAATCCTGAAAAGAGAACGATGCACGTGTTAGGTTTAAGTAAACGGTCGTTTCATAGATCAGTGAAAAATGTTCAATGTGAATGTTCAAGGAAAGAAAGAAGTCGAGGAAGAAAACATTTGTTAGACAGTTTTGACAGAGAACTTGTCCGCAGAGAGATTTGTAAAATGTTTGACTTAGGGGAAGAAGTTACCATAAGGAAACTTAAGATTTGGCTTAAAAAGAACACCAGTATTGCTGTATCAAAAACTACACTATGGAGAAGTGTGCGGAGTTTAGGCTTCACTTTTAGAAAATATTCTTGTGGAAGAAACATCATTTGCGAGAAACCTCATTTAGTAGCTGCAAGAAGCAAATATTTACGTGAAGTTAGACAAATGCGTAATGAAGATTATGACATTGTGTACTTGGACGAAACATGGATTAATGCCCACCACACAAATGAAAAAGAATGGCAGTCATTAGATGGGACTATTAAAAGGTATGTACCTAGCAGCAAAGGAAAGCGCCTTATAGTGGCACATGCTGGGAGCAAAAATAATGGCCTGGTGGAGAATGCTGAACTTGTTTTTATTGCAAAGTCAACTGATAACCAGGATTATCATTCAGAGATGAACAGTCATATGTTCAGAGATTGGATTAAAGACACTCTTTTGCCTTTATTAGATCGACCATCTTGTTTGATCATGGATAATGCATCTTACCATAACAAAGTGGCACAAGAAGATAAAGTTCCAACATCATCAAGCACTAAAGCTGAAATAAAGACATGGCTGACAAGGGAACAAATACCATTTAACGATATGTATCTCAAGCCTGAATTACTTTCACTTGTAAAACAGATACAACGGCCAAAGATATTTCAAATAGATAAATTAATTGAAGAACATGGTCATAGATGTTTGAGGCTGCCTCCATATCACTCACACCTAAATCCTATTGAATTAGTTTGGGCAAAGATCAAAGGGCAAGTAGCATCCGAAAATAAAACTTTCAAATTATCTGATGTTAAAGAGCTTACCAATGTTGCTATTTCAAACATAGACAAAGATTATTGGGCTAGTTGTGAAGACCATGTTATGGTTGAGGAAGATAAGTATTGGAGAAACGATGGTCTGTGGGTTATTCAACCAAAAATGGTAATACGTCTATTAGATTCGGCAGATTCTGAATAAAACTCATTTGTTTGAACTTACTGAAGTGACTTTGTTGGAGTTGGAAACTCTGGATACGGACCACTTCAGGAACTGTTTTTTTAGTGAGTTGACGATGTATTCTATGTTCTTAAAATAAATAATTTCTATTCGGTGAATGTTCGGCCTATTTTGATTTGATTCAATATTAGTTGTATAATTAAAAGAGCCCAATCCAAATGGGTAGCATGTTGTGAAAAAGTGCAATTGTGGCGGTTTATTCCCCTATACACCTTCAGGCATGACAGGAACACTTACTTACTTACTCTCTTATTATAAAGTAATAATGTCCCTTATATAAAAATAAAAGTTACGCCTTTTCCTCTAAAAAGTGTAAAAGATCTTCATTTACCGTACATTCTGTTTTTTGTGTCAAAATAAATACAAATATGAAGGAGATCAAAGGAAGTTGCCGCTTTGAGGAAACGGTAACACATACGATAATTTAAATGATAAATTCGTTACGTCATTGAAAATCTAAGGTCGCATGCAAAAAATCATGGTATTCTATCAGACGGTTTTCGAGATATTACTGGAATTAGGGAGGCAAACAATCTGAAACAAACTATAGTATGAATGTGTAAATGTATTAATCATATAACAGGATGTAGTAAGGGAGCTAAACGTGATACCAGAATTAATTCGGGACAAGGGAGAGAAGAGTGCATCCATACATACATAAACGTTAATTTGTTAACAAACAAAAAACTATCCTAAGTTGACAACGGAAATAATAGGCATTTATAGCATAGCAAAGTATGCGTGATTCACTGGGTTGGGTGTATGATTATCTATCTATCTATCTATTTATCTATCTATCTATCTATCTATCTATCTATCTATCTATCTATCTATCTATCTATCTATCTATCTATCTATCTATCTATCTATCTATCTATCTATCTATCTATCTATCTATCTATCTATCTATCTAGCTATCTATCTATCTATCTATCTATCTGTCTATCTATCTATCTATCTGTCTATCTATCTATCTATCTATCTATCTATCTATCTATCTATCTATCTATCTATCTATCTATCTATGTATGTCTGTCTGTGCATATAATCGCGTGTTTGCATGGCCATATGTAGGTGTGTTGTTTAAATATGTCATGTGTAACTTAACACTAGAACACAGGCCGCTCCAAATACACTTTATTCTTTAAATGCGTCAGCGACAAAGTAGTTAACACACTCTTGTTGAGACCATATTTGTGCACGAATTCTTGCATTTTCATCCCAAGGTCTGGTCGATCCGGACTGCTTAGTGGGAAAAGCATATCAACAACAGCTTACATGAACAAACAATCAGCCTGCACACGCTTCGAGAAATGCTGGGACGCGCGGTGGAGCGAGTATGCCCTGACAATTGCAATGAAGCTGTAATGGAATGAGCCGTGATAGCTCAGTGGTTAGTGAACTGGACTACAAAGGACAAGGGGTAGGGTTTGATCCCAACCGACGGCTTCCGGGTTCACCCAGCTTTAAATGGGTACCGGATTTTTTTTATGGGGAAAGTAAAGCGGCACGGACGTAATACCGACCACATTACCCAAAAATAATGTGCTGAAGGTTTGTAAAATGTATGGTCACTAACACCATATTCCCCATACGACACTTGGCGTGACGGGGGCTCTTTACTTTACTTTACTTTACTTTACTTACTATAATGGAATAGAACCTACAAGGCAATCTTCAGTCCAACACTAGACAACTAGACATGGACGCTAGACTCAAAAACAACTCGATAAAAGAACCACTACTACCGAAATGAAAGACGTTAGACGAAAGACAGAAAACAGCCAAAGGGATAAGATCAGAAATGAAGAACTAAGAAAAAAGCTAGGGATAATCCCACATTTGAATACATAAAGGAATAATAGGTTAATTTGTTTAGCCACGTGATAAGACATAAAGTATGACGATTAAATAAGACGAAAATACAACAGAGGGGTTTCTTTCTGAGCTTAGCCGGTGAGAGGGGGGATGGGAGAGAGTGAGTGAGTGAGAGAGAGAGAGAGAGAGAGAGAGAGAGAGAGAGAGAGAGAGAATTTTAAATAACCCAACGTGGCGGAAAATTACACAGATCTATTAATTAAATTTTAATGAAATGGGCTTTGTCGTATTGATAGACGGTTGGTAGCACGCACAAACGATAAGCCAGTAATTTGGTTTAAAAAAATATTAGTATCTTATTCTGGGTGCTGCTTTGCTAAACAGCTTCTCTCGTGGCTAATATTGGACGGACATATTGTCATATTCATCCGCAGAACGAACAAGGTGTATTCGTAATGCCCGGTCTCGTCTCCTTTCTCCTGCACCTTTTGTCTTCTGAACTTGATATCAGCAACTTTGTATTACTGGTTACAAAACAATATCTATGGTTGTAAGATTATCAGAATTATAACAATAACGAGCATTTAGAGAGAAACGAAATTAATATTATAAGAAGCTTTCGGTAAAGAAAAATGCAGAGTTGAGATTTAAAAAAATTGGGCTTGATTATTTAAGACTTTATATATAAATAATTTAAATTTATTATTTATTTTAAATATTTAAATAATTATTGTCTTTACTTTAAATGCTCCCCCCCCCCTTTCCTCCAACCTAATTGGATAAGAAAAATACGCCCTTACCCGGGTAATTTCCCCCCCCCCCCCCTTGAAAATGAAAAAAACTGAACACGACGAGCCTTTAATTTAATAAACGTTTGATAGAGCATGAAACTCAAGGGTCGGTGACGGAAAAGATGAACTGATGAAATACCAGAAACACTGGGAAACATAGCATAAGGCAAGGCTATTGAAGGCCTATTGGGCCGAAACGTTGTTTAATCTGTGTCGTCCACTAATCACGTAAAGCTTCTAACATACCATTTTTTTTTTCTATTTTGTATTTTTCCTCACATTCAGCTTTTACTACAGCTTCGCATTTTTATGCATTCATTTGCATTTCTTTGCCTTAACCCCTATAAGGCAAGGCTAACATGACAGACAAGCCAGAGATATCAAATTGTATCTCCCATTGCAGCTGAAATGTGAATGATGAAAGGAAGGAAGGAAGGAAGGAAGGAAAGAAGGAGAGAGAAAGGAAGGAAGGAAGGAAGGAAGGAAGGAAGGAAGGAAGGAAGGAAGGAAGGAAGGAAGGAAGGAAGGAAGGAAGGAAGGAAGGAAGGAAGGAAGGAAGGAAGGAAGGAAGGAAGGTGAGTATAAATATACTGATGATATAGGTAATATATACAATAATTATTTAGTACAAGTATTTTTTTTTTTTACTGAAAACCCATAATTTAGGTAGACAGGAGATGCTTTGAACGACATAAACTAATATTTTGAGTAGAAGAATTTCTCCTAATTATTCTTAGAGAAATAAATACACATACAAAATGTACTTGTTAACCTATACTATTACCCGAGGTAAAGTCTCGTTGGCCTCCATAGCTCAGTGGTTAGAGCACTGGTCTTGTAAACCAGGGGTCGGGAGTTCGATCCTCCTTGGGGGCTTTTTTTTTTTTTTTTTTTTATTTATTATTATTTTTTTTTTTTAATTGCTCAATTCATTAATGTCTTAAGAGAAAGTGATTCCAAGTCATTACATAGACTTTATTTTTGATAATAGAGAAATGGAGGCTGGGGACAGAGAGTGTTTCAGACTCAGCTCTACTGGATCTGGTCTGTGATAAGATTAAGAATAAAATTGTACGAAAGACACCAATCTCATTGGTTTAAATCACGAAATAATGACTACATTTTATTTATAAGGTTTTTTTTCAGACCTTCTTCTCTCATCTAACCGAATCATCATCATCATCATCATCATCATCATCATCATCATCATCATCATCATCATCATCATCATCATCTTGTGAAGACGGGAGTCTCCGCATCTAAATTTAGTTACCATTTCACGCTGTCTTGTCTTGATTGTGAACGTGGTCCTATCAATCTCTTAATATCAAAGAAAACAAATACACAAGAATGTAGAGTAAGACTAAATGAAAAAAAAAATCATGAAACAAGTACGTAGATTCAAATACCTGGGATCAATAATAACATCAGATAGCAGATGCACTGTAGAAATTAGAAGCAGAATAGGGCAAAGTAAAGTAAAGAACCCCGTCACGCCAAGTGGCGTATGGAGAATATGGTGTTAGTGACAATACATTTTACAGACCTTCGGCACGTGATTTTTGGGGTAATGTGGTCGGTATTACGCCCGTGCCGCTTCACTTTCCCAGAAAAAATCTGGTACCCATTAAAGGCTGGGTGAACTGGAAGCCGTCGGTTGGGATCGAACCCTACCTCTTGTCCTTTGTAGTCGAGTTCACTAACCACTGAGCTATCGCGGCTCCCAGAATAGGACACGCACAGACAGAAATCCATGGAATAAAAAAAACATCTATGTAACAAATCATTGCCAATTAATGTTAGGAAAAGTGTTCTAAAGTGCAACATCTAACCTGTCCTACTATATGGAAGCGAGTCATGGACGATAAGTAAGATAACATAAAGAACATAAGGAGGCGAAGGCGCGCCTCCCAGCACCAGAGCTGGAAGCTGTCAGCGACCCATAGCTGATGGCTTGCGCCAGAATCGGTGAACCAACACCATCCAGACCCTCCTCCACCTCTCCGTGGTGCCTCCAGTAACAGACTAACCTGTCTAGTCTGGCCAAGTGAACAGGGACCGAAGAGGGAAGACAACCCGGTACTCAAAAACGTCGTGCTGAAGTCGGATGCGTTGGGCCGAAAGGCGCAGATATCACAGTGTTACACTGCAAACTACAACACAACGCAGACATGTCCACTTAACGTTCTTTTAAGGGCGGATGACGAAGAGGAAGTCTACAGTCTACGAATACTCTAGTCATCGGGCGAACGCAACCAACCAACAAACCAACCAGAACATAAGAGGCAGCTGAGAACAATTCTGTGAATTCCATGGATAGCAAAGATTACAAATGAAGATTGTTTAAAACGAGCTGGAGAAACCAGAAATATCAAAATCATAAGGAAGAGACAATTTATTGGATATGACGTGAGAAAAGAAGGCATTAAGAATACTATAACAGGCAGAATGATTTAAAAGAAGAGCAGAGGAAAGCAGAGAAAACAAAAAATATTAAACAGCTTATCCAAATGGCATAACAAAAGATCGAGAGCCGCGATAGCTCAGTGGTTAGTGAACTGGACTGCAATGGACAAGAGGTAGGGTTCGATCCCAACCAACGTCTTCCGGGTTCACCCAGCCTTAAATGGGTACCTGATTTTTTTTTTCTAGGAAAGTAAAGCGGCTCGGGCGTAATATCGACCACATTACCCCAAAAATCATGTGCTGAAGTTTTGTAAAATGTATGGTCACTAACACGATATTCCCCAAACGCCACTTGGCCATGACGGGGGCTCTTTACTTTACTTACTTTATAACAAAAGATCACCGACTGAAATTATGACATATATGAAAGACATGAAAGACATATATGAAAGACATATATGAAAGACATATATGAAAGATCACGAGGTGTGGAGAAAGATGATCGCTTACGTTAACAGACATGGCACCTGATGATGACTATCTAATCTCTTGATGTTATCAGGTAGTCCATATTTGTCTAATTAAGTGCGGCATTATCAATAACTTATTTTTATTAAAATGCTGCAAAAAGTAATGTTATGTACGTGAATGCATGTGAAGAGTATGTGACATTAAAGGACCGAAATCTGACTAACACACAGCACAGTCGATTTTGTGTGTAAAGTAAAGTATTTTTGACAGCAAAACTGAATGTTAAAGTAGTGACAATTTTTTTTGTAAAAAAAGGAAAAATTAGTACGTTAACAGCTTTACGTAGATGAGAAATAAAACAAAAGTAGAACGACGTTTCGGCCAAGAAGGTCTTCAGCTGGAACAATAAAGAACACACAAATGTTTATTGTTCCAGCTGAAGGCCTTTTTGGTCGAAACGTCATTCTACTTTTGTTTTATTTCCCACCTACGTAAAGCTGTCACCAATCTACATTTTTTCCCCCTTTTAAAAAAAATAATAAATTGTCATTATTATCATCAGCTTTACAGCAGCATTGAGAGCCGCGATAGCTCAGTGATTAGTGAACTGGACTACACAGGACAAGAGGTCGGATTCGATCCTGATCGACGGCATCTAGGTTCACCCAGCCTTAAATGGGTACCAATTTTTTTTTCTGGGAAAGTAAAGCGAAACGGGCGTAATACCGACCATATTACCCCAAAAATCATGTGCCGAAGATCTGTAAACTATTATGGTCACTAACACCATATTCCCTATACGCCATTTGGCGTGACGGGGGTACTTTACTTGTTGTTACTTTACAGCATATTTGCATTTCTAGGCATCTTTATGTCCTTAACCCTGAATATAAAAGTGGACGTTTACCTACTTTTCATTATATTCATTACTTCATATAGTTTATTCTATTCATTAGTTCATATAAGTTCATTAAGTTCATTATGTTCATTAGTTCATATAAGTTCATTATATTCATTAGTTCATATAAGTTCATTATATTCATTAGTTCATATAAGTTCATTATATTCATTAGTTCATATAAGTTCATTATATTCATTATTTCATATAAGTTCATTATATTCATTAGTTAGTATAAGTTCATTATATTCATTAGTTAGTATAAGTTCATTATATTCATTAGTTCATATAAGTTCATTATATTCATTAGTTCATATAAGTTCATTATATTCATTAGTTCATATAAGTTCATTATATTCATTAGTTCATATAAGTTCATTATATTCATTAGTTCTTATACGTTCATTATATTCATTATTTCATATAAGTTCATTGTATTCATTATTTCATATAAGTTCATTATATTCATTATTTCATATAAGTTCATTATATTCATTATTTCATATAAGACCATTATATTCATCCCATGGTATTCTTGTTGTTTGGGAATGAAGCGAAAAGTTTCCAGGGGCATATATTTCTTTAGTGGGGGGGGGGGGGAGAGTTCAATTGCATCTTCCCCCTTGATTCTCTCTCGGACGCCTTTACTTTCTTGATGACGTTCAGGTGCATGATTTCGTTTAAAATGGGTTGACTTGAGGAGGTCGTGGTTCGATTCCTAGTTTGTAGATATGGCGGTTGGGGTAGATAACACTTCGATTTATTTCATGTTTTTTATAGTCATCATGATTGCAATAATTATCATTATAATTATCACCATTATCTTCACCATCATCATTACGATCATAATATCACAATTATCATCATTATCATCATTATTATCATCATCCCCATCATCACGCATCATCATTACCATCATTATTATCATCTTCAAAATCGTCACCATTGCCATCATTATTATCATAATTATCGTCATCCCCATCATCGCCACCATCATCATTATCATTGCCACCATCATCATTATCATTATTATCATCATTATCATCATCCTTACCATCACCCCCATCATCATTACCATCATCACCATCATTATCGTAATCATTATCATCATTCCCATCATCATGACCATCATCATTATCATCATCTCCATCATCATTACCATCATCACCATAATTATTATCACCATTACCATCATTATTAACATCATCATCATTATCATCCTCATTATCATCAGCCCCATCATCATCACCATCATTATCTTCACTGACATTATTATCACTATAATCATCAGATTTACAATAACTATTTTAACTGCCAGTCTGAATTCATTCTCTGACTGTGATGCCTACTTCAGTGATCTAATCATTATGAAGTTCGTGATGTATTGATCCTATTTATAAGACATTCCCTTTTTCCACTGTCTTCTTCTTCTTCTTCTTCTTCATCATCATCTCTCAACCCTAGCAGTGGCTGTGGCACCTTAATAGACTTCATCAACTTGGAGTCGTTGTGGCACCTTAACAGACTTCATCAACTTAGGAGTCGTTGGGGCACCTTAACAGACTTCATCAACTTAGGAGTCGTTGGGGCACCTTAACAGACTTCATCAACTTGGAAGTCGTTGGGGCACCTTAACAGACTTCATCAACTTAGAAGTCGTTGGGGCACCTTAGCAGACTTCATCAACTTAGGAGTCGTTGGGGCACCTTAACAGATTTCATCAACTTAGAAGTCGTTGGGGCACCTTAGCAGACTTCATCAACTTAGGAGTCGTTGGGGCACCTTAACAGACTTCATCAACTTAGAAGTCGTTGGGGCACCTTAGCAGACTTCATCAACTTAGGAGTCGTTGGGGCACCTTAACAGATTTCATCAACTTAGAAGTCGTTGGGGCACCTTAGCAGACTTCATCAACTTAGGAGTCGTTGGGGCACCTTAACAGACTTCATCAACTTAGAAGTCGTTGGGGCACCTTAGCAGACTTCATCAACTTAGGAGTCGTTGGGGCACCTTAACAGACTTCATCAACTTAGGAGTCGTTGGGGCACCTTAACAGACTTCATCAACTTAGGAGTCGTTGGGCACCTTAACAGACTTCATCAACCTTCTCCATTTCTCTCAACCTTTGCTTATTCTTTGGGACTCTACAAAATCGAGGCCTGTTCATCCTTTGGTGTTATCTTCCCATCCACTTCTATATCTGCCCCCCCCCCCTTTCTCGCTCTTTTCACAATATTTTGATTATATTACCCTAAAAAGGGTATATAATTATATATTATTGTCCTATCAAGGGTATTATGGCGTTTAACATGTCTATGTCAATTGAATTTGTTTAATTAAATTAACTGGCAAAATTGTTCTTATTTTGAGTTTTCTTGAATCGGTGTTATACAGAGCCAACTCTGACCCATGGAAGTGAATCATGGATAGCAGACAAACAAATGGAAAGTCGATTACAGACCATAGAGATGGGATTTCTCAGAAGAATGTTGAAAATTCCATGGACAGCGAAAAAAAAAAAAAAATAAACCATTGAAGAAATTCTCAAAGAGGTCGACACAAATAAGGGAACTCATAAAAAATATCAGAAAGAAACATTCGCCATTTTTCTGGCACATCATGGGAAGAGGAAAGTTGGAATACTTGGTTAAAGCAGGAAAAATACTGGGAAAGAGATATCGTGGACGACAAAGCGAGAAAATATTAGAGAGCTTCGTGTCATGGTATGGAAAACAATCAACAACAAAATTGATAAGATGCACTGTGGATAGAAGAAGATTCCTTAGTTTCTTCATGGCTTTACTCTCCTTCCACTGGCACGGACGTTTGAGCAATTATGGATTTTCATTCATTTGCAGCGACACCGGGGTCTTCGAATAACTATATCTATACCCTCCCTCTGATTTCTGGATAATGAGATGCGATGTCTAGCCCTCTTGGATGAGAGCGAAATACATTATGTCCCCCAGTGGACTCTGCGCACGATAAAGAAACTTTGAAAAGATTACATCAAAAGTGACGTCAGACCGGGCAAAAATGACAAGAAAAGTCTACTTGAAACACCAAAAACTCTCAATGATAAAAAAAAAAACCCAAAAAACATTAGAGTACTTCTGAAGTTGGAGAATATCTGCTTGAAAGGCGAAATGCACCTGAGCACACCGTTGTCGTTCTTGATAAAATAGTAATATTCCTGAAAAATTAAGTCCATAGGGACTTTATTAAAGATATAAAACAAAATGAAAAGAGAACTACTAAACACAATTCAAACAAGACAAATGCGATTTCTGGGCCCTGTTAAAAGACACAACAGCCTACTGAAAGTAATCCTGGATGGGGAACATACACGGTAAAAGAGGCAGAGGCAGACCGAGACTAGCATGGACAAGTAACATTAAAAGATGGACAAACCAGCCTATGACAGCCTGCACCATCAAAGCAAGTGACAGAGCAGAATGGCGCTCCATGGTAGCCAACCTTCGATGCGGAGATGACACTCTATGATGATGATGAAACAAAACAAAATTAACTGCAAAAGGACTGAATACCACAATGTGGAGTGAAGAAACCATTGAAAGACCCAATAAATACCCTCGTATATCACTAAAACATTGCTGTATCAACATTAATATATGAAAAAATACTGTAGCTAAAATGGTAGTGGACCAGAACTGTGTATATTCCTCGCCACTCGAACGGGTACAAGAGGAAGCGAAGAGAGAAAGAAACTGCGTCTAAACGGGTAGTTTGGAGCAGCAGGATTGCTGAGCTATGGTCTACTTTAGATAGGGCCCGCAGGCTGTAAGGGAAACCCGGGAAAACTTCCAAATAGCGTTTTTTTTTTTTTTGTTTTATTTTTTCAGATATGCATGTAGGGGCGGTTGTGAGTAGAATGACGTCAGCTGTCTACAGCTCACAAAGCTGAAAGCGTAATTTGCTATTCTTCCACTATTGGCTTTCATGTGGACACCGCATAGCAAAAGAAGACAACGAAGATTAAAACAACAAATACGTGGAACAATTAAGAGAGAGAACTGAATTATGGACAAACGAACAATACCTAACCTAACATTGAATGAAAAACAAAATCTTTCGGACATATATTGCGACTCTACTTCTTCTTCTTTTAAATTCCTTCTTCATTTGGAGCGTCGAGGCAAGAGATAGTTTTCTGTCTTTTGATTATTTGGTTGGCCTATCCTCCTAACCTTATAGTAGGCTGTTGTGTTTTTTTAACAGGGACTCAAACCCCACAAGTGGATATCAAAATTGAAGGAATAGACCTGGAGACAGTTCAGAACTACAACTACCTTGGACATACTATAACCCAGTGATGGAAAATGTACAACTGGAATAAACAAAATAATAGGAATGGCAAAAAGTAATTTTAATGTCATGAAGAACATACTAACATCGAAACAAATAACTTCTTCTTTCTTCTTTTCTCTTTTCACTGATACCTAAAAGGTGTCGTGGTTTATATTGTTTGTCGTTCTTGAGCTGCTCGAACTGTCTGAATTAGTGATTTTCCTTTGTTGTTACATGTCTCCGTCACTGCATCTATCCATCTTCTTCTGGGTCTTCCTCTTGGTCTTTTCCCATGCATTTTCGAGAAGAATGCCCTTGATGATGATTGGTGCGGATTAATTCTGACCAGATGGCCAAACCATTTAAGTTGTTGTTCTATATATTCTTGGCAGGGTTTTGTTCTTACCATTTTTCTTATGGTTTCGTTTGGTATTCTATCTCTTCTTGTGTTGTTTGTTACTTTTCTCAAGCATCGCATCTCACATGTATTGATCTTTCTTAATTGTGATTTAGAAAAGGTCCATGTTTGACTTTCATAGCACAAAGTTGGTAATGAAAACAAATAACACCAGGGCTAAAACTAAGAATAGCAAAATATTACATCTTCTCAATATTACTATATGGTGCAGAAACATGGACATTAGACAAGAAAACAGAACAGAGAATTGAAGCCTTTGAAATGTGGATATATAGAAGAATAGGTAGAATTGGATGAAAGGAAAAGAAAACAAACGATGAAGTCTTAAAACAACTAAAAATGAAAAGAGAGCTACTAAGCACAATTCAAACAAGACAAATGCGATTTTTGGGCCATGTTAAAAGACACAACAGACTACTAAAAGTAATCCTGCAGGGGAAAATACAAGGTAAAAGAGGCAGAGGCAGACCAAGACTAACAGGGACGAGTAACATCAAAAGATGGACAAATCAGCCTATGACAACCTGCACCATCAAAGCAAGAGACAGAGCAGAATGGCGCTCTATGGTAGGCAACCTTCGTTGCGGAGACGGCACTCGATGATAATGATCCTCCTAACTCGTTTTCAAGTATTTCTAGTAATCATACAAATCGTCATGCAATGACTACGGAAGCAAAAAGGGCAATATACAAATCAATGTTCCTACCAACCCTGTGCTATCAGTGCCAGAATTGGACGCTGGACTCTAGAACAATAAGAAAGATAACAACCACCAAAATGAAATGTGTCAGAAGAATGATAGGAAACAGCTTAAGGGACAGAGTAAGAAACACTGACCTGAGGAAGAAACTCGAAATTGAACCAGCCATCGAATACATAAAGAAACAACAGATAAATTGGTTGGGCCACATAACAAGACAAAAAGAACTAACAATGACTCAAAGAGCCATAAACAAACGCTACGAAAACGCCAGATTAAGAGGAAGACCGAGAAAGAGATGGATAAAGGGAATACTAGAGTCACTAGAAGGAATAACATCAGAAGAGGCCAACAGAAGAGCAAAGAATCGCAGATTGTTTCTTCCCTCGACGCCAATGGCAGCAGAGGAAGGATAGAAGAAGAAGAGAAGATACACAGCGTCTATTTCGAAGACACCTTTCCAGGCTTTGTTTTCGTAGCTTTTGGTGATAACTGCGTGGATTGTATTTATTTGTTTATGCCTTGTTGCGTTGTCGAACACTTTAATTTCTTGTTTTATTATTATACATTCTACTATTGCGATTACAAAGACAATAATACAGATTGCCATAATCTTTGAAGAAAAGTACATGGTAGAAGAGTCCACAAGTGGAGTGGAATGATAACATTATGAGGTAAAGTAGGAAATAATCCACAACTTATGCCAAGAGGATATGAGACAGAGTAGAATATGACACTCAAAGATAGGCAGCATTCATCACTTGCGAAGACAAACATAACATGATGATGATGCCAAGATCAACCAGCCCGCCTGAGACCAGTCACTGTGTATAAATTATGCAAATGATACAGGCTGCGTCATCTTTGGTGCGTTTAAAAAACATACATTGGAAATTATTTGCGTCTTTTACTGTCATCTAAAATAATTTTAAAGTATATTGCGCATGTAAAACATTCAAGATTATATTTTATTAACATATATATCTGTTTAAAATAATAGTAATACAAACTGTTAGGTGAAAAAATGTAATATATGCACAGAGTAATAAACTTTTAAATCACTTATGAAAAGTACAGCAGCTTTTAATAAACCCGCCCAAGCCACTGCTTATGCAAGATGGCGACAGTGCTCTAGGGCGAAATGTCGACTAGAAAAGTGATTGCTTACAGTTGGTGTAAGTGCTTTTCTAAACAGCCGACATATAGCTCATAAAGTGCAATAATTGTCGATGTTTGTAATCTAATAATTAAAAGTTGCCTAAGAAAAGCGGATGTCAAGTTATAAATGTCAAAACTGGCTGTAGTCAATGTAAATTACAAAGCCAGGGAAACTACTGTTGTTACTTGGTGTTACTGATTTGATTGCTATCGTTATAAACGAGTATATCACCACCCCACAAGTGTCGGTCTTTTATCTTATTCTCTTATGTGTCTTGTGTGTGTACTTGTTGTTATGTCTTGTACTATATTTATATTGTT
Organism: Megaustenia siamemsis; assembly: GCA_032433765.1. Taxonomy (NCBI): domain Eukaryota; kingdom Metazoa; phylum Mollusca; class Gastropoda; order Stylommatophora; family Ariophantidae; genus Megaustenia; species Megaustenia siamemsis. The sequence goes on along the minus strand of JAVIAB010000106.1, from coordinate 62,942,345 downwards.
ACTTTTCTACACACACAATTTATATAAATAAAAACAATGAAATGAGTTGAGTGTAGTACTGTAGTTTTAGCAAAGAACAACAAACTCATTTTTCTGAGAATCATCCGTTCTGTTACAAATAAACAAATACAGTACAGCCTGAGTCTGGCACCAGCAACATAAGTAAGTGAATCGCTGCTTTATTAACAGAATAGTTTTCCTTATACTAGGCAAAACTGACAAGAGTTTAGAATCCAGCAAAAATTAATTATAAACAGTCATTTATAATTATATATAATAAAGTACTAATGACAGTATAATATTGCACTTGACTTTACAATAGTATGCTGATTGATGGATAGATTGGGACACTTACTTTTTAAAAGTTTCTAACTCACAACCTGTGAAACTAAAAATGTTTTAATTTAATTTAAAGAAAATGAAGTAAAGTTCACAAAACATTTAGGAGCTGTCTTTCTAGAAAATTAGATAAAGTTTAAAATTGACAGTTTATTAATTACCTTATTACAAGTACTAGTATTATATAAAATAAATTTCATTTGCAGCTTCCATTACTATGGCAATTTAAGGGTAAATATGAAAGGTCTCAATACTCTATAAATAATAAACCACATATAATGTGTAGGCTTGATGTAACTAAAAATTGTAATGGTAGTTTCCACAAAACTTTATGATCATTGTAATATATTAGACAATCACAATGCAACAAGTTGTAGTTTCAATAAGTTTTTTTTTTTTTTTTGTGACAAATAAATTAATAAATCTTTGTTAATATAATATGTTAAGCCTAAGCACTCTACCATATATGTGAGGTAATACTTTCACCAAATTAAAAGGTACATATACCATGATACTGAAAAATATGAATCAATTTTAAAATATAGGTTAATTTATTTTAGAATTTGCCATGAATAATTACTTTTATTCACATTTGTTGAAAACTCTAAGAAGCTATAGTTAATATTAACTCAATACACATGTGCAAAGTACAATTGTAAAGTTATTGATAATTTTGTTATGTAATGGGGGCTAGTATAAATTTTGATAATAATAAGTAATCTATTTCCTTAAATGAACATATATATAAATTATAAGTGTTGGCTTTACTCCTTCATGCTAGTTTTGCATATCATTACTCACCTTTTCTCAGAGTAGAGAGTTTTATTGTATTGTTATTAGTTGTTTCTGCCTCATCTTTCTTCATTTCCTTGTTGTACTTGTTCTGTTTCAGTCTGTTATTACTTTTGATAATGTTAAACTTTCTAAATATTTGAAATCTTTCACTTGTGTAAATTCCTTGTTTTCATTATGGTTTTTTCACTTCTGTTTTACCTCTGTGTTCATGGCTTCTGTTTATTTATTTATTTTTATTTTTGGTTATCTTCAAATTTGATAGTAAATGTCTCTGTTAAGTCAACATTAGTTCCTTTTTTTGGTAGGTGTTTTAGTATAAGCTTTTGAATAGGTTGATTAGGTTGTCATTTATCATATATATATATATATATATATATATATATATATATATATATATATATATATAACAGTGGGCAAAAGAAAAAGAAGCTGACTGAAAGAAACACTAAAAAGAATACTGAGGTGAGAAGCAATAAGCTGAAGGTGAGAGGCTTTACCAGAGTGGGGATATGCAAGGTCTGATACTTAATAGTAAAAATAGAGTCATGTGGAGTCTAGAATTTCTGATCTATGTGCCGTCTTCAACTCAAAAGGACAATAGATATAGATAGATAGATGTGACAGTTTGCATCTTCACAGATGGTTGGAAACAAGCAGATGTTAATTTTCTGAAATTTTATGTCAAGAAGTTTGCTTCTTTTCTTTTGTGTCTTTTTTTCTTATAACTTTGACTTCATATCATCTTCAAATGTTATCATGCCATTTAAAAAATATCTTATTGTGATATGATCATCTGGTAGTGTTTCTCAGTTGTTATTACTAATGAGAAATCAATTAGGTATGCCTTGCAGACGTATATATATATTTCAATTTTGGCTGCTTCCTACCCATAAACACCTCATACATTTTTTGCTTCAGGATGTGATTGTTGCCCATTCTTCTTACAATGTGACTTTTGTCAATACTTTTTATGATGTGGTTGCTTGTTGCCCATCCTTATGATGTGATTGTTGTCCATTCTTCTTATATAACTCAATTGTACCTATCACCATTACACAACTAATATTACTGTTATATAACTCAGTTAAACCTGTCACCATTACACAGCTAATATTACTGTTATATAACTCAGTTAAACCTATCACCAATACACAGCTAATATTACTGTTATATAACTCAATTAAACCTATCACCATTACACAGCTAATATTACTGTTATATAACTCAATAGTACCTATCACCATTACACAACTAATACTACTGTCATAACTCAGTTGAACCTATCACCATTACACAACTCACTTTTACCCCACCACTCTTACTCAACACAGTTTTATCATCATCATCATCATTTGCCATACCAGTTGGCATGGGCGATTATGTCCTTCCACAATCTTCTATCTACCGTGCTTCATATCAGTTCTGTTGTTGACTGTTTTCCATGCCATGACACCAAACCATCCAGTATTTTAAAAAAATACTATAGTTATATATATATATATATATATATATATATATATATATATAATTAAAAGTACCACAAGCTTGTTAGTTCATATAAATTGGTCATATTCACACAATTTTGTTTTTATTTTGTTATTATTTTATATTATAGTTATAATATATCTATTAGCTTCATGTGCCATATTTATACACCTGTTTATGAGTTAAATATTTTACACACAGACCTATATACATTTGTTTCTATTCCCTTAACAGTTACTGTTGGGTAATGGAGTATTAGTGACCTTATTGTATTAAGCTTCATGGGAGGGAGATGGTGCAGGGTGGTCATTTCCCTTCCTCGCAGCCTTTATTTTGTAGAAAATATATCTGGTACCCATTTAAAGAGGTTGGTTGGAACCCAAGAGCCTTTTAGGTCAGACTTTTTTTTTTTAACTTACTTCAACTGGCATTTGAACTCCAAATCTTCAGTTCCGCAGGCAAGTGCACTAACCACAATGCCACTGGGCTCTCCGCACACACACACACCCACACCCATGTTATCCTTTTATAGTTTAAAAATAGCTTAACATTTTATCCTAAAAATGCTTGTACATTTTATTTACCATAGTTGAGTATTCTTATGTCTTTTTTGTTTTTGCCACCTCATTGCTGTTGTAGTGTTTCTCTATTGTTGACACTTCAATGTAATTTGGGTCTGCCTCGAGTTCTGTCTTCTCTTTTTGTCTATACCTTTTATACAAAGGCATAACCAGACACTCTCTCCAGGTTGGTAAACCATCGTATTTGTTGTTGTATGTGATCACAGATTGGTTATATCCCAACTCTTTCTCTTACAACTTTGTTTCTGATTTCCTCTCATCTGGTCACTCCTATGCCTCATCGTTTGTTATTATTGTCCTTGTTATCAGAGAAAGCGCCGCATGTAGACCGAAATGTTAGTATTTTGTTGTGTTCCTTTTTTGTAAAGCTGTCACCATACCTTGTAGGAGTGTATGTTACACTCCACTACTGTCTCCTTGCTACCAGTTTTACCACAGCATTTATTTGCCAGTTCCCTACTCCTATAGCCATACTTAAACATTTCATGTCTGTGGTGACTAACTTTCTTTTCTGACCTCTTGTGAGCGACCATGTTTGGCATTGATAACATAGACTACAAATAAATATGCCTTGTATAAGATGTTTCTTTGTGCTGATTTGCATGGTCTTGTTTAAGGAAGGGGTCTTTGATGTCCCAATACTTGATTTTGATTGCCATAATGCTTCAAATGTTAATTTTAATTCCTGTGTATAGTAAAAGTGAAGAGAGAGAGAATCCTATTTAATTATGTCTTATAGTGGGGATGGCTTGACAAGCTGTCATTGTAAAAAAATATTGTTATGGAAACAGCGCCATATATTTTAGAGCAGTGATCTCTGCAATATGTGCCACTTTGGCACGCAAGGTTTCTGTTTTTAAGATTGTGGTTCTGCCCTATGTGCCGTCTTCGGCTTGAAAGGACAATCAATATAGTGGTGATTTGTATAACATTTTGAAAATAAAACTAGCAAGAGGGAAATATAATACTTAGAAGAGACAACTGTGGCTTTTTATTTTGCCAGAAATCTTTAGCCATCTCATTTTTATGTTTTTTTAACCCATTTTTGTTCTGAGATATTTGTTGGTTTTCTAAAGTAGCTTTACACACTTGTCATTTCAATTTAAAATCACTTTAGCTATTACAACATTTAACTTCAATCACCTTTGGCATCATTCAAGTTTAATTCTGTGAAATGTTTTCTTCTTGCTTCAAATTTTATGATATAAGCAATAAAAGTTATGCTCTTGCCACTGTACGTTTTTGTCCTTACTTTCAGATTTGATTTTCTTTGCACTTATTATTGTGTACTATAGTGTAAGATATATATGTTTGTGACTTTTATTTTGGCTCTTCTATAACCAGATCAGTTTTCTGATAAAGATAACTGTTTTTAACATCATTATTCCGGATATACTAGGTTTCAGAATCTTACATCCTTCCAGTGTCACTCAGGACTCAAAGTATACCTCACCAAAAGTCCCTATTCTGGACAAACTTGTTGATCTCATTAGAGGAGTTTATGGCTATTACCTTTACCTCTTCTGTCAGCATTCTTGAAGTCAATTTCTCTTTATTTCTCCAGGTTGTTTCCCAATTGTGGGCCAGCTTTTTGATTTTTTGGCAATTTTTTTCACTTTAACTTCATGATTATAGATTAAACTGTTTTTTTGTGTGCATAATAAAGTAATGTAAAGAGCCCCATCACGCCAAGTGGCATTTAGGGAATATGGCGTTAGTGACCATAAATTGTACAGACCTTCAGCACATGATTTTTTGGGTAATGTGGTCAGTATTACGCCCATGCCGCTTAACTTCCCCAGAAAAAAATCTGGTACTCATTTAAGGCTGTTTTTTTGTGTGCATGACTTTCTTATTTCTGCACATACATCTAAGTTGTTGGGGGGCTGGAGAGTCTAGAGGTAAGACATCAACTTCAAGACAAGAAGGTCCCAGGTTCGATTCCTACCACGGGCAGTGGAAAATAAAAAAAAATAAATAAAATCCAGTCCATGACTTTACCCTCCCCTGGTCTCTGGGTAGTGAGATCCGATGTCTAGCCCCCTCTGAAAACGGCAAAAAAACTATGCACATGTTAAAGTATCTTTGACAATTGGAAATCGTAAAGAGTAGGTTAAAAATGACTGTTGCTCGGCAAAATTAATAGGAAAGATCTACCCAAAATGTTATAATTCTTGATGATAATGAGAGTACCCCTGAAGTTGGAGAATATATGCCTGTATAGCAGGGGACACCTGAACACACGGTTGCCAGTGTGGAAAATAGGAACAAGGGGTATTCATGCACAACCTAGTGACTTACATCAGAGATATGGTGGTTGGTTGGTTGCGCGCCCGATGACTAAAGTATTCTAGAGTATCATGGTAGACTAGAATATTCCTCTTCATCATCCGTCCTTTCAAGGACGTAGTGGACGTGTCTGCATTGCTTTGTGGTTTGCAGTATAACTGTTATATTTGCGCCTTTCGGCCCAACACATCCGACTTCAGCATGACATTTTTGAGTACCAGGTTGTCTTCCCTCTTCGATCCCTGCACGCTTGGCCAGACTAGACAGGTTAGTCTGTTAATGGAAGCATCGCGGAGAGGTGGAGCAGGGTTTGAATGGTTTTGGTTCACCGATCTTGGCGCAAGCCATCAGGTGTGGGTCGCTGACAACTTCCAGCTCTGGTGCTGGTAAGTGTGCCTTCACCTCCCGTCAGAGATATAAAGTTGGCGAATGCAAACATCATCTATGTTGTTCTTGAGAGCATCATTAGCTGTGATGTACTGGCTTGACAAAATAGTGAGTTTATGTTCAATCACAGCTTGACAATGCAAAGTCAATTCAGCTGAGAGAGGAGTGGGTAACTGGCTCATTGAGTTTGAGAAAGTTATGAGAGTGAGGAAGAAAATAGATTGCTCCCACCCCATTTCAAAATATTAAAAGATAAGTCCAAGAAGTTTTATTTCAAATAATTTTGAGTCATTAAAGTTGTAGGAATTATTGAGCCTAGAGATGTGCGGTATAATAGTGATGAAAGCTACTGACACAGTTGATTGTAGATATCTATCGACCGACTTTTCAAGCCATAACCGGTCCATAGGGCATAGACTCAGATACTCTTTCCCTGTTTCGAAAATGATTCTTTCTAGCAGTTTCAATCCTTGCAAAGATCTTTTATCAAATCTCGCCATTTGTCTTTGTTCTATGCAAGTATCTCAATCTCAGTGAGGGAGCCAATTCCTTCCTGCTGCCGTTGCCTCTCTGATCAATGTTTTTCTCAGTGTTTCTCTAGGTTGGCCTTTTTTTCTCCTACCTGTTGTTTCCCACTTGAGGGCTTGCTTTGTTATTTGGTTATTATCTCTTCTCATCATATGTCCATCGTCTTTTCTTGATTACTGATGATATTTGACTGCAGATATAAGGGCCATTAAATCAGAGTTGGTCAGGATCTTACACTACCTGATCTTATCACATTGTTTTACCAGAAGCAGGATATCCAACCAAAAGTGAGTCAGGATAGAATCAGTAAAACAAACCTATCTATCTCTATCTATTGACCTTTCGAGCCGTAACCGGCCCATAGGGCGTAGACCAAGATACACCTTCTCCTATATGAATTTTTGTTCTAGCAGTTTTCTTTTAAAGATATTTTATCAAATCTCGCCATCTGTCTCTGTTCTGTGCAAGCAGTTCTATCTCATTGAGGGAGCCGATTCCTGCTGCTCTTGCCTCTCTCATCAATGTTCTTCTCAGTGTCTCCCTGGGTCTTCCTCTTTTTCTTTTATCAGGTCTACGTTTCATTAACAACATCGTTTTTACGATAGCGGCTTGTTAAACCTCTGATCAACGGTTCTATACCAAGCCGGAGAAAAATAATTCCTCCATTTTGGAAACAAACCTAGTCCCTGGAAAAATTTACGGTGGTGGAGTCGGAAGTGTCAGGACAAAAAACACAAATATGGTAAACTACAACACAATGCAACAAATGTTCCGGGCACGTGAAGTAGAAATAGCAATTATTGAAATAAGAAAATAGCGACAGTAGATAAGGATTTTGCGAATTATAAGGTGATAAAATAATATCTCCCAAAATGGAATTGCAACACGAAGATAATATAAACGAGTTAAATCATGGGTTGTTAGATAAGTAGAAGAGGCAAACAGTTCAGAGAGTGCTCACCAAGATTATGAATAGGAACGGTAATTAAAGATGTGTTAGCTACAAATAATGTTTTCCATATCATCATCATCAAGTACAGGGCCTGCTGGCGTATGTGATCATGTAACCTTTGATCTGGACAGTTATTTATCATTTCTGTTGTTGACCTTCTGCCAAGCCATTCTTTTAAGCTGTCTGGTATTTTTTCTCTTTGCTTCCCTCTATCTCTTCGTCCCTCAATTTTTCCAGTTGTTCTCTTCTCATTACATGGCCAAACAATTATTGTTTTTTCCCAATATTGGAAATCAGCTCTCTTTTTGCTTTGACCTCTTTCAGAACATTTTCATTACTCTTCTTAGCTGTCCATGGTATTCTCAACATTCTTCTGTAAAACCACATTTCTACAGCCTCCAGTGATTATCTTGTCTGTTGTCCTATTGTCCATGATGAACATCCATATATTAAGACTGGCTCTACATAACATTTAAGAACTCTTTTTCTTGTTTCTATTGTCAAAAATGGATTGCATAGTATCTTCCTCATTTTTTGGAAAGCTGCTTTTGCCTGAGCCATCCTGCATCTCACCTCTGTTGTACATCTTCCATCTGAAGTTAAAAAAGTTCCCAAATTTGTTGATTCATTTACCTGTTTTAATATTGTTCCACTTGTCTTTATTTTGCACTGAGGTAATGTCTTTTTCTTTGTTGTTACCATTACTTCTGTCTTTTTGCTATTAAGGCTGAGTCCATTATTTTTGCTTTCTTTCACTATGTTTTCCTATATCAGTATATGTAAATTTGAGATCTAATACCTTACAGTTAAAAAAGAAAAGAAAAACGCGTATTAAAAACTTTATTTAAGAAGACATTGGAATATCTATCTGTTGTCCGTTTGAGCCAAATATGTTACTTAGGGCAGAAATTAAAGGACTCTTTGTGTCCGATGATCTATGTTATTAAGTGTCACACCTTTCACATGACCCACGTTGCATCATGCTTACTGTCCCTGTTCTTGGTGAGTAGCTCAATCTCAGCAAGGGAGCTGATGCCTGCTGCTGTTGCCCTTCACCTCAGTGTTCTTTTTAGTGTTTCTCTAGGTCGGCCTCTTTTTCTTTTACCCTCTGGTTCCCATTTGAGGGCTTGCTTTAAGATTCTCTTGTTGTCTCTTCTCATTACATGGCCAACATATACCTTCTTCTCTTGATTATAATTATTTTTGGATACTTTGTCATTTTTCTTATTTCTGTACAAGTCTTGAATTCATTCCATGGTGTATGAAGAATTTTTCTGAGGCATTGCTTTCATCTGGATAAACTAAGTCTTTATTTTATTCTGTTAAAGTATTTGTGGCTAGTGGATGATTTGAGAAGATTAAAACATACCATTTGCTGTTTTGATTGCCTGTAGGATCATGCCATGTGACAACTGCACTGGTCTTGTGAACTTTATTGGCTCAGCCCCACATAAACCTCCTGCAGACCTCTGACCCCAAATCAATTGAGATGGACAAGGTCTCCGTTAGAGTGTGTCTAGTACAAAAATGAAGTACTAACATGAAACAAAAGATGTACATTTATGGAACTTATTCTTACTGCACAAGACAGTTTGTTCCAAATATGTTGATGATTTGGGAAGAATAATATGTGTCTTGATTTCTAGAAAGACCCAAGTCTGGCCAATGCTATCCACTTCTTTGTAATGTTTTTATACTTCAACCATCTAGTTGAAGTTATTAAATCACCATCTGTGTATCATTATCAATTACAATTACTGGATTTATCTCATTTTGAAGGTGAAAAAGGGGAGGTTTAATATAATGGCTGCATGTCTAGTGCAGTTACTACAAGATGTTTGGGTCAGAGTTTTTATTTTACCTCCTTTGAAAAAAAACATCTTTTTAACAATACCATGGTTCAAGGCCACACCCACCTAATTTGGAGAACGACAATGGTTTTGAATCCTTTCGGGCACTCACACCACGAGGTGGAAAGTGTAATAACTGCATGCTGACTTTATTAGTCAAGAACACAAGCTTTCATAGTTAAGAAAGTTTAGAACTAGCAAGGAAAGCACTGGCCACCTCAGCTTCATATACTGCTGCTTTGGTTTAAAATACTTCAAACATCGTTAGAATATTATATGCTATGAAATTCCATATACCTTTTCGTATATAGAATTAGTATCATATGTTTTAGCTAATTTATTTGTCAAATTACTTAATTTTTCTATGTACAGCATTTTGAAGTGTTTTATGCCTTGTGGTCAAGGACATCATCCCCAACACACATTTGGTTGGGATTGCTTCTCTTGACGTTGGATTTTCTATGACCTGAAAGGTTTCAGTTGTAGACAAAGCTGTTATTCACTTCATCTTGTACCTATTCATATTCAGGTGTCGACGGAGACACAAAGTTCTCATTCTCGTCCTTCTGGAAGCTTTGACCATTGTTAATTGATGTTGTTGTAGCGTTTCTTTGATGTTGTCGTTCATTTTACTCAGGATTTGCCTCTTGCTCCTCTCCTCTTTTAAAATATGCTTTGTGTGGTAAGGAATCGCATGGCATTCTTTTTAGATGGGCAGACCATTTTATATGTTGTTTCTGTATGTAGCTTAGGATTGGTTCAGTGCCTACTCCTTCTCTTATGACATCATTTCTAATTCTGTCTCTTCTGGTCACTTAAAGCACTTTCCTCAAACATCTCATCTTGGTGACTAACTTCCTTTTCATTTTATGTTTAGTCATATGTGACTGTGTTTGACACTGATGGCACAATGTGGGAATGAGTGTACTTTGTATAGGATGTTTCTTAATAATGATAGACAGAGCTGTTTGTTGTGACAGACAGAGCTGTTTCTTCTACAAAAGCAGACTAAATGAGTATACGATCATGTCCTTTTCTCTCTGTTTAGAATATGGTCATATGCATTTGCTTTTATTTAGAGAACAGTATGCGTTTCTTTTCATCTAGAATATGATTATGTTCTTTTCTCTACGTCTAGAAAATAATCAAATTCTTTTATCTCTGCTTAGAAAATGATACCTCTCCATGTAGAAAATTATTATATTCTTTTCTGTCCATGTAGAAAATTATTATATTCTTTTCTGTCTATCTAGAAAATTATTATGTTCTTTAATTTCCATGTAGATAATTATTATGTTCTATCTCCATCTAGAAAATAATTGTGTTCTTTTCTCACCATCAAGATAATTGTAATGTTCTTGTATCTCCATAAATGATTATGTTCTGTTATGTCCATCTAGAAAATTATTATGTTTTTTCTGTCCATTTAGAAAATAATTATGTTCTTTTCTCTCCATTTATAAAATGGTAGTGTTCTCTTTTCTTCTAGAAAATTATACTGTTCTTTTTTTCTTTATCTAAAAACATCATGCTTCTTTTTCTTTCTATCTAGTAAATGTTGATACTATTTCCTTTCATTTAGGAATTTATCATGATCTTCTCTCACCATCCAGAAAAAAAGTAATGTTCTTTTTTTTTCTCCATCTCAAAAAATATTTTTTTCTCCCATTTATAACATGATTATGTTTTCTCTCTATTTATATAATGATGTTATTTTTTTCTTTTCTATCAAATTGTGAGTTTTGAAAAAAAATGTAGCCCCATTGATAGTCCTATTTGGCAATAGCTCGCATGATTTTAATTTTGAGCTGTATACAGTTGCTCCGCCTTTAATGTTTTAGCTGAAGTTTCAGTCAAGAGAGCATTAATTGGTTCATAACTCATTTATGTCACACAACATACTTTGCACCAAAAGGACTTATATTACAAGTATCAATGGCTGCTGAGTGTGCCAGTTTGGCTTATCTTAAAAATAATTTTGCTATATCTGTTTTTAATTTGGTTCTTGATGAGGTAAACAACAGACCAATAAGACATCCTCGAAAAAAGATGGATAGACAAAATACTAGAAACACCTGAAATTGTGAGAACAGAAGGAGCCGACCAGCAAGCGGAAGACTGCAAATTATCTCTCTCCTCAACACTGAAAGGCAAATGAAGAAGAAAAGAGGAAGTAGAAGAAGGAGGTAAAATATAATTTTATTAACTTTATTAATCGTGTGCTCACTTATAGTATAGATACTCCACAACAGCATTATATCCATCTATGAATGTGTTGTAATGTATACTGTAAAGTTGCAGAACTGTTGATTTAATTCAGTTTATTTTTTCTCCTTTCCAGAGTTATCCAACATGTCAAGTACACTGATTTCGGGGGGATCCTCTTCTTCTTCTGGGAAGGAATCGGTGTCCTCACAAAATCAAACCCATCTTCACATACAGACAAGTCCTCAGACTCATGTAATGGACAGAGATAATTCTCAAAGTTCTGAGCCTTGTTCCCCACAACCAATGTCTCCAGATCCTGTTCACGACCTTCCACCAGAGTTGCTAACAGCAGGATGGAGAAAGTTCTGGAGCCGACGGGAAGGTCGACCATACTATTTCAACAAACTAACAAATGAATCTCTTTGGGAAACCCCCACTCTTGGGGTTACAGTAAGTTATGTTTTGTTGTTTTGTTATCTTTCGTGACATCCTGTTTTCTTGGTGGTATTTATGAAAATAAATGTTTTTCCTGTGTGTTACCGGGGCTTCATCATGAGAGAAGTAAAGAATAGTAACTCTGTAACCTTCCAGGCATGTTGTAAGAGGCGACTAAGGAGGTTGATTGATGGCTTGACAAGCTGTCATTGTAAAAAAGTATTGTTATGGAAACAGAACCATAGATTTTAGAAGCAGTGATCTCTGCAATATGTGCCATTTTGACACGCAAGGTTTCTGTTTTTGAGATTGTGGTTCTGCCCTAAGTGCCATCTTTGGCTCGAAAGGACAATAGATAGATAGATAGATTTATAAAATATGGTCAGTAGAATCATCATATTACAGGGTGTCCACAAAATCACCCCTTGATTTAAAGTAGTTAATATAAAAAAAACTTTTAAAAATATTCTTGTACATTTGTGGCTACATTTGGTATTGCACACACACTTGATGTGTGCCCCTTCTGTTACTCAGAAACATTGATACAATAATCTAGTTCAAACCAGACTTTCTGCAGCACATTCAGCCTGATCAAGCTTCAGTGATTAATTTCTGCAGATTACACAGGTTTGCTATGGGTTGTGGATGTGCATACACTCTGTCCTTCACATATGTTTAAAAAAAAATTACAAACAGTGAGGTCCGGAAAGCCTAATCATTTTGTTCAGCATATTGCTGTAAAGAGAGCCATACCTTCCATATGATATGGGTAACTTGTATTCAGTACGCTTTTTATGTGTTTTTTTTTTAATATGGCTGTACATCCAATTGATAAAGACCATTTTTGTGAAACGCTTCTTTTTTCTCCTTCAAATAACCTACACATAACATTTTTGTAAATTGTATATCAGCTACTTCTGGGAACAGTGAAAACCATTGCTGTCTACAGTCAGGTACTGAGAACGACCGAAGGACATCATTTTAACATAGTTAACTTGGAATATCACGTGATAGTCTTATTATATATACAAATCAAGTGAAAGGTCAGGCAAGAAAATAACTCTTGACCAGTATAATTTGCTGACTCGCCACACACACACACACTCCAGCCCAAAGTAATTCTCACTTTCATTTTTGAATGACTGTTGCGGTCTAATGTGACCTAGAAGACTTAGTTTAAGATTGAACGGAACGTGTCTCTCAAAGAAGTAGGCAAAATCCCCAAGGAAAAGGATATACTTTTACTTTACAAAGATATACTTTTACTTTACAAAGATATACTTTTACTTTACAAAGATATACTTTTACTTTACAAAGATATACTTTTACTTTTTGGCATACTGTAAATCACTCCACTGTTACGTGCTTGGTAGTGTTCTGAGCAATAGAAACAAGAAAAAGAGTTCTTAAATGTTATGTAAAGCCAGTCTTAACATGGATGCGATTCATGGACACTAGGACAACAGACAAGAAAATCTCTGGAGTCTGTAGAAATGTGGTTTTACAGAAGAATGTTGAGAGTACCATGGAGAGCTAAGAAGAGTAATGAAGATGTTCTGAGAGAGGTCAAAGCAAAAAGATAGCTAATTTCCATTATTCGGAGGAAACAATCATTATTTTTTGGCCATGTAATGAGAAGAGAACAACTGGAATATATAGTAACAACTGGAAAAATTGAGGGACGAAGAGATAGAGGGAAGCAAAGAGAAAAAATTACCAGACAGCTTAAGAGAATGGCTTAGCAGAAGGTCAACAACAGAAATGATAAATAGAGCCGAGATCGAAAGTTGTGGAGAGACATGATCACCTACGCCAGTAGGCCCGGCACTTGATGATGATGATGAGTGTTCTGAGCATTCAAGTTATTGGATTTGCAATTGAATGTAGTAATAGCTGTGCTTTTTTTCGATCAATATTTTTTAATTGTTAATTTACTAGTACAGAGTTAAAAACGATGAATTTTTCAATTCAATTTCCATATAATTAGAGCTGCCCAATATGATTTTATGTTTACTAAGATTAGAAAGCAAATTGCCAGCTTGCTTCTGTCAGATCTGCATTTTAAAATGTTTAATAATTAAAAAGGAATTTTGAATTTAGCACTAATTTAAACATAACGTAACTCAGTCTTTGAAATTTGATAGAAATTGTTGTGTTCTGTGGGAACCTTTCACAAAAACTGTTAATTTATTAATGATTAATATTAAATATTTTAAACATTATTAATATTGATTATTATTATTATAAATTAACACTTAAAATTGTCATGTACATTTTCCCCTCCATTTGTATGGGTTTTTTTGTCTGGTGTACAGGTTCAACTAAAAAAATAATGGTATTGTGAGCGCCATCTTGGATTTCATTGCTGTCTGGTGGTGGAAGAAGTACACAAAGATTTTGTGGGATAGAAAAAGAAATTTGTTAAGACAATGTGTCTTCTATATGTTACAATATTTATTAACATTTTCCAGTAAATTTTGATCTTATAACTACTTAAAGTGAAGTAGTGTTTTTGTGGACACCCTGTATATACAAGTCAGAGTATTTATTTGTATAACTACTTACCAAAGTACTATGTGGAGGACACACACACCTTTACACATGGCACCCCCACACCCAGAAGTTGAATCATTTAGATGTGCTCTTGTTATGAAGCTGTGACAGATTTACCGAGAGTTGTGTCACTAGCGAGAAAATAAGTTTTCTTGATACATCCACCGATATTGTTGAGCCAAATTTCTAGAATCTACGTGTGAAGGAAAATGTTATATTTAAGGAGCCTGAAGAATGAAGGCTGCATACCCCTTGAATTATATAACTACTTGAAATCAAGGAGTGTTTTTGTGGACACCCTGTATATACAAGTTATGGTATTTATTTATATCATTACACACCAAAGTGCTGTGTGAAGGACACCATTAACAAAGAGAAATAACTATATACAAGTTTTCATTTAAAAACACTAAATTTGGTCTTGTCAGCTGTTTTTATATATTTTGTAACTTTATCTGATAATTCTTGACTTACCCAAATATTTCATGACCATATATTCTCCAGCCTCTCCATTGTATTATGACTGTCCCCAAGGAGACGTGTTTATCCATTTTGAAAACGATTGATCAAAAGGAAGAAAAGTCATTTATGCCTTTCCACAGTACATAAAATGAGGTCCTGGTTAATACAAGATTCTTCAGTTAATTACATAAGGGCACTAGAATCATTTGTAACTGCTATAAACACTTGGTCATCAGTAAAGTGCAGTACAAGAGTAGCTTGATAATACCCATCGAAAATGTTCTAGCTTTTTATCTATTTTTGTTATTGATCTTGCACAGTAGTTTAGTTGGAACATTCTTTAAAACAGTAATAATTAATGTGTTAGAACAAAAAGGAAGACATATTAAACGACCTAAACGTTGAAGAAATTAAAATACTACAGCCACATCAAAAGACACAGTAGGCTGGAAAGAATAATAATGGAAGGTATGGTTTTAGGAAGGTCAGACAGGGGCAGACAAAGAAGAAATGTGGTTTTAGGAAGGTCAGACGGGCAGACAAAGAAGAAATGTGGTTTTAGGAAGGTCAGACGGGCAGACAAAGAAGAAATGTGGTTTTAGGAAATTTAGACGGGCAGACAAAGAAGGTGTGGTTTTAGGAAGGTCAGACGGGCAGACAAAGAAGGTGTGGTTTTAGGATGGTCAGACGGGCAGACAAAGAAGGTGTGGTTTTAGGAAGGTAAGACGGGCAGACAAAGAAGGGGTGGTTTTAGGAAGGTAAGACGGGCAGACAAAGAAGAAGGTGTGGTTTTAGGAAGGTAAGACGGGCAGACAAAGAAGGGGTAGTTTTAGGAAGGTCAGACGGGCAGACAAAGAAGGTGTGGTTTTAGCAAGGTAAGACGGGCAGACAAAGAAGGGGAGGTTTTAGGAAGGTCAGACAGGGGCAGACAAAGAAGCAGGTGTGGTTTTAGGAAGGTCAGACAGGGGCAGACAAAGAAGAAGGTGTGGTTTTAGGAAGGTCAGACAGGGGCAGACAAAGAAGAAGGTGTGGTTTTAGGAAGGTCAGACAGGGGCAGACAAAGAAGAAGATGTGGTTTCAGGGTATTAAAGAGACTTTTGAACAGGAGAGGTTAAGGGATCAAGCTAGACACAGATTCTTTTCAATTGGCTGTGATGAGAAAAATGATCTGCTGTGGACATGCAACTAGATTATATTTATTAAGAGAAAGTTTTGAGACAAAACAAATATAATTGTTGCAACATCAGTTATATCTGTCATGCCTCCAAGTTCTCCCAGAATAATATTTGTTCATTTTAAATACCCATGTTCCTGTGTCATGAAACATGGCTTTGTAACATGATACATTATATCCTTTTATAGCATGACCCACTTACTGATCCCTTGGGCATCAATACAGCAGATACTGCTGGATCAGAGACCCCAGTTCCCGGATCCTTAGATAAAAGATTGAGCAGACCCAGCACAGAGATTAATTCAGCTTTAGCAGTCATGAAGCGAAGAGCAAGTGCTGAGCTATGCTTAGGAAGTCCTCTTAAAAAGGCACAATTGAATTACAAGTAAGTGTATTGGAAACATGTTTTATAAGTGTAGATTGGGTTTACTAATGAGTTCTGTGTGTAGTAAAATGATTTACAGTAGTTCAATATGAATATTTTTCCACACAAAAATGTTCACAAAATAACATGGATATCTCCTGATGATAGAACCTCAAATCAAATTGACCACCTATGTATTAAACAACAATTCAGATCATCATTAATAGATGTAAGAGCATACAGAGGTGCTGATATTAATAGTGACCACAACCTGTGCATTGGGAAAATAAGATTAAAATTTAAAAGCCAACAGAAGAGATCAACTGCACATAAAATTGATAAACATAAACTGAAAGATGAAGCCATAAAGGAAAAGTTTAATATAGAACTAAGTAATTGTTATACAGCACTCTGTGAAATAGACTCAGATATCAATGAAATGTGGGACTCACAGAGCAAAATACTAATGACAGCAGCAGAAGCAAGTGCCGGACTGAAGAAAATGGAAAAACAAGCTTGGATTTCAGACACCACATGGAAATACATCAAAGAAAGAAGAGAAGTGAAGAGAGCCGTGACTAATGTAAAGACAGATCTTGGAAAGGTCCTGGCAAAAGCAAAATACAAAGAATTAGACAACAAAGTGAAAAGTTCAGCAAGAAGAGATACAAGAGCTTATATAGACAATTTAGCAGAGAAAGCAGAGACAGCTGCAATTACAGGAGACAGCAGAACTCTCTATACTGTACAAAAGATGCTGACAAACACCTATACATCCAGTGGAACACCAATTCTAGACAAATCTGGATTAATGCTTACAACAAGCGCAGACATAAAAGCCCTTTGGACGGAACACTTCAAAGAAATTCTTAACCGTCCACTACCCCACAGTTTAATAGATTTTGAAGCTGAAACACCAGCAGCAGAATTAGATGTAAATTTAGATGACTTCACCTTGAGCGAAATAGAAACCACCTTAAAGCGTATGACCAATAACAAAGCTGCTGGAGAGAATAACTTAACAGCTGAGATCCTCAAGGCAATTGATAGCCATAATTTAATACATCTCCAGGAAATGTTCAACATCATTTGGAAAGCAGAGAAGACGCCTCATAAATGGAAAAAAGGAATCATTGTTAAAATTCCAAAAAGGGCAATCTTAGAGATTGTAACAACTGGAGAGGTGTGACACTTTTGTCAGTTGCCTCAAAGTTATTGCAAAATCATCCAAATTCATCTATAGAATACAGGATTCATAAATATTATTAAAGACATGTATGATGGTTACACATGTGCAGTTCGAACAGAGGAAGGACTGAGCGAATGTTTCCCAAAAGAAACTGGGGTTAAACAAGGATGTATTTTATCACCCTTGTTATTTGGATTTGTTATGGACTTCATAATGAAGAAATGCTGCACTGGTAATAAAGGCATCGAAAGGATATAAGGAGACCATTTGGAGGACCTCGACTTTGCTGATGACATAGTTCTCATCAGCAGTCAGATAAAAATGATGCAGGAAAACACAAATGAACTATCATCAATAGCCAGCAAAATTGGGCTTGAGATCAATTATGAAAAGACTAAAGTCATGAAAAGCTTAATTCCAACAGACGAAAAAATATACATGGAAAACAAACCAGTGGAAGAGATCGATCACTTTATCTATCTTGGAAGTCGCATTGATCAAGAAGGGGATACAAGCAAAGAAATTAGAATCAGAGTAGCTAAAGCAGCAATGTCTTTCAGAAGCCTTGAAAAGTTGTGGAAATCAAAACTAATCAGCACAAACACAAAACTTAGGCTATTCAAATCAACCCTTACGTATGCGTATGAAAGCTGGAAAACAACAAGAGATATAAAAACAAAGTTGAACGCATTTGAAAATAAATGTCTAAGGAAAATACTTGGTATAGCGTGGAACGAATTCAAAACAAATGAGAAAATTAGAGAAATCGCTAATCAACCATTAATATCTTCAGTAATAAAGAAAAGACGATGGTCATATGTTGGACATGTAATGAGAAGAGATAATAACCGAATAGCAAAGCAAGCCCTCATGTGGGAAACAACAGGTAAGAGAAAAAGAAGAAGACCCAGAGAGACACTGAGAAGAACATTGATGAGAGAGGCAAGAGCAGCAGGAATCGGCTCCCTCAATGAGATAAAGCTGCTTGCACAGAACAGAGACAAATGGCGAGATTTGATAAAACATCTATAAAAGAATTGAAAACTGCTAGAACAAAAATTCAGATAAGAGAAGGAGTATCTTGGTCTATGCCCTATGGGCCGGCTACGACTCGAAAGGTCAATAGATAGATAGATAGAATATGAAACACAAAGGTTTTGATAGTGATGAAAATACCAAACTTAAATGGTGTTCAATACAAAACTTAAATGGTATTTAATATAAACTTAAATGGTGTTCAATATTGAACTTAAATGGTGATCAATACAAAACTTAAATGGTATTTAATATAAACTTAAATGGTGTTCAATATCGAACTTAAATGGTGATCAATGCCAAACTTAAATGGTGTTCAGAGAATGTCCCAGTCTTAATATTGTGAAAACCTTTTTCTATTTAGGGCAGTTAGAGGTATCTGTCAACTGTTTCTAGATTGAACCAAAAAGACTGAGATGGTCATTGGAGCCCAGATAGTCATTGGAGCATTGGTGATCATTGGAGCACAGAAGATCTTTGAAACATATCTATTGTCATTGTAAAACTTCTTACACATAAATTCCATGTACACAACATTTCTTAAGGGTCAAATCCTAGCACTTACTTTTTTATATCTACAGAATGTTGTTATGTTTCATGAATATCGCACTCAACATTAAGGAAATAGTTCTTTCAAATTATTTACAAATAGCTTTGTACACAATTTTGACTTTGAAATTATGACATTAAAAAAAAAATCTACCTTATAAAGAAGAGGATTACATTTATTTGTCAATTCTGTATGTGCTCTCTTAATCAGATATTTCCTGTTATGTTAAAAATGTTAATATTGCAATCACTTTTTGTTGTTTGCTAGACCATTCTGGAACTTTGATGTTCCAACCAATGCTGTGATTAGAGAAAAGGCACCTCTACATATGGCACCCCCACACCCAGAGATTGAATCATTTAGATGCGCTCTTGTCATGAAGTTGCGACAAATTTATCAAGAGTTGTGCCACCAGCGAGAAAGTAAGTTTTTCCAATACATCCACAGCTATCATCTAGTCCAGTTTCTAGAATCTGCAAAAAAAATAATTTAAAAAAAAAAAAAAATTAAAATTAAAAATAATAAAAAAAGTAAAGTACCCCTGTCACGCCAAGTGGCGTAAAGGGAATATGGTGCTAGTGACCACAAATTTTACAGACCTTCGGCACATGATTTTTGGGATAATGTGGTCGGTATTACGCCCGTGCCGCTTTACTTTCCAAGAAAAAAATCCGGTACCCATTAAAGGCTGGGTGAACCGGAAGCCGTCGATTGGGATCGAACCCTACCTCTTGTCCTTTGTAATCCAGTTCACTAACCACTGAGCTATCGTGACTCCCCAGAATCTGCAAGCAGAAAGCAATTTTTTTTTTTTTTTTAAAGTGGGGGGAGCATGTTTAAGGAGGCTGAAGAATCAAGCCTGCATGCCCCAGTATAGTCACCACATACTGTACAGGTGAGATTTGTTTTTCTTTACTTTCATTCCAGAAAGTAAAATTATTTGGTCCTATATAAGAAATTGAAGCCACATCTACCCGATTTGAAAACAACTGGAACTATTTTGAGATCGTGATTTTTACAATAGTTTTTCATCATTACGAATTAAAATTATTTTAGCGTCATGTTTGCTTTAAATAATTAAGGAATTTTAAAAATAATGTCTGGAGGAACAAAAGTTATAAATTAATATATAGTTAACTCATCTGTAACTTAACAGAAATATGTATCCTCTTCAAGGTATTGATGCCCCTGTGGATTCCTTCAACCGATGGTTACTTGAAAGGAAGGTAATTGACAAGGGAAAGGACCCACTCTTGCCCTCAGATTGTTCTCCAGAGTTGTCCCAGTCCTTAGTTCATGAGATCATGAATGATATCCCAATCAAGCTAGTCAAACCGAAATACTCCGAGGATGCACGTAAACAGTTGTTCAAGTATGCAGAGGCAGCCAAGAAAATGATTGAGACAAGGTAAATCTCATTAATTCAATAATAAGCTTGCACAATCAAGTTCAAGTTTGTTTGCTGTTCATGCTTTACTAGCAGGATTGCTTGGATTATGCATGATAATGTATATATTTATTATATAGGCATCTATAGTTTCATATTTTGATATGATAAGAAGAAAATATCCTGTCTCGTCCTCTGAAGCATATTGGGAATAGGGTTTAGTGCCAACATACACATTTTTTTAGTATTGTTATCCCTGTTTACACCAAAAAAATACTTTGATATCGTTATTTATTATTTTGACATTATTTATATTATGAATATATAAAGAAACAACAGATAAAATATTTTGACCATGTGACAAGGCAGAAAGATCAAAACATAACACAATGAGCCTTCAATAAATTTTGCAAGAACACCAGAGTCAAAGGCCGAGCTAAAGATGGGTTGACGGAATATTGGAAACTAGGAAACATAACAGCAGCAGAGGCGAACTGAAGAGCAAAAGACCGCAAATTATATCTCCCCTCGACGTTGAAAGGCAAGTGAGGAAGGAGAGAAGAAGAAGAAGAAAAGATTATTTTCTCAGTGCAATGGAGTGAAGATGTGAAACTCTTCGACGTGCTTATTCTGAATTGAGCAGTTATTAATAAATGTGTTTCTGGAACCCTTAAGCTAGATCATCAGCTGCTATTAACACATATGATAGCTCGTTCAGTAGGGTAGATCTGAGTTTACATATATTTTTATATATATGTTTTTCTGCATTGGTTATTGGTTACCAATATCACATGTAGTTTTTTTTATCTGAAAAATGTCACTATCAAGTATCTCATAACTGCCATGTGTTGTCTTGCATATCCAAGCTAGCCTGAATGTTTCCAGTGTCAACTGATTACAGAACACTGGGCCACACTCATTTAAAAGATGTACACAAGAAGTGGAAGACCTATGTGCTATTCACCAAAAGCGTTAATGCAATAGAATAATTTAATGTATGCTACTCATTCTTCTTCTTCTTTTCTCTCTCTTTTCACTGATACCGAAGAGGTGTCATGGTTTATATTATTTGTCATTCTTGAGCTGCTCAAGCTGTCTGAATTAGTGATTTTCCTTTGTTGTTACATGTCTCTATCTCTGCATCTATCCATCTTCTTCTAGGTCTTCCTCTTGGTCTTTTTCCATGCAATCTCGAAAAGAATGCCCTTGATGGTGATTGGTGAGGATTCATTCTGACCAGGTGGCCCAACCATTTAAGTTCTTGTTGCTCTATATATTCTTGGCAGGGTTTTATTCCTACCATTTTTCTTATGGTTTTATTTGGTATTCTATCTATTTAGTGTTTTTTGTTACTTTTCTTAAGCAACGCATATCACATGTATTGATCTTTCTTAAATGTGATTCAGAAAGGGTCCATGTTTGACTTTCATAGCACAAAGTTGGTATGAAAATGCTATTTATTATTTGTTGTTTAACTGCTATAGAAATGTTTGGATGTCTTAACAATGGTGAAAGCATATACATATTTGTTTCTTCCAGTTCTCCAGTTTTCAATACTACTCATTACTTGGGATTTTAATGCTTTGTGACACTATATATATTTAGATTTTCTCCATTTAGGTGACTAAAATGTATGTTTTCTTAGGTTCTGTCTATCTATTTTCCATTTTAGCCAAAGAAAGTACATAAGGCAGAAATTGTAGGCTCTATATGTCCAACATTCTTTGTTATCAAGTGTCAGACAATAGGAACATAGGAACTGTCTTGTATCTCATCACATCTCCCTGTTCTTGCCAAGCCTCTCAATCTCATCATGGTAGCTGATGTTGGCTGTTGTTGCCTCTCACCTCAATATTCTTTTTAATGTTTCTCTGGGTTAGCCTTTTTTTTCTTTGATCCTCTGATTCCCATTTTATGACTTGCTTTGAGATTCTCTTGTCTCTTTTCATCACATGGCCAACATATTTCCACCTTTGATTATATATATTTTTGGATACTTTATCATTTCTCTTATTTCTGCACCAGTATTGAATTCATTCTATTTTGTGATCAAAGTATTTTCCTGATGCATTCGTTTTAAAATGTCTAATTTTTATGTTTCTGTAGTGCTCTAATTATAATATATTCAGTACTAAACAATATTATTTCCTGTTTTTAATATTTGTGCTTAACAGAATTTATCTTGATTTTGCAAATTGGATTCCTTGCCTGTTTTTTCATATAAATGTTTTTGTTAATGTGTTTGTTATGTACTATAGTGTGGGAGGTTGAGATGTTTAGACTTTCCATTGTTTTCCTGTTTGGCTGAACTAGTTGCTGCTGAAGGTAGGTTTAAGTAGTCATGACTAGGTGTGGGAATTAATAAAGTTCTTGCCATTTGTCGTATTGAACTAATATAAGCTGGTAGTATAGCCAGGCAGCACATCTTATGAGCTTTCAAGCTTAGCTTGCAGCAGGAGGAATGCCTGATAATCATGATTATTAAATTATGTTGTTTTGTTTCATCCAGTTCTCCATGGAAGTCTTGTTTTATCCAGTTCTCCATGGAAGTCTTGTTTCATCCAGTTTCTCCATGGAAGTCTTGTTTCACCCAATTCTCCATGGAAGTCTTGTTTCATACAGTTCTCTATGGAATTCTTGCTTTATCTTGTTTTCCATGTAAGTCTTGTTTCATCCAGTTCTCTATGGAAGTCTTGTTTCAGTGCAGTTCTCCATGGTAGTCTTGTTTCATCCAGTTCTCCATATGTCTTGTTTCATCCGGTTGTCTATGAAAGTTTATACAGTTCTTTATGGAATTCTTGTTTCATCTGGTTTTCCAGATGGAAGTCTTGTTTCAGTGCATTTCTCCATGGTAAAAAAAAAGTAAAGTACCCCCGTCACGCCAAGTGGCGTATAGGGAAATATGGTGTTAGTGACCCTATATTTTACAGACCTTCAGCACATGATTTTTTTTTTATTTTTTTGGGGTAATGTGGTCAGTATTACGCCCGTGCTGCTTTACTTTCCCAGAAAAAATCCAGTACCCATTTAAGGCTGGGTGAACCCGGAAGCCGTCGGTTGGGATCGAACCCTACCCCTTGTCCGTGGTAGTCCAGTTCACTAACCACTGAGCTATCGCGGCTATTTCTCCATGGTAGTCTTGTTATATCCAGTTCTCCATATGTCTTGTTTTTCCGGTTGTCTATGGAAGTTTTGTTTCTTTTAGTTCTCCATAGAAATCTTTTTCATACATTTCTCCATGATTGTCTTTTTTTTTAAATTCACTTTCCCATGGATACCTTTTTTATCAAGTTCTCCATAAAAGTCTTGTTCCATCCAGTTTTTCATGACTGTCTTTTTTCATTAAATTCTCCTTGGATATCTTTTTCGTACAATTTTCCATAGAGGTATCTATCTTTCCATCCTTTTTTCCGTGGGTGTCTTTTTTCTTTTCATCCAATTCTGTTTGTAGGTCTTTTTTTCATTCAGCTCTCCATGGGTGTCTTTTTTTTTTCACTCAGCTCTTCTTGGGTGTCTTTTCTCATTTCTTCTAATTCTCCCTGATGCTGTATGTGGTATAAAGTGTTATATGAGCAAGTAACTGTTAAATTTTCACTTTAAACCTTTTTTCCGCATTAATTTTCTATGCTCAGCAGATGAAATAGACAGGCATGCAAATTGCATTGCATGAATCTAAGCATTAACAAATCATCATAATGTTACTGCTATTTGCTTTTTGTGCCCTCTTTTATTAATAAGGCAATTGATAAAATACTTTAATTTCAGAAAAGCTTCACAGGAAAGTCGTAAAGTAGTCAAATGGAATGTAAGAGAAGTTTTTTTGTGGCTACAGCAGCGTAAAATAGCACCTTATGAGGATTACCTGGTTAGTATAAAATCTGTAATGGCTCAAGTGTATGATCTGTTTTGTTTTGGAAGTTTAACCCTAGATTACGATACTGTAGTAAAAATTACTGCATCAAAGAACAAATTCTTCAAAATGTGACAATTTCCTGTGATTCAAACCCCCCCCCCCCACCACCACCACCACCACCACCACCACCGTATACCATCCTAATAACCACTTTTGGCAACCTCTGAGTGTTTATAATATATTTCCATTGCTGTTGGAATTTTTTAAAATATTTTTTTTTTAGATTGTGAAATACATTGTTTAATCCTTATATGATATCTACCTGTGGCTCGCTTCGTTACATTCCGTAGTACAAAATGCTACCATTTAACTGTAACATTAGGAGCACTAAAAAAATTAGTATTTTCTTTGAACTTTTGACATACAACAGTGAGTTTACCAATTATATACACAGAGAACTCGAATTTCCTGTCTCAGGTTGATTTATGACCCAAAATTGATCGCTTGGACTGGACATGTTTCTTTGTCTATTCAGATGGACGTTGTAAATTCGTGAGTCTGTTTGGCTACCTCAAAGCATTATTTGCTGAGTTTAGCCGTCACAAAGTGTTGTTTGATGTCACAGACAACAGGAAATTTCCCATGTCAAAGGGAGAAAAATAATGAAAATGTGTTGAAATTTGGCGAATTTTGTTCATATTATAGAAAAGCAGTGGCTTAGTAATGAAAGGGTGAAAATGAAGTCAGTCTTATAATATATATATTTGCAGTATGACTTCAATCCATTTCCAAGTTATAGAGGAGAAAAAGGATGTCGATAGGACCTTATGAAAATTAACATCTTCAAAATTAATATTCATAAAGAAAGTCCATTACTTTGTTAAGTTTTCATATTTTGTCATGTAATGAAAATGTACAGTTAAAACTGTGTAGTTGTCCTTAAGTAGCGTTGCCAAATTGCTGTTTAGTATTCTGTTTTATATCTATAAGATATGGGGATTAAATTATTTTGCTCTAATTTCTTCTTCTCCTTCCAGACCTTATATCCATATATACATCTTAATGCTTTATCCCATACATATAATGTCTTAGAGAAATGAAATGTTAGACATCGCTATATTAAGCCTCAGCATTTGAAGACAATGGAACCAGTGCTCATCTGCTTTTGTGAGCAAAGTATCCATTTTTTCTTTAACTGGCTGAAGAGAGTCAGACTAGAATTGAACTCAGATTATTTTATCACAAAGCCAGCATTTTAACAACTTCACTGATTCTCTTTGATAAAAATTAGTGACTGAAGTTAACAATTTTCAATTTTCTGGAGTGCCCTGTTCAATATAAATTAAATTCTTATAATAAGTTTGAGGTTTCCATGTTTATTTTAACCCTAGATTACGATACCTATCTGTGGCTGACATATTTACGATACTGTAGTACAAATTATTACCACTTAAATGTAATATTAGGAGCTCTAAAAAAATAATGTTTTCTTTGAACTTTTTGACACACTGTGTTTACACTAGGACAGATACAGGGAACTTGGATTTCCTTTCTCCGGTTGATTTATGACCTGAATTTGACCACAGGGATTGAACGTGTTACAATATCTAATGGTACAGACCCTGTAAGCCCGTCAGTATGTTTGGCTACCTCATAGTGTTATTTGCTGTGTTTTCTGAATTACAAAGGGTTGTTTGATGTCGGCTGACGACCGAGGAAATTTCCCTGGTCATTGGTGAAAAAAAAAAAAGGAAAATTGATCAATTTCTTAAAAAATTGGCAGATTTTTTTTGGGTATTATATGAGATTGTATCCTACAAAATCATTTAAAAAAGATATAATCCAACACAATGAAAACTAATCAAACACTTGGGATTACCAGAAGTGGTAATTAGGATGGTACACAGGGTGGGGGGGGGGGGGGGATGGGATTTTTGAACACTGCAAAGTGTAAAATTCACAAAAATTGTGAAGAATTTGTATTTTGATGTAATTTTTACTATGGTATCATAATCTAGGATTAAGCCACCAAGTTTGTGTTCATTGTTGGCTTGGGATAGAAAACTTATCCAGCAGGCTTTTCATTCTTTGAAGCAGAACTCCTCTAATAGTAATTTCATTCTTTGAGACTGTAGTCATCTAACAATAATATACATTCTTGAGACAGCATTAATCCAACAGTAATTTTATCCTTTGAGACATCACTCATTATTATTTCTTGAGACATAAAACTCACCCAGCAGTAATTTATCCAGAACTTATCCAGAAGTAATTTAATTCCTAAGGACAGAACTCATCCTATAGCAGTTTCATTAATTTGGACAGAACTCATCCAGCAGCAGTTTTATCCCTTAAGACAGAATTCACCCAGCAGTAAGTTCATTCCTTTAAATACAAAACTCATCTAGCAGCAATTTCATCACTTGAGATAGAACTCGCCCTTCAGTAATTTCATTAATTGAGACAGAATTCATCCAACAGTAATTTCATCCATTGAGGCAGAAATCATCTAGCAGCAGTTTCATCCCTTAAGACAGAACTCACCCAGCAGTAATTTCATTTCTTTAGATACAAAACTCATCCAGCAATAAATTTATTTTCAGGAGCGACTGACACATTTGAAGCGACAGTGTGAGCCACATTTATACAAGGCAGCCGGGGATTCTGTGAAGGGAATTGTCAGTAAAATATATAAATTCTCAGCAGAGAATGCTCAAAAAGTTCAAGAAAAGACATGGACAGTTTTCAAAGAGCACAACATTACAGGTATTCGAACTAAATAAAAGCTCTGCCCTGTCTAATCAACCAGAATAAATCATACATCTGTCATCACATCTTATTAAATATTATGTTCATTTAACTATTTTGTACACAGTTACTTGTTTCAGTATGATAGTATAATTTAAATTTTATCCTTAAAACTTTGGTAATATTTATTTATGATTATGTCTTCAATCTGTTAATTCTCTTCATTTCAAAAACTGATATTTTCTCTAAGACTAGTTCCAAATTTGTCATACACAAAAATGTGATTGTTGAAGATGCATTGAGAGACATTATTGCTTAGTTTGTACCTTTCACATGCATAATATCCTGGCCATAAATAATTGTAAGAGCAGGGGGAATTGGCTCCCTCAATGAGATAGAGTTGTGTTTGCACAGAACAGAGACAAATGACGAGATCTGATAAAAAATCTTTACAAGGATTGGAAACTGTTAGAATAAAAATTTAGATAAGAGAAAGAGTATCTGGGTCTATGCCCTATGCACCGGCTACGGCTCGAAAGGTCAATAGATAGATAGATAGATAAATAATTGTGCAATTAAAATGCTTCTTCTTCTTCTTTGTTTTCTTTAAAATAACTGTATCTTTTCTCTCATAAAGTTACCAGCATACTTCAGACTTCTCCATGTGCCATAGAGTGTCACTGTGAAATGTTTGTGTAAGCCACATTACTCTGTTACTACAAAGGACAAGAGGTCAGGTGGACAGCTTTCGGGTTTACCCAGTCTTAAATTGGTACTGTATTTTTTATCTGGGAAAGTAAAGCTGTACGGGCATAATACTGGCCACATTACGCCAAAAATTATATGCCGAAGATCTATGAAAATTATGGTCACTAACACCATATGTCCTATACGCCACTTGGCATGACAGGGCACTTTACTTTTACTTTCTAGAAGACATGGTGATTGTTTTCTCTACACAAGCATATATATGTTTGTCCAGATTTATGTTTATTGTAGAAAGAAAAGAACCCAGTCACACCATGTTGTATAGGGAACATTGTGTTAGTGCCTATATATTTTGTCATTTAACCCTAGGCACAATGCTTGAATAATATGGCCAGCTCTGTGCCATTGGAATACTTGGAAAAATACAGGGAAAGAGATCACGGATAATGAAGAGAGAAAGTACTAGATAGCTTGGTGTTGTGGCACAGTGGTTGATATGATGCATCGTGGCTGAGAATTGTGGAGGACATGATCTCTTATGCCAACCAATGTGGCACATGATGATAACTATGCCACCTCATTCTTTTCCAGAAAAATATCTCTGGTGCCCATTTAATGTCGGGTGAATTTACAAGCCACTGATTGAGATTGAATTCGACCTTTTGTCATTACTTGAATCCAACCTCTTATCATCACTTGAATCCAACCTCTTGTCATCTCTTGAATCCAACCTCTTGTCATCACTTGAATCCAACCTCATGTCATCACTTGAATCCAACCTCATGTCATCACTTGAATCCAACCTCTTGTCATCACTTGAATCCAACCTCTTATCATCACTTGAATCCAACCTCATGTCATCACTTGAATCCAACCTCTTGTCATCACTTGAATCCAACCTCTTGTCATCACTTGAATCCAACCTCTTGTCATCACTTGAATCCAACCTCTTGTCATCACTTGAATCCAACCTCATGTCATCACTTGAATCCAACCTCTTGTCATTACTTGAATCCAACCTCTTGTCATCTCTTGAATCCAACCTCTTGTCATCACTTGAATCCAACCTCATGTCATCACTTGAATCCAACCTCTTATCATCACTTGAATCCAACCTCATGTCATCACTTGAATCCAACCTCTTGTCATCACTTGAATCCAACCTCATGTCATCACTTGAATCCAACCTCATGTCATCACTTGAATCCAACCTCTTGTCATCACTTGAATCCAACCTCTTGTCATCACTTGAATCCAACCTCTTGTCATCACTAGTGAATATTTAATTTTGGGTGAACTTACAAGCCACCATTTCAGATTGAATTTAAACCTTTTGTCATCAGTAGACCTCACACATTGCTCTACCTCAGCTCTCTCTCTCTCTCACACACACTCTCTCATGCACACAACACACAGAAATATGACATGCACACAACACACAGACATATACCACATATATTCACACTGAGACAATGAGAGATAGAGACAAGAGTAAAATTGCTCTCGAATGAGATTTTTAGGGCATGTTAAAAGACACAACAGCCTACTAAAAATAATACTGGAAGGGAAAATACAAAGTAATAGAGGCAGACCAAGACTGATATGGATGAGTAACATCAAAGATGGACAAATCAGCCTATGACAATCTGTGCCATCAAAGCAAGAGACACAACGGAATGGCGCTCCATGTTGGCCAATCTTCAATGCGGAGACGGCACTCAATGATGAATGTTGCTCTGTAGTTTTGATTTATTCTTCTTGAAATATTGATTGATCTTTGGTTCCTCCTACAGAAGGAAAGCCTTTACCAGAGCCAACAAACCCCCGACTCACCTACTGCTATGCAGCTCAGCTGAGTATTCCTTCTCCCAGACTTCCTGTTGTAGAGAGAGTCATTGAAAATGAGGTAGCTCAGCTAAGATACAAAACTGAGAATGTTGTGATGAATCAAGAACATTTTTGGAAAATGGTGAGCTCACATTTGTGTTATCAAACATTAAACAAAATAGTACATAGAATCTGAAAATGGTACAACAAATAGTAAGATTTGTATGGTCTGTAGTGTCATTAAAGATGGAAAAAAGGTAAAAAGTAAAGATATCTTGCTATATCTTAAGGTGTATGGTGAATGTGTTGTTAGATTCCTTGTTTTTCAATGTCCAGTGACATAATTTATAAGTTGGATTTATTGGGTGCCACTTACAAGTTACAACTCCTTATTATAGATTGTTCTGCCAGGTCAACTGAAGGTTCAATTTTAGGAATTCTACACTATCGTTACAGTGTTTCATGCATTTTTGCTGCACTCTCGATACAGTGTTTCATGCATTTTAGCTGCATTCTTTGGAGTGAATCGGGCGCTGTGGGCACATCTATTGTGTGTGCTACGTCAACATGATGGATGATCATATATCCCTAAACCAAGTGTATGCTCATAATGAAGGGGGAAATGATAGAGTTTTGTTTGTGAGTTCGCAGCACTGGTGCAACTCCCAGACTCTCATGTTACTCAGGATGGATATTGCCTAGATTCAGGAGAGCTATGAGGAGATCGGAAGTAGACTTGTGAACCAGTTTATCGTTTTACATTACACATCTTGCTTGGAAGGTGATATGGGAACTTATAGACTGTTGTTCAGTGTGCGATGAGGATAATCCGACCATGACTAACACAATCATATTTATAGATGATATAGTTGGCCCTACCTTCGAGGAAAAATCTAGTACCCATTTAAACCTGGATGAATCTAGAGGCCAGTGAATGAAATTTCACCCGACCTCTTGTCCTTTGTAGTCTTGTTAACTAACCAGTAGGCAGCAATGGCTCCTAATGAAAATGTGCCAACATATTATTGTGGTCCATGTCATAGTAAAAGGTATTTTAAGTCAAATTAATCTTTCAGCGTAATTATCTTCCTATGGGAGCAATTCAAGTCAGTGGCGAATTATTTCATCTCACCACTACAGTATCCATCTTTCTCTGTTTTCATGTATATTATAATCCTTTTTATCCTCCTTTAAACTTATTTCACTGTGATTAGTAATCTTCGAATCACACTTTGAGATCCCCTACAGCAGCGCTGCCTAATGCTGTCTGTGCCTGTTGGTACCATGGCACCTATAACTTAATTTCCTAGTACTTGTATCATACTTTCCTGTCACTAAATTTTACTCAGCCAAATTTAATTTTAAATAGAATTTCAAAATATATTAGTAAGTAAAGACATTTGCCATAATTCATTTAACATAAAAAAATTCACCAGCAATAACTTACTTGTCAGGGGTCAGCGGTCAGCGGTGAGAATAATTAGGAAGGTAGAAAGAGGGAAAAGATTTTTGCTTGCGGCAAACTATCCAATTCCAAGAATGTTTATTTTGAAGATTTTGTCATTTTGTTTACTTTGATGAAGGTGTCATAATCTACGGTTAATGTGGATAGGGCATTATAATAATGATGAGCCACAGTATTAGTAGTATGTGTGGACCACAGTGTGATCAACCAGTGGGCAACAGTGTAATCAATATAGTGTCTGTGCATTAGGCTTGTTATCAGCATAGTGTGTATAAGTTAGGCATGTTATCAGCATAGTGTGTATGAGTTAGGCATGTTATCAGCATAGTGTGTATGAGTTAGGCATTCTATCAGCATAGTATGTATGAGTTAGGCATGTTATCAGCCAAGTGTGTATGAGTTAGGCATGCTATCAGCTTAGTGTGTGTGAGTTAGGCATGTTATCAGCATAGTGTGTATGAGTTAGGCATGTTATCAGCATAGTGTGTATGAGTTAGGCATGTTATCAGCATAGTGTGTATGAGTTAGGCATGTTATCAGCATAGTGTCAGTGGGTTATGTGTGTATCCCATTAATTGATATAATATTATCCTGATCATTATAGTATCAGTGGTCTTCATTGTGTAATTATACAACAACAAAATGTATCTATTTATCGTGGTTGTGATTGTATGTAAATTTTATTTGGTTACCTCCAGGAGCAACTCTATGGTCTCAACTGTCGAGATGATTCCCGGTTTGACAATTTCCTGGCAAGAGTTTGGTGCATGCTCAAAAGATATCAGGTACAGTTTGCTTCACTATAAGGATATTGTTCACGTACTTGTTATATGTTAGTTCACCATAAGATTTATAGAATGAATTGCTAATAAACTTGCCCCATATGCATTAGGAATAAACTTGCCCCATATGCATTAGGAATGAACTTGCCAGAAATTCCTTGTCAATAAACTTACTAACTAGAAATTTTGTGCTCATAAACTGTTTATTAAAACTTTGTAAATTGTTTTATAAAGACAATGTCCGATTTTTAAAATTGTTTTATAAAGACAATGTCCGATTTTTAAAATTGTTTTATAAAGACAATGTCCGATTTAAAAAATTGTTTTATAAAGACAATGTCCGATTTTAAAAATTGTTTTATAAAGACAATGTCTGATTTTTAAAATTGTTTTATAAAGACAATGTCCATACACTAACTATAGTTCGTTCAGAAATTCGTGGAATTCGAGTTTATTAATTATCTCGGAAACTGTTTGATGAATTTCTGTAATTGTTTTTCATGAAATCTTATTTTTTCACCGACCTTCAGTCTGATTTTCTGCCCTACTGTCATGCATTTAGGAAAGATTTTTGCTTATTTGAGGTATATAAAAATATGATTTTCTTGGTTGTCCTAAATTTTAGGATTTTACAATACCCACATTTGTTGTAATCAACTCACCAGTTAAAAAGGCAAATTTCACGTGCACACCACACAATCCTAGGACCATTTTGCACTCTTAACTTGTAAGACGCACGCCACTCTGAGGTTTATTTTGGTAATTTCACTTCCGGTTTCTTGTTAAATTGGTCCAGAGGCGTATTTTGACATAATATTTACTATTAATGAATATTCCTGTATGTGTGATAATTTGTAAGCTGTTGTGAAGTGACTGCTTGATTTTTAAAACCATGAAGAGTTTAAAGTGTAAATTCATCACTATGCAAAAGGTAACTGTGTTATTGTACATGCACTTTTGCAAGGAATCTAAAATGTGTCGATTATATTACATGGGTGGTTTTACAGAAGAATGTTGAGAGTACCATGGACAGCTAAAAGAGTAAGAAGATGTTCTGAGAGAGGTCAAAGCAAAAAGAGAGCTAATTTCCAATATTAGTAAGAAACAATCATCATTTTTTGGCCATGTAATGAGAAGAGAACAACTGGAATATATTGTAACAACTGAAAAAATTGAGGGATGAAGAGATAGAGGGAGGCAAAGAGAAAAAATAACAGACAGCTTAACTCTTTCAGTACGGAAGGCTTTTGTCAATGCAACGGAGGAGATTTCAGAGACAAAATTTTTGATGGACCTTATGGTCTTAAAACATCAATCTACATGTTTTATATTTATCTAACACTTAACATATTATATATGAATTTTTAGATAATTGAACAAGGAATCTGATTTCATCAATACCAAGATGATACAAAACATGTAAAAAGAAATATTGGAGATAAACGACCAACAACAAAAAATTGAAACATCAAATTAAAACCACAACTGACTACTTACCATCATGTAGATCTGGTCATAGTAATCCAATATGAATTATTTTGTGAAAAAAACAAATACCAATATGTCTCTAAGCAGCCATGAAAGTTTGGTTGATGTAGCATAACAATAACTGATATTTTGTCATGCACAATCACAACAAGTGAGAAAAATGAAATTTCAACTTTTTGGGAAAAAATCACTATGTACACAATATTGACACTTTTGTTTGACTACACACACACAAATCACTATATACACAATATTGACACTTTTTTTTCAATTACACAAAAAACACTTTCTCCATTTATTGTCCATGAAATGCCTTGAAGCATGCATTTGGATGAAGATGTGGTTGAATTTGACATCCCGAACAGAAAAAATGAGTCCGTGCACGCTTTGTTGGAGTTGAACAATATACGCATTCATGGTCTGCGGCATAATCCACAATGTGACGGCTTCCTCTGGATTTTGCGAGACAGCTTGCCTCTGGCTGCCTTCCTGGAAGTTTCATTTCTTGTTGAATGACAACATGTTGTGTCAATTGACTCATCAACATTTTCTTATACTCTTTTAAAGAGACTCTTTTGTCGCCAGTAGCTCGGCATAAACAAAATAAAATATACGCATTTACCTGCGACACTTCCAACAGCCAGAAGAAAATTTTTTTCCACCATTTAACAGTTTTGCGTTCAAAGACACAGTAATATGCCACCTTCTGGTCTAGTTTGTCGCACCCATTCATATTTCTATTGTAGAAATAAATCATTTCTGGCTTGTTTACATCTTTTACTGCTTTTGTTTGCACTCTGGCATCAGAGGATACCATCACAACATTTTTTTTTGCCTTCTTATCTCTGAATGCAACACAGAGCTTGGTTTTATCATTATGCATGTACCATTTCATTGCTCTGTGCTCCAGAGATAATGTTTTGGTTTCCTGCGGAAAGCCAACACGACGAACATTGACAGTCCCAGTATAGTACTGCTTCTTCAAAAGAAGGTGATCAATCAATTTTCGTGTGGTGTAATAGCGATCAGCAAAAATTTTATGTCCTGTGCCAACATGCTCCAATAAAGTGTCGAAAACTTGTACAGCATGTCCACCATCTGTATCAGCCTCAGGATTGTAGGAAGTGTTTCTTCCAAAATAGGTTAGAATGTTGACAACATAACCCGTGGCAACGTCGCATAGACCAAAGGTCTTGATGACTTGCTTGGCTTCGAGGCATTGAACTGCTTGAACTGCCATCTACCCTTATAGCCTATGACCATCTCATCAATGCTAAGTTCCTGAAAGGGATAGAAGGCTTTTCGGAACTTGCAAAGGAGAAGATTCATGAATGGTTCTATTTTTTCTTTGCCTTCCGCTGCCTCATCACCACAGTGCAACATTGTGTGGTAAATGTCCTGGAATCTATCTCGATTGAAAGCATGGTGGATCCAAGGAATATACAATTCTGCTGATAGTGACCAATAGTCAGCAATAGAGGAAGCTTTGAACAAACCCATATATATCAGCACTGCCAAGAACTTGTCAAGTTCAGGTCTTGTGATGTCTTGCCACCTTGCAAACACAGAGCGCTTGCGTGCAGGAGTGTTGATATCAGTTCTTTTCTTTGCATAAGAATTGATGCTAGATAACAAAGTTTCACAAACTTCATCATCAAACAATGACCCAAAAAAATCCAATGCAGAGGAAGAATCTGTGAGGTGCTCAAGACTAACTCCTGGCTTTCGCAGTAGATGAAAGCGAAAGTTATTTTCAGTGCTGCCAGTTGTAATTTCTGACCACTCAGACTCAGCTGGGATGATAGGTCTAGATGAGCTAGGCCTGGCAGTTGGGTTAGATGTGGCTTTCTTGGTAGTTTTATCACTTCCTCTGCCCCTACCTCTACCTGCAGCTGCTTTTGGTTTTTTTGGTTCTGAAGGAATGTATTCCTCATCACTGTCAATATTCAAAATGAGACTTTCATTTTCCTCTACTGAAAAATCGATAATATCAGGATCACTGTCATCACCATTGTTATTATCAACACTTACAGTGTCTGAACTATCATCAGAATCATCAAGAAAAATTAATTGACAAGCTTCATCAGCCGTCATCAACTGACTTTTAGCATTACAATCACTGCTACTGGATGCCATTTCGATCAGCTGATTTTTGTTTACAATTTTTTTTACGATAAACACTAATTCCAAATGAAAAAATCACACGTTAGACTACGTCTTTCCACTTGAACCTCGTGGGGAAGAAGGAAGGAACTCTTCAGTGAAGGAATCTATATAAAATAGTCAATCTAAAATATAGGAATACAGTTTGTTGACGGTTTACACGAAACAAATTATGTTTGGCGCACTATACGGCTGATCGTACGCAATTGAAATGGATTTGGCGCACCATACGGCGGATCGGATGGAAAGAGTTAAGAGAATGGCTTGGCAGAAGGTCAACAACAGAAATGACAAATAGCTGCCGAGATCGAAAGTTGTGGAGAGACATAATCACCTACGCCAGCAGGCCCGGTACTTGATGATGATGATGATGATGATGATGATGATATTACAATATAAAAAAATCAGAAAACAGAACAGGGGCAGCTCTAAATATAGATAGAAAGTCTTTCAATCGATGGATAGGACAGAACTTTGGCTCTGCAGAGGCGACGGTCAAGCAAGGAAGTTTACCTATCTCTGTGACAAAGATGTAAAATCAAATGAAAAATTTTGCCCTATTCAATATAATATGGATACGCCTTTGGCTTGCATTGTTAGAAAATTAACATAATTTACAGTAAAATCTAATATTTAGAGCATGTGGTTTGATATTTTCCTAAAATTATATTACAAAACACTATTTGTGCAAAATTCAGACTACCATTGTACTTAAATGTTATAAAATCTGAAGGTCGGTGAAAAAGTAAGATTTCATGAAAAAGAATTACAAAAATTCATCAAACAGTTTCCGAGATAATTGATCAACTCAGTGGGCATGAATTTGTAAACGAACTATAATACAGTGTATTGACTCTATAAATCCTAACTGTTAAAATAACAAAAATTATAAAATAAAATTATAAATACTAAAAACTTTTTTTTCCCTTTAAGCTGCCTTTATTCTCCCCTCCAACCCCCTCCTTCCCTTTCTGGACTCTGCCTTGGGGGGGGGTCTTTGTGGGGGCCTGAGAATAAAGGCCACATGGTACAGTTGCTATGTAATGGATCAGAGTATTTATTTCACTCTTCCACCCCTGATAGAAAATGAAATTACAGCAGTGTTATATTGTTTGAGGGCGGAGGGTTAATCATTTTATTGTGACTGAGAAACACCTAACACATATGTCTGTAAGGTCTCTGGGTCACATGGGAAGAATAGAAAACAATCATATTCCCAAACAATTATTGTATAGCAAGCTTAGGGCTGGAAAGAGAGATGAAAGGACAGGTAGGAGCTGAAATATAAGGATACTTGCACTGCTTCCTTGGGAGAATTCTGTATCAGAAAATTAAAGTGGGAAAATGTAGCTGCAGATCATAGCACATGGAGAAGAACATTTGTGGAAGTGTTGATGTCAAGGTCAGAACACAAAAGGTGTAGGAGAAAAGAGATAAGCCGGGCACCATAAATGCACCTTGTTCATTCTGTGGTTGGATCTGCCTATCTAATATTGGCAGATGCAATAATGAGAGAAATTGCTCAGAAAAACAAGGAACTGGTATAAAACACTAATATATTATCAAACTAATGATAAATCATGATTACTTGCTACCAACCAGCTGTCAAGATGCCAAAAACCATATTATATAAATATATGTGTGTGTGCAGACAAATGACCTTGACTCATATTGTTTTTCACATTTGTTCCATCAGGCTTTTTTTGGCAGCAGTGCGAATGAAGGTAAAAGCAGTCAGGGTGCCCTTCAGCCCGCTGTAATGGAGTGCCTTCATCGTGTGTTTGGTGTCACCTTTGAATGTTTTGCTTCCCCTCTCAACTGCTACTTCAAACAATACTGTTCTGCCTTCCCAGACACTGATGGCTACTTTGGATCTAGAGGGTATGTTCTGCTGCCACTAGTTGCTGTTTGTATCAGCTGATCTCGTTTAAAATTTGGTAGCAGAAAATTAATAATTATGTTGTCTGATTTTAACCATTAAAAGTAATTGTGTGATTTATTTTATGTTTATTAGTAAAGTTATTTATGAACTTTCGATGAAATGTTTTAATATTTTAAACAAAATTAAGAATTTGTTTATGAATCATAAAAATAATAGAAATGTTTTACTGCTTTATATGTATAAATAAGCACCACTGTTTGTCATTGATACTTTAGTTAAATTACTTGTTTGTGTCTTTCTAGAAATATTAAATGCACATGCTATTCTATTATACATTCAAGTTGATTGAAAAAAAAACCTATATATGAAAATTAAAAAACCTTAAAAGAGAACTAATTTCCAAAATTAGGAAGAAACAATCATCATTTTTTGGCCATGTAACAAGAAGAGAACAACTGGAATATATTGTAACAACTGGAAAAATTGAGGGACAAAGAGATAGAGGGAAGCAAAGATAAAAATAACAGACAGCTTAAGAGAATGGCTTGGCAGAAGGTCAACAACAGAAATGATAAATAGCTGCCGAGATCGAAAGTTGTGGAGAGACATGATCATCTACGCCAGTAGGCCCGGTACTTGATGATGATGATGAAAAAACCTTTGTAGTTACAGATAGAAAATTGCACCATCTGAAACTATTAAATTTTCCAATATTTGATCTTTTAGTTACAAGTATTGTTCCACTAAAATGTCATTGATACATAAATATCTACTTCGAGTAAAAATGTTACATTTTTTGTGGTGTCACATATTGAAACTGCTTCTGTAAAATATTGATTTTAAGTGTAATTTAGTGGAATGTACCAGATCATGGACATTATACACCCAAAAGTGTTGCAACATTTCCAAGATTATAACTAAAATATCACTTTTAGATTTAAAACAAGCAGCTGTGAGAGATATGGTACCAACACATGCCATGAGTGCCTCTAACATTTCTTTAATGGATAATATTACCATCTTCTGAGGTATTTTCTTGAGCCATCCTATTCAAGTACACCACAATATCCATTTTATTTGACTACTGGATGAGGACTGCATTCCAAAAGTCTCTCTCAATAATCAGTCAGTAAAGAAAAAGAGCAATTGGGAAACTATGACAGATATCTGTAAATACAGCATGAAAGTGCAATAAACAAATAGGGAATTCTTGAAAGAACATTGCCTCCTACCACACCTGATACAGAAGTAGCTATACCCAGCATAGTAAATTTAGGCTGAAGAAGGACTGTATGCAGATCATGAAAAGTCATCTGTTCATCAGCAACACAAATCTAGCAGTCTTTTACAACAGGAAAAAGCAGCATACTACTATTCTTATATATTCTATTATATGACATAACTTATGTCATGTACCATTCATTAACAGTTAGATTTACAAAATATTTTTGCTTATTGCCTCACATTTACTACATAGTATATGATTTATTCAAACCATTCATATATTTGTAATGTTTATTAATAAAAACATTTAGATCATTACTCCCTCTTCCTACCCCTCCAAAAATGGATGCTACTGCTATGTCGGATATTATTACTTCTGTGTCAGGTTTGGTTGGTGGCAGAGCTCTTTCAGAAGCTAGTTGCAGATGAAGTGGTCTTATACGAGTATCTCATTAACAAGAAAAAGAGTAAATTTTTGGCAATAGAAACAAGCAAAAGAGTTCTTAAATGTTATGTAGAGCCAGTCTTAACATATGAATGTGAATCATGGACAATAGGACAACAGACAAGAAAATCACTGGAGTCTGTAGAAATGTGGTTTTACAGAAGAATGTTGAGAATACCATGGACAGCTAAGAAGAATAATGAAAACGTTCTGAAAGAGGCCAAAACAAAAAGAGAGCTAATTTCCAATATTAGGATGAAACAATCATCATTTTTTGGCCATGTAATGAGAAGAGAACAGTTGGAATATATTGTAACAACTGGGAAAATTGAGGGATGAAGAGATAGAGAGAAGTAAAGAGAAAAAATACCAGACAGCTTAAGAGAATGGCTTGGCAGAAGGTCAACAACAGAAATGATAAATAACTGTCGTGATCAAAAGTTGTGGAGAGACATGATTACCTACGCCAGCAGGCTCGGTACTTGATGATGATGATCTTATAAACAATTAGATGCATCAACAAAGAAAACCTCCTAAAAGATGGGTTAGCAAAATATTAAATGACACAGACACTGCTGTGCATAAAGCAAGAGCCTTGTGAAAAAGAATTTACAATTCCCTTGGTGGTGTAATCCTCAGATGAACAGATATATTTTGTCGTGGGAAGGCCGTAATCTCACATTTTTATTTATCACGTCCTGTCTCATGTTTTAATATATGACAGGCTATATCACCTGAGCTGATATTTGATATATAACAGGATTTTGTTCTGTTTTAATGTAGCAGGATTTCTTCCCTGGGGCTGATCTTTGTTCTAATATATGACAGGATTTCTTCTTCTAAACCGATTTCTGTTCTGATATATAACAGAATTTCCTCCCTGAGTTGATGTTTGTTCTGAGACATACAACAGGATTGCTTCCTCTAAATTGGTGTTCGTTTTGACATATGACAGGATTTCTTCCTCTAAACTGATGTTTGTCCTGACATATGACAGAATTTCTTAACAGAGATGATATTGCTAGTAGATTTTTGTAATACCTTCACTTATTCACTGCCAAATCTTGTTTTTTTTTTAAACAGGCCTTTTCTAAGTTTCTACCCTACTAGTGGATCCTTTGAAGCTAATCCTCCATTCTCAGATGAGTTGATGGAAGCAATGGTTGACCACATGGAAAGTTTGCTCGGTGAAACAAAGGAGCCTTTGTCCTTTATTGTGTTCATACCTGAGTGGAGGGATCCGCCCACTGAAGCCTTGATACGTCTTGAGAGCAGCATGTAGGGAGTACTTACTTTCTGTAATTGTAAGACAAATTAAAGTAGACTGCCATTGTGGGTCTTACACCATGTTTTTCCAATTAGGCTATTTAGTAAAATATAATTAAAAAAAACAAACTATTTTTAATGACTTTGTTCTATTTCTTAGAAAACACACATTTGACCATACTATGATTCTTGGTTTGGAGCATGATAAGTTATCAGTGTGGCTACCCGCAGTAAAATACAATAAAATGATCAAAATAGGATGTGTCTACTTTGCAGATAAGACAAAGACTAAACAAATCAGCCTTTTGTCTCAAAGTGTCTTCAAAAATGAACAAACAGAAAAAAAAACACTACATAGTTTTTGTGTTTAACTCACATTCCATTAACATGCTAACTTTGACAATCCATTTATTTTATTAAATCTTTTAATTAAAGAATAATCGGACAAAAAAAAAACATTTGCATATTTTTTTATCCATCATTTAAAAAAATGACATAATTTTTTTGTTTCTTTCAATTTAGTCATTAGTGATGATAAAATATATATTTTGAAACTGTACTGTCCAGTGATGATAGAATATATATTTTGAAACTGTACTGTCCAGTGATGATAGAATATATATTTTGAAACTGTACTGTCCAGTGATTATAGAATATATATTTTGAAACTGTACTGTCCAGTGATGATAGAATATATATTTTGAAACTGTACTGTCCAGTGATGATAGAATATATTTTTTGAAACTATGCTGTCCTTTTTAGTTCATGTTTTGACAGAATGAAATTCAATATAAACTTTTTGTAATTTGCAGGTTCAAAAGAAAACAGTTTGTCTGTCCAGCCTATGAACATGAATACAGAAATGGTTTTCAGCATTTACCAAGTGCAAGGTAAAATTGTCTTATTTAAAATTACAAACCACAAATTATATGCAGTTCAAATACATTAATTTGTAGAATTTTAGTCTACAATGTATTACACGATAAGAATGAATGATATGTTGTACAGTGCCAGCAATATACATTTATAAAAAATGTCATTTCTAAGACTCATAAATATCTTTTTAATGGCTTTCTTCTAGACTTTGTGATATCTCGAAGACTTATAATCTTTAGCAGTCTTGGCCAGGAAAATGGAATTGTTTGTTTGTGTACACCAGATAAAATTTCTTCAGAAGTGATCAAAGCAAACATTAACACCTCTACCAAGATGTTACATAATCTATTAGATAAAATTTGGAAGAGGGAAGAAATAAAGACTGTAAAGAAAGTTATATGATCAAACTACCAAAGAAAGAAAAAAGGCCATAGAGAACCATTTGAGAAATAAACAAGCAGGTTTTAGGAAGAACAGATCATGTGCTGATCAAATAACTACCCTATGTATAATAGTTGAACAAAGTTTAGAACTACAGTTCCCACTTTATATTTGATTCATAGATTACGAAAAGGTATTTGATAGTTTAGACAGAGGAATGCTTTGAAAGTTTTGAGTCATTACAGAATCCCCACAAAGTTCATTAAACTGATAAGAACAATGTATGAAGGAATGAAATGTAGTGTGGTGCATAAAAGACAGCTTACAGAAACTTTTGAAATAAGAACAGGAGTAAGGCAGGGATGCCTTCTATCTCCATTTCTCTTTCTACTGGCCATAGATTGGATTATGAAAATAACTCAAAACAACAGAAATGGAATTCAGTGGTCACTGACCAAGCAACTTGATGATTTAGACTTTGCTGATGATAT
Source organism: Megaustenia siamemsis (assembly GCA_032433765.1). Lineage (NCBI taxonomy): Eukaryota > Metazoa > Mollusca > Gastropoda > Stylommatophora > Ariophantidae > Megaustenia > Megaustenia siamemsis. The sequence continues at coordinate 62,900,183 of JAVIAB010000106.1, read as the reverse complement.
AGCTCTCCTATCACACAACCATCAACAGATGCAAGATAAAATGAGCATACTTGATGAGAGATCACAACAGATGGGGCTGAAAATAAATAGAGATAAGACCAAAATCATGAGAGTTGATGCAGTTGGCAATAATTGAACAACAATAGCAGAGATACCTCTACTAGATGTAAAATCTTTCATATAAATGGGCAGAAATATAGACAGAGAGGGAGGAACAGAAAATGATACCAAAATAAGGATATCAAAAGCAAGAGGTGCATTTGTTGCACTGGGAAACATGGAAGTTCAAAGAAATTAGGTTAAATAAAAAAAAAAAAATTTCAACTCCAATGTTAAGTCAGTCTTGTTATATGGCTGTGAAACATGGAGAACAACTAAAATGACAATCATGAAGATACAGACGTTCATTAATGGATGCTTATGCAGAATAAAAGGATGGATATGGCAGGACAAAATCACTAACTTAAATGTACTAGTCAAATACCAGTGGATAAAGAGATCAAGCAAAGACAATGGCGCTGGATAGGACACACACTGCTGAAACCAACTGAGAGTATTACACAACAGGCCCTTTTTTGGAACCCCAAGGGGAAAAGACAAAGAGGAAGACCAAGGAATTCTTGGAGAAGACAGATAGAAGCAGAGATGAAGATGATGGGGAAGACATGGAATGATCTTAAAAGAATGGCAAGAAACAGAATGGCTTGGAAAATGTTTGTTGAAGACCTATACTCCACAGGGAGCTGAAAGGGAGAAGAAGCAGAAGCGCAGCTGGTTCTTATTTATATGAGAAGGCGAATGAATTTTCAGAGGCAAGAGGAAATCTTGAACAGGCCAACTTAGCCACTTCTGATCAACCATTAAAATGAAGCAAAGAGAACTAAACAGGAAACACAAGCCAGAATAAGACAGTATAAATAAGCTCAGTAGAAATGAGCAGATTAAAATCTCTAGACTTACAACTTGACACTGTGATCTCAGAACACACTTACACAAAATAGGTCTCATCAGCGAATTCCTTTGATCTTTTATGACGATATCACACAAGTTGATTCAAATTTTAGAGTTTACAGTAATCGTGTTAAATTTTCCAGTTTACTGCAATTCTTGTCAGAGGCGTATCTACATAGTGCTTAATTGTGGGTGTTGTTCGTTATGTGTATTTGCAAACATGAATTCACTTGGTTACAATTAGTCTTGTCCTTCGGTCACCATTAGACCCCAGGACGTCCTAACTGCAGCTGGAATTGAATTCATCTTAATTTTAATCATTCAGAATCTGACGATTCCAAGAGGTTGATAATCATTACTGGCTGGACAAATAGTAATCCATCTCCTTTCCAGTACTCATCTTCCACCCGCAGCACATGTTCAACACACTTCTTCCAGAACGGAATGTCTATTTTTGAGAGAGACTCGCGTGTCAGAACTTCAACATCACACATTTTAAACGTCCTGTTCTGTTCTGCAACTTGTCCTTTGATGTGAGCCCAGACAAGTTCGATTGGATTAAGGTGCGCATGATATGCAGGGAGTCGAAGAGAGGTGTGGCCGTATTTCTCAATGATTTTGTCAACATGGTACACCTTTTTCTTATTCGTATTCTTCACAAGTTGTAACAATTCGGGTTTTAAATATGTGTCGTCAAATTTGACATTTTCATTTGCAAGCCATATCCTAATTTGCTCTTTTGTATTTGATGCAGTAGGCACTTTGTCTTCCTCTGATATGACATTGTGGTATGATGCATTATCCATGACTATGCATGAAGGTCTCTTCAGGATTGGTAAAAGATCATTCTCCAACCAGTGCCTGAAAATGTTTCCATTCATTTCAGTATGGTAGTCCCTACCGTCGGTACTTTTTGATTGGAAAATAAGTCCCGTATCATGGACAAGCCGTTTTCAGTGCTTCCAGCATGCGTTAATATAATGCGCTGGCCTTTGCTGCTCGGACTTGTTCTTTTGAGTTTGCCATTTACTGACTGCCATTCTTTAGCATAGGTGTGGTGTGCGTTGACCCATGATTAGTCCAAATAAAAAATATCATACCGTTCACTCCGCTGCTCACGGATCTGCCTCAGGTATTTGCTTCGAGCAATGACCAAGTGTGGTTTTTCACAACCGATATAGTAAAACAGTAACCTTTTGCATAGTTATAAATTTGCATTTCAAACTCATTGTAATTTAGATATAAATGTTGGTATTTAAAGTCAACAAATTGTCTACTGAGTCTTCACAAAATTAATAAAGATACGCCTTCCCTTCGGTAATTAATGCCAAGGCCGTGGTGCGTCATGTCGTTCAATAAGAATTCAGTTTTGTGCACGGGCTTTTCCTGAAGTTAGTGTTTCTGCAATAGCCAAACTATTTTACGTGAACGACCGCACCAAATTAATGTATATATCCTAAAATTGTGTCAAATTCGAACAGGGTGAATTTAATATAGCCTAAAGAAGAAAACTTTTAAACTAGATCAAATTTCTCAGAGCAAAAAATATTTCTATAACGTCATCAATATTCTAAGATTGCATGGAAAATTTAAAACCAAAATAACAAGCGGTTATCACGCAAAACTAATTCAGGTGTGATTATGAATTTCTGAACGGACTATAGTTTGGATGTACAGTAAAAGTTAGTTGCAGATTAAGAAGTGATTGTTATATGAGTACCTTTCACTTATACTCTATACCTAGATTTGCATTGGGGTGAAATCTTTTTCACCTTATAAAAATAACAGGGCCCAAAAATCGCATTTGTCTTGTTTGAATTGTGTTTAGTAGTTCTCTTTTCATTTTTAGTTTTTTTTAAGACTTTGTCAGTTGTTTTCTTTTCCTTCCATCCAATTCTACCTATTCTTCTATATATCCACATTTCAAAGGCTTCAATTCTCTGTTCTGTTTTCTTGTCTAATGTCCATGTTTCTGCACCATATAGGAGTATTGAGAAGATGTAACATATTGCTATTCTTAGTTTTAGCCCCCGGTGTTATTTGTTTTGATGTTAGTATGTTCTTCATGGCATTAAAATTACTTTTTGCCATTCCTATTCTTTTGTTGATTCCAGTTGTACATTTTCCATCACTGGTTATAGTATGTCCAAGGTAGTTGTAGTTCTGAACTGTCTCCAGGTCTATTCCTTCAATTTAGATATCCATTTGTGGGTTTTGAGTATTTTCTTTGTTTATGATCATAGTTTTAGTCTTTTTTTAATATTCATGTCTAGTCCATATTTTTTGCTTGTTTTGCATGAATGAATTAATATATTGAAAAAAAAAAAAATATATATATATATATATATATATAAATATTCAAGGTAGATAACATTTTAATTTAAAATATTATAATTCGCTTATAATATAAGTGAATTATAATATTTGAAATTAAAAATTATCTACCTTGAATATTTTATTTAAAAAAAAATATATTTATTCCATTAAATAATTATATATCATAAATATGGGTAGGGTTCGATCCCAACCGACGGCTTCCAGGTTCACCCAGCCTTCAATGGGTACTGGATTTTTTTCTGGGAAAGTAAAGCAGCGTGGGCATAATACCGACCACATTACCCAAAAAATCATGTGCTGAAGGTCTGTAAAATATAGGGTCACTAACACCATATTTCCCTATACGCCACTTGGCGTGATGGGGGTACTTTACTTTTTTTTTTAATATCATAAATATATTGCTATTTTCATTTTCTGTATCCATTTCTCTTTCCAGTGATGTATAACACCTACCACATTTATCTAACATTTGTCTAAATTATTGTGCGAAGTAGTCAAAGGAAAAAGGTATATAGTGACATTTTTTGAAACAGGAAAATTAATCTGGTTCAAATCTAAAAATAACATGCTTCCTGTTCTGGTCCTGAAAGAGTTAAGTGTTTTTAATTCACTGTAATGGTAATCAGTTTCCTGCAGACAACATGCAACCAGTTATGTAAAAACACTGCATATCCTGCTTGTTCGTGCTTAAGTTGTTTAGTGTATATCATCTTAGCTCCCTAATATAAGTTGCTACATTTTTGTTATATTTGATCTGTTGCTTGTTAAAACTGTTTGCTTTCTTTCCAGAAATGAAATGAATTGTAAAGCAGTCTTTGGAACTCTTGTTGTTTTTCTTCAAAATGAGGCAGGATATACAAGATGGACCCCAACCACAGAAAAAATCAAAGAGCTTATTCTGGCTACAAAGCCAAAAGATCCTGTCTCATCCCCTTCATCTCTTTCCTGAAACACATTGCCCAACAGAACTTGAAGGACATAACTTAAAGATCTATGCTGTTCACAATAAACAGATAACACAGTAACAGAGGTTGCATCGTTTATTTCATGGCCGAATTTTAACACTTTGATCACCAGAATTGGTTCTACCTCATTCGCCATTCTAATTTGTTGTGCCAGTTCATTTAATTTATGTTGAGTGTTCAGCAGATCTCAATAACTGCTCATGCAACAGAGTGAGACATGTTGAGAGCCTTGCATTCTACAACTTACAACCGAGCCCAAGAAAATAGATCTTCACGGTGAATCAGGACTCATTCACATCTCAAGCAAACATGAAGCAGGTTTTCCAGACAATAATCTTGACTTCAGCAGATATACAAGTAAATAAGGAACAAGCTGGTAACAAGCTCATTTATTATTTCAACAAAAGACAGAATGGCAACCTGAAAAATTGTGTTTCTTAGACATAATGTCCATCAAGAAACATTTTTTGATTCATCAAGAAATAGATTTGTATGATGAGAAATGTTGTTTCTCCAAGTGTAATTAATATCCATCAAGAAACAGACTTTTTTTTTTATCTGAAGTTTTCTTTCTCAAATAGATAACCAACAATAAACAGACTCACAAGACGAATCGTGCATTTAATAGTTTTCCAACACTTATAGTGATTTGTCCACTCTTATTGGAGTAAGACCCCAAATGTAAATGGCTCCTTGTGAATATTAGAAACTGATGTTAGTCAGCAGTAAAATACACGTCACTAGTGCCACACATAATGAGAGTATGTTCTTTTCTAATTTTTTTTTTTTTTAAAGTAGATTGTAAAGTTTGTGTGTGCCTTTTGATGATGATTTTTTATGATGGATTGTTAAAATTGGTCCTTTGGAGTACAACTTTATTTTGATATTTATTGTAATTAAAATTTCACACTTGTTGACCTTATGGTGAGACTTACAAGCCACACGGCTGATCTGCTTTTAATATTTATTATGAGAAGAACAATGCGGAGATAAAAGTAATAAATTTGTGATGAATGTTTTTTTGTTTGTCAAAAACATGAGTAAAAGATCGTTGTCATTTCATAAAAGTAGGAACATCAGTATCTTATCTATTCTTGCTTGCTGCTCTAAAGATATTTTGAAATCTATGCAGCATATATAAAGAGTACAGAGGAGATTGGTTCATTACGATTCATGACATGTTTATGACTGTTTAGGAGTAGCCAGATGTGATTAAAACCTGCAGGAAGTGGTTTTAAAAAAAAATATATGGAGAAGTATAATTATAAAGAATAGGGAGATTGAAGAATTAGCTTTCTCCAATAACCAGCATTATGTTTTTTTTTTTTTTTTTATGTCAAGGCTCCAGGGTTCACCCAGCCTCTGAAAATGGGTACCAGAGATTTTCCTTGGAAGTAAAGGTGGTCTGGCATAATAGTGACCACTTCACCCAAACATGTGCCAAGGTCATATATGGTGAAAAATATGGTGACTAACACCATATTACCCACAGGCCTGTCAAGTTGTGGAGGGAACCTTTACTTAATGACCAGCTTTCCACAAGAATTTAAGGCATCCTATAGAGGAAAACATAATTTAAAATTGGTAATATAAGATTAATGTAAAATCAAGTTATATGGATAAAACATGGGCAATTATGAAGTGTTACAAATAGTAAACATAATAGACAAAAACTCTTGAAATTAATCAAATAAAATGAAAGTATTGGATAAATAATAATAATCATAAAAGACAAAAAAAAACTCTGAAATTAGTCTACGACAAACATAATGATAAACCACATAGCACAATTAATGATAAACTCTGAGGTTAGCATGGCAGGAAAAATTGAGAGACTTAACAGTGAATTTAAAAAGTTGTTGTGTCAGTTAATTATTAAACCAAGACCACATATATTTAATATTGACAAAATCTGTGACAGAAATAGTAATTGTTACTTGAAGCAATCAACAACATTGCTACTTTGTGCTGAGTTCATCTCAACAGATAATGCAAAGTATAATTCCTAGTGATTGTTGTAGCTTTCTGGTTTCACTCAACTCCAGTTATGTCATCCCGATCATCCCATACTACTTCCATCATCTTCTTTTGAAAACTATTGCTAATTAATCAACCAAACACTTTCATTGGGAATGTATCCCATCCCTGGGATCTGGCAGGGGTTTCTATGTCTCTGGAAAACAAAGGTCACTTACCCTGTGTAGTCACCACCAGGTGACTATATTTCACTCTGAAAAAAAAAAATCACCTATTTTTAACCCCACCATGGATTGAATCTCAGTTGGTGAATAAGTTTTTATCCATTCAGCTACTTGCTCTCTTATTGATAATGGATGAGGTAAACAGTTAAGACAAGCTTATCACCAGATTTATTAACCCTAGATTATGATTGAGTCTTACAAATTGACCATTTCCATGTTTCAATTTAAATAAATCTACAGTTTGCCACATGTGGTTACCTTTTCCCATTATGTACCTTCCTGAATATTCATACCAGTCACCCATTATATGTTATTGCGGCTAGACATATATAGTTTTTAAAAATTCAGCCTGTGTCGTATAAAAATCGTAGTTATCGTGTACAAATTTATATTATTTACATTTTTTGCACCTGATGGCTCCATCATTTTATATTTGTTCAGGCCGTACTCCTTAATTGTTTCAATTAATTTTTTTAAACTGTAGTTTTTCCAAAGTGTTATTTCTCCAAATATTTGTACTGTCAAATTGACAAAACTGTCAATAACTGCATTTTTGTACAAGTTACACAGGGTTTTTTTTTTAGTGTTGTAAAATTGTGATTTAAAATTATGAATTGTAATTTAGGGTTAATAAGTCTGGAATGGGTACATTTTTGCAGAAGTAAAGTTTTATTGGATGAGAGACCATGATTAGGAAAGAATTCCGGACAAGTTATTACAAGGAGTAGTGTGAACATTTTATATACAAAAATATAGGCATGGTGCGTTACACTGAACAGTGGCCAGTGAACTGGTCTACTGAGGTGAGGTCAGGTTGAGTCCTAATGACAATGGCTTAAATGAGTACCAGAAATGTCTTTTCAGGGAAGGAAAGATGGTACTGGCATGGTTTTGGCCATTTTTCTGTCCAAAAATGTGCTTAGGATTTTAAAAAATACAAATACTAACACCATTTTTGCTTTAGGCCACATTTGAGGTGTTGGAGTTATTTCTTACTTTCTAATAGACTTGCATGTTGTTTTGTAGAATTCTGATCACCATTGCTAGTAGACATGACAAATTGCCAAGAATAAATTAGTACGCACAAATTGATGAAGTTCTAAAAAAAAAAATTGTATGCAAATAATAAAAATAATGCATTATGATGACAAATGAAGATGCAAGTTAAAAGAAATGCATACAATATTTGTTAAATAATAAACATATGCACTATGGTTTAGCTGTAGATATCATGTTTTTATTTTCTACCATGTTTATAATTTTGCGTGTTCACTAAGATCTCAATCTCATTTGTACATACCAATTCATTTTGAAAATTGAGAAATAAAAAATCCACAATCTTCATTATTAACATAACACTACTTGCAATTTAAAAAAAATACATCATTAAGAGTTTAATTCATTAAAGTATTGTAATCCATAATTAAAATAACCCATTTGTTGCAGAATGTACATAATATAATATAATTAAAATGTTGTTATGTCCATTATTTAACTATTGAATGAAATGTTTGTTCTTTATTTTTTTCAAAAAAAAACAAAACTTTTGCCATAAATTTACTTGTCAAAAATGATTATCTTAGTCTTAATAATGCCATCATCAATGTTATAAAGTCATCCTTGAAATTAAAATCAATCAGATAATATTATATTTTGCCATCCGATAAATTGTTTCTGTTGTTCTTTAAAATTATCTCAGTCACATAATATTATGTCTTGTCATGCAATAATAGTTTACATATCTCAATTACAGTCATTTCTAAAATTAAATCACTGAAATAATACCATTGTTTCCTTGCCCAGTCAGTTATATCTACATTTGTAACATGATCAATAACATCTTTAACAAAATAAGTCTTGTAATTATCAGCGTTCTTTAAAAGCATCGCTGTTACACTGTGCACCAACATTGTAAATAACCATTAGCTGTTACAATGTTCATAATTGTATATATTATGTTTTATTTATGTGCATGAAATGTTCCAATATTTGATACAACATTATTTGTAGTTGCTGTTATAATTTAATAACGTGAAATGTAGCTGAAATGTCTACATTAATTGACGTTGACAAATTAACTAATTCACAAAACTGGTCCAAATTAATTTTTTTGTTCCCTGCTGATGTCACACTTAAACGTCACAGCTGCTTGTTTTGATTTCAAAGTGGCATTTTTAGTTATAAATTCAAAACTGTGTAGAATAAAAGGGTAAAGATCTCCATTGTGTAGTACATTCCACTCATACTTTTGTTTTTTTTATGGAAGGGGTTTCAATTTGTGACTGACCATACAAAAATGTGAACTTTCTAGTTTGGCAGTATCTATGATTATTTAGTAGAATGATAATGCTTATAATAAAGAATTTTTAAAGGTTTTAAAATTAGAGACTTTCTGGTAGGCAAAATTCAATTTTTAACCTCAAAATGTTATAATACTTATTCTCTTAATCAGTCTCAATATACAATGCAAGAAAGATATACATTTTATATTTCTGAAAAGAAACCATAAGCAAACCTATCTATGTACCATTATACCAGTGCATCAATGTGGCTAAAATAAATATTTGGTTCAAGGCATGAGTTAACTCTTTCCCTACCGATTATTTGAACTGAGTTATCTGACTTAGACTTGTGAAAACCTGATGTCAACAATGTAGAAATTTTGTTTTTTAAATAAAACATATAATTCATAATATTTAAGAAGGAATATTGCACAACATGGAAATAATATATATGTTACATTACATCCGTAAAGTAAGTATTTAAAATATGAAAAAAGAGGGAAATTAAAGTTGAAAAATTACAGATGTTACTCACAGACAGCTCATTGCAATGAAATATATAATGTAAACATACTATTTATTACGGAAATTTAGTGTAAGTGTACTTACTTTTCATGGATGTTGTACATTTTTTAAGTAACCCATAGGGATCTAAGGTTTTATCCATTTTCCATTGGAAGCCTGATAACATGACAAAGTACACACACAAACACACATACATTGGGGGCCTTGGTAGCCGAGTTGGGAAAACCACCCGACTGGACTACCGACGTTCAGACAACCCGTGTTCGATTCCCGCTGGGAACAGTGTGAATTGTACTCATGGTTGAAAAAAAAAAATACCCCCACGGTCGACCCAGATGTTGGCAGAAATGGTTGCTCGGGTATTACCCTGGGAAGGTGAGGAATGTTGCCTCGCATCTGAGTTTCGATGCTTTGAGGCGACACTATCCAGAAGTTTCAGAACATTTCTGGATAGGCGGCCGAGCACATATGGGTGTAAACTCGCGTGCTAAGATGCCGGTTCAAGTCTCGTACTTTATTTATTAATTAAAATTCATCCTACAACCACAGTATTTGAAGGTGAGAGGGTGGCCAGTTCTCTTCCTCACTTTTTTTTTTTTTTTTTTTTTTTGGTTTTGTTTCAAGAAATAAGCATTACTGCAGTCAAGGCATTCACATATCTGCTTCACTACTCTTTGAAAAAGAAATTATCATAAAGTGTGAACACTGTTGTGTGCTCATTATGAATTTTTTGTTTTCACCCGCAAAACACGCTCGTTTCTTCCTTTTTCCTGAATCAAGCCCTGATCCTTCATTCAGCCTCTCTTAGCATTTATCCATTAACTCTTTCTGAACTTTGGCGGACTTTAGGTTTTCTTTGGTTTTAACCAGATCAATTGTCAATTTAGAAAAATACCATCACATGTCTTTTTCATTTTACAATTTCATGCAATAATATATTTAAATGTGCTACATGTTATACATCATGGGAAAGGAAAATGGTTGAAAAAAATGAAAATAGCAATCTATTGATGATATCTGAAGGAAGAATATATTATTTTTTAATAAATAGTATACAAATATTCAAAGGCAGATAATTTTCAATTCAAAATATCATATTTAACGTACCTCAATTTTCCAGGACTAACAAAAGTGCATTGCTATTCATTCTTCTCGAAATTTTACACAGACTAATCCAAAGTTCTTGAAAATACACTTTGCTGATGCATTTATGTCCACAAATAACAAAATTAGGCACAAGAAATAGTATAGTGGGTGTGGCCACTATTTGTCAGAAATAAACACACATTTAAATCATTCAACCAATCTATCTCGATAACAAAGAGGGCACAGATGCGTGCTGTTATGGTTTGTAGCAAGACTGTTGCTCCTTGGCCCAACACATCCGACTTCAGGATGGCATTTTTGCATACCAGATTGCCTTTCCTCTTCATTCCCTATTTGCCTGGCAAGGCTGATTTGTCTGTTTCATGGAGCACTGTGAGAGGTAGAGCACAGTTTTGATCAACTCTGTTGTTCACTGATCGTAATGCAAGTGGTTAGTTGTGGATCCGCTGACCTCATTCAGCTCAGTTGCTGGATGGGTGTTGGCCCCTGCATTGGTCATTTCAAACTGAATGTTTTACACTAGAGAGTTTCCCATTTTTCTGCCTTTGAAATAATTGTTGTCATTCAAGTAATAAAATAATCATTAATACAAAAATAATTAGGCTAGAAAATTCATATTTTGTGTGGTGTTACAAATTGGAACCACCTGCATAAAACATCAGTTTTAAGAATAAAAGAAATGTAGTAGACAGTATTTTCACTCGTAAATGTTCCCAGATTTATAGAGACATACCAAGTGCTTTTTTTTTCATCCAAGATGCATTTCTATAAACTTTAAAAAAATTGTAATGGCTCCAGATACATATTTTATAGGCATATTGACAGACACATATTTATGACTCAACAACTACTGTATTTATATTTATTAATTGATGTTGGCACCAAACTTGTAATAAAGATACATTCCTGTGCCATAGGATTATCACTCCCTGAAAGCCACATCTTTTTAAAAATACCTACCATCTACTTCCTGTCCCCATATCAGTACTAAATCATCATTCTTCTGATATCTGTTGCCTTACTTTCTCATTATCAAAGAAACCACTTTCAGATTATGGTTATTTGAAAGGCAGAAACAATTAACAGGGCACCTTTTCCTTGAAGAAGAAAGCAGGGAATTGTTTTATCCTTCTTTTGACAAATGTGAACACACCAAAGCTTTAGAGGCCACCGTATATCACAATTTTCTCATCTTACGAGATGGTATGATATAGCTCCACTAAACTTTTATTTTTTTTTTTTAACTGAAAAAATACTTTGGATGCAGCTAAAATGCCACTTTGATGCTAAAACAATCAGCTGTGTACACAGTAAAGCAAACACCCCCCCCCCCCAAAAAAAAAAAAAAAAGAGAGAGAGAGAAATTATGTATATATTAAATGTGGAGAAAGTAGTAAAACTGGATGCATGAAAACATTAGTAATAAGAGACAAGTGAAGAGCAAATTTACTTGGGCACAAATATGACTGCTTTTAATATAGCTAGAAATGAATGAAGTGGGCATAGAATAAGTAACTAAAGAAGCAAAATAGAAGGAATATGTTTTGAATTAAATATTAATAGTAAGTGCAATATAAATGGGAAAGAGAGTAAATTGGACACTAATAGGAAATAGGTAAAGATCTTTGACATTATATTACTGGAAAATAGTAACAATCAGTAGCACTAGATTACTGGAAAATGGTAATAAACTATTACATTACTGGAAAGTTGTAAGAAATAGCTGAAGAAAGAAGACAAAATATTTTACTCTGGAAATCCATATAGTAGTTATAAGTTCTGTTTTCTTTCGCAACTTTTAGTTTCAAATTAAAAGCTATAGATTACAGCCAGACAGAATGGTTTAATCATCAGTAGTATATAGATGGTAGTCCATGTTAAGTGTGAGAATGGTGAGAGGTTTATGAAGTTTAAACTCCCAAGTCTGCTTTACATCTCGTCACCCATACTTGTCTGGTATATTGAAAGCAATTTATTTGATAAAAAATACACAGTGTACATAATGTCATAAAGAAAGTATAAAGATAATAACTATTGAAGAACAAATGTATAGTTGTTTAAAGGAAAATTGAAAAAAATGGTATGTTAGAAGCTTTACGTGATTAGTAGACGACACAGATTTGAATGACGTTTCAGCTCAATAGGCCTTCAGCAGGAACAAACAAAAAACACGCACACACAGATATTTAAGTAAATAAAACTGATCCTACATAGCTAACTAGTAACGAAACATCCAAAACAAAATTCATCTACTAATCACGTAAGGCTTCTAACATACCATTTTATCTATTTTTCTCAATTTTCCCTCACATTCAGCTTTACTGCAGCTTCGCATTTTTATGCATTCATTTGCATTTATTTGCCTTAACCCTGTATAGTTGTTTAACCCAAAATTATGGTAGCGTTGTAAAAATTACGGCATCAGAATACAAATTCTTCAAAATTCTACATTTTGCCATGGTCAAACATCTCTCCCCCCCACACTGTGTACCTTCCTAATTACTACTTCTGGTAACCCTAAGTGTTGGATTTATTTTCATTGATGTTGAACTATCTTTTTTCATTGTGTGAGATAGGATCTTGTATAATGCCAACAAAAAATGCCAATCAATTTTTAATTTCCTCAGTCGTCGGCTGATATCAAACAACCCTTTGTAACTCGGAAAACACAGCGAATAACGCTATGAGGTAGATGAATATACTGATAGACTTAGGCAGCCATATTAAAAGACAAAATGGCAGATCCAGTCAATGTGATAAAATTTCATGTCATAAATCAGCTTGAGCCAGGAAATCAGAGTCCCTGTATCTCTTCTAGTGTAATCACACAGCTGTGTGTCAAAAGTTCAAAGAGAATTTTATTTTTAGAGCTTGTAATGTTAGATTTAAGTGATAATAATTTTTACTACGGTATTGTATAAGGGAGAGTCTACATATATGTATCGTAATCTAGGGTTATATTTGGAATCTATGCTTTTTTATTACTTTATTTAGCTGATTGCATTATCTTATCTTTCTTCTCATTTGCAGCATATTTGAGTTGGTTGTGGATAGTGATTAGTTGTTAGTGTTGCAAAGATGAGTCTCTCTCTCTCTCTCTCTCTCTCTCTCTCTCTCTCTCTCTCTCTCTCATTTGCTCCCTATATGTGTGAGTGTTTGTACAAGAACTTGTGTATATATGTATGTGTAAAGGGGGAGGATGTTAAATGGAGGTTACATTTTGTTCATAGCCCCTTCAAAGTTGATAAATATGTTAACTAGTTCTGTTCATGATGAATGTTTCAATTAGATGTGCTCACCCACATCACATTATCATCTTGACTGATGCATGAGCTTTTATATAAAAGAAGACCCATTTATTTCAGAAGTGAAACACCAGTTTAACTACAATATATGCTTGAATGTTATAAGTATTGAATTGCAAAGATTTCTAAAACTAATTTTGTATCACCCTTGGCACCTTCTTTCTTTGTTATTCTTTCTTCTTTTCCTTCCTTCTTTGGTCACAAACCAGAAAAGCAGTCACTGCTTGTACATCTACTGACACTTTGAAGAGCAAGAACAAAGTTCCTCCACTTTGTATAGTCCATGGACATCCATTCCATAGTGCCTAATGTCTAGCCCACACTATTCATTACCAGCCATACAAGGTCCCATTTCTGGATGTTTACACCATCTATATACTTAAGCCTAAGGGCTAAAAGGGAAACCATAAAACACCCTTACTAGAGTGATGTTTTCAATTATAGATGATTGACGTCATTCTACCCAAAACTGAGATTTTCTGGGGTTTCCCTTTGAACCCTTAGGCTTACTTCTATACTTGATTATGTCCACATCATCATCAAGTACCATGCCTGCTAGCGCAGGTGATCATGTCACTCCACAACTTTTGATCTTGACAGTTATTTATCATTTATGTTGTTGACCTTCTGCCAAGCCATTATCTTGAGGTATATAGTATCTTTTCTCTTTGCAGTCTCTCTATCTCTTTGTCTCTCAATTTCTTTTCCTCTACCTGTTAGTTACTTTCTTTCCTAACTTTCTTTTCCTTCACTTCTGTTGGTTACCTTCCTGCAATACTTTACTTTCCTCTACCTCTGTTAGTTAATTGGGTTTTCCCAACTAGGCTACAGAGGCCCCAACCTTACTTTCCTCCACCTCTGTTAGTTACGTTATTGCCTAACTTTACTATCCTCCAACTCTGCTGATTTACCTTACTTTACTTTCCTCTACCTCTGTTATTTACCATACTTTACTTTCCTCTACATCTGTTAGTTACCTTCTTACCTTACTTTACTTTCCTCTACCTCTGTTAGTTACCTTACTTTACTTTCCTCTTCATCTGTTAGTTACCTTTTTGCCTTACTTTACTTTCCTCCACCTGTCACCTTATAATCTTACTTTTCCTTTCCTCAAACCTTTTTATCTTTTTGAGTTCATGGGAAGTAGAATATTTAGGTCAATACTCTGTGATTTACTTTGTGCTTATTGTGTAGCCTGATGTTTCATCAATTCAACATCTGCATTCCAGCATTCATCTTTCACTCTGAAACCACACCCAGCCATGCAAGTCAGTTGTTAATAATATATTACTCAGAAAGAAATAGCCATTTAGTATATGTTCATTTAATAAGTCCTACCACTTTTATATGTGTGAATTCATACAAAATGGAAATAGTGAAATCCAATAAATTAAACAAACAGATTAAATTTTGGAAATAGAAGGTATTGACAATCAATGTTTGTTTGTTATGGTATGATTGCTTTTAGAGGTAATTATGAGTTTATTGATTCATTACTGGCTAATGTCTTGTTGTTACACATGTATTAAGTGATTTTGATGATTAGTATCACGGTTGGGTGTTATTAATGTTTGAAAGATGACACCTTAAGTTGGATATTGTGAAAAAAAAAGTATAGAATTAGAATTGGATGGTATATTTGTAGAAAGAATTTAATGTTACATTAGATGCCAGTTGTAGGTGTCACAGGTTTATTTCAAATATAGTGTTGTATATGACAGTTGGTTCATTTGTAATAACTGGCATTACTATCATAATGTCCTACACCCATGATTTTTCTTACTAATAGTTTAGTTGCATTGCTCATTTGCATATCTAAGGAACATAATTTATATATGACTCTTCTGTAGTACATTAAGGTTGATGAAAAGAGCTTGTAATTGAAATTTCAATCAAATTTGTGGGGACAGTTGAGTTTTTCACACCAGAAAGTGACAAAACTTGAAATATTTAATCTCATACAAAAATACTGAAACATTCTCATACAAAAAATGTGAAATGTTTATTCTCATTAAAAAGAAAATTTAATAGAAAACTTAATTTTGTGTGTCTCATTGGAAGCACTCACATTAAATATCAGTTAAAGAATGAGGGGATTGTTGTATATATTAGTTAATGTTGGACACTCAAGAATCACATATTAACATTGGCATTTTGAGGTTTTAAACAAATGGATGTGTCTGAATTGTGGATGACAGAGATTGAATATGTATCAACTTCTGGGTACAGTCAGCTCACTAAGGGTATGGGAAGAAAGACAGTGCTGGTATAGTGCTTATATATATATGAGTTACAAGAAATGTTGGACATTATAGTGAAGGAAAGCAAAAAAAAGGACTCAGCCTTAATAGCAAAACGATGGAAGTAATGGTAACAACAAAGAAAAAGACATCACCACAATGTACACTAAAGACAAGTGGAACAATAATAAAACAGGTAGATGAATTTAAATATTTGGGAGCATTGTTAACCTCAGATGGTTGTTGCACAACAGAGGTGAGATGCAGAATAGCTCAGGCAAATGCAGCTTTCCAAAATATGAGGAAGATACTCATCTATAAAATGTGCCAATTGTTAAACAAATATGGGCACTGGGAATGGGTAGTCTAGAGGTCAGATATTGGCTCTGGACTGGAGGTTCTGTGTTCGATTCCCACTACAGGCAGTAGGAATTTTTCAAAAACTGTACTCATGGTTTCTTTGTGACTTTACACTCCCCCCAGAATCTGGATAGTGAAATCAAATGACTAGCCTTCTCAGAAAAATATTTAAAAAAAACAGGAGGCCCAGTGTGCACTTGCGCATGTTAAAGAAACCTTAACAGTTAAAAGTAGAAAGGGAAGTAGGTCACAGACAGCTGCTGTCTGGGCAAAACGTTGTTAAGGAAATCTACCCACCTATGCCAAAGACAGATGTGTCAGACAAAAGAAGCAGATATTGTGGTTAGACCGTTAACACATCACATCCATGCCCTTTTAATGAGTAGACACTAAGAAGAAATATGGACACTAACAGCATAACCTCTTTATGCCATACTTAAGGCTTGACACGATTCTTTATATTTTAAGTCTGCGTGACATGTTATACTAGTGACATATACTAGTGACATATGATGAACGGATTGGGAACAAGGTCAGGTAACAACTTTTTTACTTTACCTGCCTATTTAAACATTCATCATATCCACATACATACAGGGGACACGCTACAGAGTTCAATGTGAATACTTTATTTTCCCTTGTGTTGAGGTAACAAGCAGAAGAAAATGTAGCAAAGCTTGTCCATACACATATCAGTGTTCATATTGAACAATAAATTGTTACTGTAATTATATCAAATATAGTAAAATAATGAAAAAAGCACTGTTGAACCTCATAAAAGCTTTTTTTTTATTACAAACCAAACCGAATTCAAATCAGAAGTGACATAATGTATCTTTTCATTGCCTTTATATACATTAATGGAAAAATTTACTTAACATCTAACATGGTTTAATACTTCATGTAGAATTGTCTAAATCAGTGCTTTGTGAAACACTTGCTTGTCTGGGAGGGTCTTCTAATGATCAGATTGCCTCCTGCCATGAAGCACTGTATAAAGAGCTTCTGAATCAGTGCTTTGTGAAACACTTGCTTGTCTGGGAGGGTCTTCTAATGATCAGATTGCCTCCTGCCATGAAGCACTGTATAAAGAGCTTCTAAATCAGTGCTTTGTGAAACACTTGCTTGTCTGGGAGGGTCTTCTAATGATCAGATTGCCTCCTGCCATGAAGCACTGTATAAAGAGCTTCTGAATCAGTGCTTTGTGAAACACTTGCTTGTCTGGGAGGGTCTTCTAATGATCAGATTGCCTCCTGCCATGAAGCACTGTATAAAGAGCTTCTGAATCAGTGCTTTGTAAAACACTTGCTTGTCTGGGAGGGTCTTCTAATGATCAGATTGCCTCCTGCCATGAAGCACTGTATAAAGAGCTTCTAAATCAGTGCTTTGTGAAACACTTGCTTGTCTGGGAGGGTCTTCTAATGATCAGATTGCCTCCTGCCATGAAGCACTGTATAAAGAGCTTCTAAATCAGTGCTTTGTGAAACACTTGCTTGTCTGGGAGGGTCTTCTAATGATCAGATTGCCTCCTGCCATGAAGCACTGTATAAAGAGCTTCTAAATCAGTGCTTTGTGAAACACTTGCTTGTCTGGGA
This sequence comes from Megaustenia siamemsis, assembly GCA_032433765.1. Lineage (NCBI taxonomy): Eukaryota > Metazoa > Mollusca > Gastropoda > Stylommatophora > Ariophantidae > Megaustenia > Megaustenia siamemsis. The sequence continues at coordinate 62,882,315 of JAVIAB010000106.1, read as the reverse complement.
GGGTCTTCTAATGATCAGATTGCCTCCTGCCATGAAGCACTGTATAAAGAGCTTCTAAATCAGTGCTTTGTGAAACACTTGCTTGTCTGGGAGGGTCTTCTAATGATCAGATTGCCTCCTGCCATGAAGCACTGTATAAAGAGCTTCCTCTTGTTATTGTGATGTTGGTTTTTTTTTTTTTATATTACCCAGAATATTTTAGGTTTATATTAAATTACTGCTGTTAAGGATATTTTTTTTTACATATAGGTTTACAGTAAGGAGGACATTCTGCAGTCAAAAAAGTAAGTTTGAACCAGCGATGACACACTTAAGACAAGTGCAATAATTAAAATGTTTGAAATGTTCTTATCATATTGGCAAAATCCAAAACACTATTTTATCAAATGAAACGCCACCTTTATTCTGAGATCTAATAGTTGGGGCTCATTCATGGGGCAAATTCTCAAGACCTACAATTAAATATCACAGTTGAGGGAATACATCTGGAGACAGTCCAGAGCTACAACTACCTGGGACATACTATAACCAATGATGGAAAATGTAAAATTGAAAGAAACAAAATAATAGGTATGGCAAAAAATAATTTTAATGCCATGAAAAATATACTAACAACAAAACAAATATCAGCAGGGCTGAAACTAAGAGTGGCAAAATGTTACATCTTCTCAATATTCCTGTATAGTGCAGAAACATGGACATTAGACAAGAAAACAGAACAGAAAATTGAAGCCTTTGAAATGTGGATTTATAGAAGAATAGGTGGAATTGGATGGAAAGAAAAGAAAACAAACTATGAAGTTTTAAAACAACTAAAAATAAAAAGAGAACTACAAAATACAATTAAGACAAGACAAATGACATTTTTGGGGCATGTTAAAAGACACAACAGCCTACAAAAAGAAATATTGGAAGGGAAAATACAAGGTAAAAGAGGCAGACCAAGACTAACATGGATGAGTAACATCAAAAGATGGACAAGTCAATCTATGACAGCCTGCACCATCAAAGCAAGAAACAGAGTAGAATGGCGATCCATGGTAGCCTACCTTCGTTGCGGAGAAGGCACTCGATGATGATGATGATGATGAATAGTTGGGGCTAGGGATCTTACTTTTGGATTATTGACTATATCTTGAGTCTTAAAAGTGAAGTTAAGAGTAGGGTATCAAGTCAATCACTATGTTAACTTCATGGAGGAGCTTCCTGTTTTGTACAATTTTATTACATTTACATTATTGTAATCTCAAATTATTAGTTTGTAATTTTGTTTATATTAATGGATGAAACATATATATTTCTATCATACCTACTGGTGCATGATGCTAGTGCCTACTTTATTATTTCCTTAAGACAATCAGTAAATGTATGAATCATATGGTCAGTAACATGGCAGGTAACTCTTCCTTTCTCAAAGGAAACCTACAGTAACCATTTTCTGAAACTGGGTGAAACCCAAAACCATGTCGGTGAGAACAGAGGTTGTCACATTTGGAAACTGAATCCAAAGCATTGGATAGCCTGGTAGCCTTTTAGTTAGGACAAAATGTTTGCATCAACTGGCACTTGAACTCTGAATCTTCAGGTCAGCAGGAGAGTGCGTTAACCACCCGCTCATTAGTTGAGCACACCAACCACTTCACCACCACATCTTCTTCATGTATAGTTCACTTCTTTGTGCAGTCATGATTTAGATTAATTAATTAACATAAACAATTTAATGAATAATGAATGAATTAACAGTGTAATTCTTCTTCTTCATTCCTTCCTTATTTGCCTTTCAGCGTTGAGAGGAGATATAATTTGCAGTCTTATGCTCTTCTGTTCACCTCTGCTGCTGTTATGTTTCATAGTGCTTCTAATATTCCATCCATCCATCTTTTTCGTGATCAACCATTGGGTCTGGTGTTCTCACGTTTGTTGAAGGCTCGTTGTGTTGTATTTTGATCTTTCTGCCTTGTCACGTGTCCAAACCATTTTATCTGTTGTTTCTTTGTAATGTGTTATCTGTTGTTTCTTTGTACAGTGTAATTGTATGCATAAAATATGAGATTTACAGAATTCTTCTCTTTGTGGCATGGACCACACATTATTATTATTTGTCTTATCACAAAAGAAAAAACAGTTTTATAAAATAATCATTTAAATTGCACTCAAAGATATCATTGCTGATAAAACTTTAATAGTTAGTTAATGGGACCACAAACACTTGACCACATATATTTGCACATCCTAAATCATTTTGCTAACTGTTCCTGTATTTTTCTAATTTATAGAACTCCTGGGGATATTTGGCTGTTCTGTTATGTATTTAAATCCATCTATGGGAAAAAATTAATGTTGGAATGCTCTCCTGCAGTGCACAGTTTATTTGAAAAACTATCTTAAAAATTTGTCTTTATGGTGCTGGCCTAGACATTGCATTTCTGCCTGTGACTTATGACTGGGCAGAACTGTTAGGTAATGACTTCTGTTCCATACTTCATGACAAAGAGGTTAGTCAAGGTTACTGCTTGTCAGTAATTAAACAGTTTTTATAATACCTATCAAACTAGATAGATGGATATTTCAAGCATCTGATAAGTATCTTCTCAAAGTTATCAAATTATGTTTTGTTTTTTCATTTGCATGTCACCATATCTGCATTAACATATTTATATAATAACAATTTCATTTATTTTAATGACAAAAAAAGCAATTATTAGACTGACTATTATGTCCTATCATCATAGTTATGTATTTAATTGGCATTGCTTCAATTTTAAATGAGTGAAAGAATCAAGGCAATGTATGTAAGCTACTACAGTAAAGGTGAGCCCTATAACAATTGCTGTTGGGTAAATCTGTTAGTGATTTCATTGTACTAATCCTCAGCTTCATAAGAAAGGTTGGCCACATCCCTTTCTATTTCCCTTTCCTTCCAAGATAATATCCCTGGTACCCATTTAAAGAGGCTGGGTGAACCCTGGTAGCCTTTTAGTTAGGAAAAATTTGTTACATTTTTGCATCAACTGGCATTTGAACTCTGAATCTTCATGTCAGCAGATGAGTGCGTTAACCACATCACTGAGCTCTCATGCAAGCTATTATTTGAGTATTAGGCCTGAAAATGATTGTGGCATTTATTCTTTAATTTTATTTTAGTGATCCAACTACATCATTATTAATTACGTTATTTTAAAAATCTCTGATGCTACAGTGTCAACAAACTGTATTATGATGGTAAGAAACATTTATTGAATATATGTTGTCAAGCGCATCTTAAGTTGCAAAACAAATGGTAAAGGGTGTCCCATAACATAATATTGTTGGCGGAGTGAAATGTTTAACTTCCACCATGCTACATTTCAAGTAATGCCCTTCTTTGTTGTTATTGCCTTATCAAGCCATTCTTTTCCAGCTGGGTTGACTAGACAGTGTTAAGCTGAGATCAAACCTTACTCATTTTATCAGTAAACAAATGTGCTACCCACTACAAGTTGATGTTCACACATCTTTTAGTAAAATTATAATAAATTAATCTAAGGTATTTTAGCACTATATTCAATGTTAAATTCAGAATTAAATTCTTAGGAATTCAAATACATTACATTTTAAATATAGAATATTTTCTCTCTCTCTTGCTTCCATTATTTTCTCTCTCTCTTGCTTCCATTATTTTCTCTGTTCTAATAGACCAATATTGTCATGTAACATGCTTTAAAGCTGATCAATGTTTCTGTTACTGGCTGTACCCTGTGACTGTGCAATATTGGAGCAAGCTGATTGCTGGTATGTATGTTAATTTTGTAAAATATAACATAACTGTACATACATTGTTCCTCTTTATGAAATGAAATTCACATATTTTGTTGTAACCTTTTGAGTCTTTTTAATTTTACAATTTTGAAATAAAGCTGTTTCTGTTTGTATAACTTGAGATAAAACTGTTTCTGTTTGTATAACTTGAGATAAAGCTGTTCCTGTTTGTATAACTTGAGATAAAGCTGTTCCTGTTTGTATAACTTGAGATGAAGCTGTTTCTGTTTGTATAACTTGAGATAAATCTGTTCCTGTTTGTATAACTTGAGATAAAGCTTTTTCTGTTTGTATAACTTGAGATAAATCTGTTCCTGTTTGTATAACTTGAGATATAGCTGTTCCTGTTTGTATAACTTGAGATAAAGCTTTTTCTGTTTGTATAACTTGAGGTAAAGCTTTTTCTGTTTGTATAACTTGAGATAAATCTGTTCCTGTTTGTATAACTTGAGATAAATCTGTTCCTGTTTGTATAACTTGAGATAACACTTTTTCTGTTTGTATAACTTGAGATAAAGCTATTTCTGTTTGTATAACTTGAGATAAAGCTGTTTCTGTTTGTATAACTTGGGGTAAAGCTTTTTCTGTTTGTATAACTTGAGATAACACTTTTTCTGTTTGTATAACTTGAGATAAATCTGTTCCTGTTTGTATAACTTGAGATAACATTTTTTCTGTTTGTATAACTTGAGATAAATGTGTTTTAATTGTATAACTTTATAGAACAGTATGTTGAGTGACCTATGAGAAGTGTCAACTTTTGACAGGACAACGTTTTGAATTACCACTTACCTTGATCTTGTTCATGATACCACACATTCAAGTAACAAAGACTTCTAGTGAGTGGGATAATTTCATCATTTATAATTTAATATAATGCAGGTTTTCATAGAATTTCCCCCTCTTAGCATAACCACACAGGCAAGTAACAAAGACTTCTAGTGAGTGACCTATGTGATAACTTCACTTATAATTGATTCTGATGTAGATTTCCATAGCATTTTCTTGACATAGCATATGAAACAGATTATAGTCATGGCATAGATAGAATCTCCCCTCCCAGCACACTCAATAAATGGGGAAAAGCTGTGAAGATATTTTTTATTAGCAGCAAATTTATTGTGAACATTGACATCTTAGCACTCTAACCAATGTTACTCAACTATATACTTAGAATTAACATTTGCTTCTATCAACCTTCTATCATTCTTTAACCACAACCACATTCATTTCTTCTTTTGGCCCACAGTTATGCCATATAAGACAAAGAGTAGGCTTGTGCAGCTTCCTGTATATTGATAGTTGTGGACCTATGCTGTCATATTGAGTTTATTTAGTAAGTAAAAAAAGTAAATAGCCCCATCACGCTAAGTGGCATATAGGGAATATGGCGTTAGTGACCATAATTTTTATAGACCTTCGGTGCATGTTTTTTTGGAGTAATGTGGTTGGTATTATGCCTGTGCCGCTTTACTTTCCCAGAAAAAATCCGGCACCCATTTAGGCTGGGTGAACCCGGAAGCCGTCGATCAGGATTGGACCCGATCTCTTGTCCTCTGTAGTCCAGTTCACTAACCACTGAGCTATCGCACCTCAATTTATTTAATGGTTCTCTAATATTGCCATATTATTTTTTATTATTTATTCTCTTGCTTTTTAGAGGTAGGCATGAAAAGAAGTGAAATCAAGTAGAGCCATATTTACATATCATTACTTGTGTTCCATTACCATATTTTTCCTGTTGATTTTTCACACTTTTAGAATTGGTAATCTGTTTTATTTAGAGTGAGTCCTCCTTTGAGGATCTTTTGAGTTGAAGCATTTGTTGTTATTTATCTATTCTTATTATTTGCAAAGTTGAAAGTTTATATTTTTAGTTATTTTCTTGTAATTTTTTACCTCATAGCCTGGTGTTTTTATGTAGGAAACTGGTGCTGTAGATTGGTTTGATTTCACATTTTCATTCTCTTCCACATAGCCATGTCAATTTCTTTCAATTTTGGCGACCTTACACTAATCTTATTGCAGCATAGTTAACCAAGTAGCTATTGTAATAGCTCTACTCCACTTGTAATAGTTTACCAAATAAGTCCTGTAATAGCTCTACTCCACTTGTAATAGTTTACCAAATAAGTCCTGTAATAGCTCTACTCCACTTGTAATAGTTTACCAAATAAGTCCTGTAATAGCTCTACTCCTCTTGTAATAGTTTACCAAATAAGTCCTGTAATAGCTCTACTCCTCTTGTAATAGTTTACCAAATAAGTCCTGTAATAGCTCTACTCCACTTGTAATAGTTTACCAAATAAGTCCTGTAATAGCTATACTCCTCTTGTAATAGTTTACCAAATAAATCCTGTAATAGGTCTACTCCTCTTGTAATAGTTTACCAAATAAGTCCTGTAATAGCTCTGCTACTTTATTGATAATTTACCATGTAGGTCTTGTAATAACTCTACTCCTTTATTGATAATTTACCATGTAGGTCTTGTAATAACTCTACCACTCCTGTACTAGGTTACCATGTAGGTCATGTAATAACTCTACCCCTCCTGTTATAGGTTACCATGTAGGTCATGTAATAACTCTACCCCTCCTGTTATAGGTTACCATGTAGGTCATGTAATACCTCTACCCCTCCTGTTATAGGTTACCAAGTAGATCATGTAATACCTCTACTCCTCCTGTGAAAGTTTACCATGTAGATCATGTAATACCTCTACCCCTCCTGTTATAGGTTACCATGTAGGTCATGTAATACCTCTACCCCTCTTGTGAAAGTTTACCAAGTAGGTCATGTAATACCTCTACTCCTCCTGTGAAAGTTTACCATGTAATGTAGGTCATGTAATAACTCTACTCCTCCTGTTATAGGTTACCAAGTAGGTCATATAATACCTCTACCCCTCCTGTGAAAGTTTACCAAGTAGGTCATGTAATACCTTTACTCCTCCCGTGAAAGTTTACCATGTAATGTAGGTCATGTAATAACTCTACTCCTCCTGTGAAAGTTTACCATGTAGGTCATGTAATACCTCTACCCCTCCTGTGAAAGTTTACCATGTAGGTCATGTAATAACTCTACCCCTCATGTGAAAGTTTACCATGTAGGTCATGTAATAACTCTACCCCTCCTGTGAAAGTTTACCATGTAGGTCATGTAATAACTCTACCCCTCCTGTGAAAGTTTACCATGTAGGTCATGTAATAACTCTACCCCTCCTGTGAAAGTTTACCATGTAGGTCATGTAATAACTCTACCCCTCCTGTGAAAGTTTACCATGTAGGTCATGTAATAACTCTACCCCTCCTGTGAAAGTTTACCATGTAGGTCATGTGATGACTCTTCTTCTCAGAGTAATAAACTTGACAAACATTCTCTACTGTTTGGTTTCCCACATGGACACAAGTCTGTATGACTATAACTGCTCATCTATTCCTTTCTTTCAATTTGAAATGAAGTTCTTAAAATGAAAGAACTTTCTATAGTCTAATCAAATTTGAATTAATAATTTTTTTATAATTTGTAATATGTTACACACAAACATGAATTTTTTATATGCCAATTTTACAATTTTAGAGAATTCACTGGATTTTTTTGTATTTTATTAACAATAAACTCAACTGTAATTTTGTCTTGAAAATAGAAAATAGTGCCAGCTGCACTGGCAGTAGTTTTGAATGTGCTCAATAATACAAAATGATTGGGGGGACCACTGACTGGGACTATTTATTGAAAGAATATAGACATGTCACTTCTCTGTTTAGCTTCACAAACAATCTCACATTGTATCTATATTCTGTAAATAAAATGTTTCAAATATTGGCAACATTATTTCAATGGTTTTTTTTTCTTCACTTGCTAAAAAATACAAACTTACATGTAGACATTACGGTGACTGCACTGAGGTATCATCATTGTCCCATTGCATGTCCTTTGCAGAAGGTTTCATTCACTACAACCTATTTGGAAGAATCTCTGTCTCTAGCCAGATACCCCACTTCTTCTGCTGTCTTGTTCAAGGTCACCTTGATGTCTTGAAATCACCTTCTTCTTGATCTGCTCCTGATGCATCGCCCAGGAACCATGCCTTCCATTATTGTTCTTTCCAGCCCACTGTGTCTTTTGACATGGCCATAGTATTTTAACTTCCAATATAGGATAGTGTTGACAAGCCAGCTCTTTTTATTGTTTAAGTCCTATAGTATATCTTCATTGCTCTTTTTCATTATCCAAGGTATCTTAAGAATTTTTCTGTAGCATTTTGTTTCAAATGAATCAATTGTCTTCCTTGCTGTTTGCAAGATTGTCCATGATTCACAACCATACGTTGCTATTGGTAAGATACGTGCCCTCAGTAATTTTAATTTTACTGCCTTGCTGGTATTGTGCCACAAGTTCGTCATGGCATTTATTTTAGAGTTGCTATTACTAATCTTTTTTTCATCTCACTGAGGTATCCAAGCTTTATTTCCTCAACATTCAAAGAAACCATTGAGTTTGGAGAGAAAGAATAGATGAAACAGGAAATAATTAGTGAATTGGAGCTTCTGTTCTGTGTTACGACTTCAGTAGTAAAGTAAAGTGCCCCTGTCACGCCAAGTGGCGTATAGGGAATATGGTGTTAGTGACCATAGATTTTACAGACCTTTGGCACATGAGTTTTGGGGTAATGTGGTCGGTATTACGTCCGTGCCACTTTACTTTCCCAGAAAAAAAATCCGGTACCCATTAAAGGCTGAGTGAACCCGAAAGCCATCGGTTGGGATCAAACCCTACCTCTTGTCCTTTATAGTCCAGTTCACTAACCACTGAGCTATCGCGGCTCCCATGCGACTTCAGTAGGAAAGTTTAATGATGGGTAGTATTTTTACCTATGAGATCGAATCAATCCTTGCCATTTTTGGTATACGTTTCTCTCTCTCATAGTTTGTACCTTTGCCTTCAGAAACAGAGTTATTTACTGTTTCATATTATACTGTGTTTCATATTATACTCTGTTTCATATTTTTATCATTTATAGCAATAATCTGGTTTTCTGGTTCATTAGGTTACTCTTAACTATCCAGGGGCACTTTGAAAACCCTAAATGATCCTCATTTATAAAGTTTTTTTAAAGAGTTTGCCATCAGTAGTTCTCACTTTTAACAGTTATTTCTTTCATTAAACATTACATTTAAATTTGAGTAATAATTTGGTAATAGTTAATAGTTCTATTCTACAACCAGTGTCATTGCAGTCAGCTATTTCTCATATCAGCTGCACCACTTTTTAAAACATTTTGCAAAATGTGTCTGTAAATTTTGTTCATAAGGTAGCTCAGTGCACACCCTACTCGACTGCAAAGGCGTTGCTCCTAGATGACTTCTATCGTGCCGTGAATATTTGTACCCAGCCATTTCCTCATTTAGTTCCCATGAAGGAACAGATTGAAAATGAAGGTAATAACTCAAGAGAAGCCGAAACAGTGTTTCACCACCTCTGTAAATAAATATTTCTTGGATCGGCACAAAGAAGCATTCTGTTCAATGCATCATCATCATTCTTACCACATGCTATCAGTGCCCAACATGACTGCTCACGACAAATAAGAAGCCAAAGTTAGTCACCACAGAGGAGGCCAAAGTGCCTGGCAGCAAAAGTTAGTCACCACAGAGGAGGCCAAGGTGCCTGGCAGCAAAAGTTAGTCACCACAGAGGAGGCTAAGGTGCCTGGCAGCAAAAGTTAGTCACCACAGAGGAGGCTAAGGTGCCTGGCAGCAAAAGTTAGTCACCACAGAGGAGGCCAAGGTGCCTGGCAGCAAAAGTTAGTCACCACAGAGGAGGCTAAGGTGCCTGGCAGCAAAAGTTAGTCACCACAGAGGAGGCCAAGGTGCCTGGCAGCAAAAGTTAGTCACCACAGAGGAGGCCAAGGTGCCTGGCAGCAAAAGTTAGTCACCACAGAGGAGGCTAAGGTGCCTGACAGCAAAAGTTAGTCACCACAGAGGAGGCTAAGGTGCCTGACAGCAAAAGTTAGTCACCACAGAGGAGGCCAAGGTGCCTGGCAGCAAAAGTTAGTCACCACAGAGGAGGCCAAGGTGCCTGGCAGCAAAAGTTAGTCACCACAGAGGAGGCCAAAGTGCCTGGCAGCAAAAGTTAGTCACCACAGAGGAGGCCAAGGTGCCTAACAGCCAAAGTTAGTCACCACAGAGGAGGCCACGGTGCCTAACAGCCAAAGTTAGTCACCACAGAGGAGGCCAAGTGCCTGGCAGCAAAAGTTAGTCACCACAGAGGAGGCCAAAGTGCCTGACAGCAAAAGTTAGTCACCACAGAGGAGGCCAAGGTGCCTGGCAGCAAAAGTTAGTCACCACAGAGGAGGCCAAGGTGCCTGGCAGCAAAAGTTAGTCACTACAGAGGAAGCCAAAGTGCCTGGCAGCAAAAGTTAGTCACTACAGAGGAGGCCAAGGTGCCTGACAGCAAAAGTTAGTCACCACAGAGGAGGCTAAGGTGCCTGGCAGCAAAAGTTAGTCACTACAGAGGAAGCCAAAGTGCCTGGCAGCAAAAGTTAGTCACCACAGAGGAGGCCAAGGTGCCTGACAGCAAAAGTTAGTCACTACAGAGGAAGCCAAAGTGCCTGACAGCAAAAGTTAGTCACCACAGAGGAGGCCAAGGTGCCTGACAGCCAAAGTTAGTCACCACAGAGGAGGCCAAGGTGCCTGACAACAAAAGTTAGTCACCACAGAGGAGGCCAAGGTGCCTGACAGCAAAAGTTAGTCACCACAGAGGAAGCCAAGGTGCCTGACAGCAAAAGTTAGTCACTACAGAGGAGGCTAAGGTGCCTGGCAGCAAAAGTTAGTCACTACAGAGGAAGCCAAAGTGCCTGACAGCAAAAGTTAGTCACCACAGAGGAGGCCAAGGTGCCTGACAGCCAAAGTTAGTCACCACAGAGGAGGCCAAGGTGCCTGACAGCCAAAGTTAGTCACCACAGAGGAGGCCACGGTGCCTGACAGCAAAAGTTAGTCACCACAGAGGAGGCCAAGGTGCCTGACAGCAAAAGTTAGTCACCACAGAGGAGGCCACGGTGCCTGACAGCCAAAGTTAGTCACCACAGAGGAGGCCAAGGTGCCTGACAGCCAAAGTTAGTCACCACAGAGGAGGCTAAGGTGTCTGACAGCCAAAGTTAGTTACCACAGAGGAGGCTAAGGTGTCTGACAGCCAAAGTTAGTCACCACAGAGGAGGCTAAGGTGCCTGACAGCCAAAGTTAGTTACCACAGAGGAGGCTAAGGTGCCTGACAGCCAAAGTTAGTCACCACAGAGGAGGCTAAGGTGTCTGACAGCCAAAGTTAGTCACCACAGAGGAGGCTAAGGTGCCTGACAGCCAAAGTTAGTCACCACAGAGGAGGCCAAGGCGTCTGAACAGCAAAAGTTAGTTACCACAGAGGAGGCCAAGGTGCCTGACAGCCAAAGTTAGTCACTACAGAGGAGGCTAAGGTGCCTGACAGCCAAAGTTAGTCACCACAGAGGAGGCCAAGGTGCCTGACAGCAAAAGTTAGTTACCACAGAGGAGGCCAAGGTGCCTGACAGCAAAAGTTAGTCACCACAGAGGAGGCCAAGGTGCCTGACAGCAAAAGTTAGTCACCACAGAGGAGGCCAAGGTGCCGGACAGCACCAGAACTGAAGCTGCAAGCGAATCATAGCTGCTGACTTGCACCGGGGTGCAACCAGACTATGTCAGAATAAGCAACTTATAAAAAAAAGAAAACAAATTAAATGGATTTGAAAACAAATGCCTCAGGAATATACTTCATATACCATGGGATGAATTCAAGCATAGTTCAGAAAAAAAGAGAAAGGATAAAGTATTCAAAAATATCTATATAGTGTGTTTATAAAGTCTCACTACACTTGGTATCTAGGTCAAGAAAGGAAAAAAATGTTTATGACGTCATCACAATATGTGCTCAATGGTAAGTTCACTTGTTGCGACAGTTTTCTTAATGACTTGTCTGGACTTTTAAGGATTCTGTCTTGGATATCTAAACATATTTCATCATTCACAGCAGGCCTACCAGATCGTGGAGCATCTTCCACATTTCCAGTAGCAATAAACTTATTCAACAAATTTCATTGACAGTGGGAGCACATATTGTGATGACGTCATAAACATTTTTTTTTCAAATTGACCTAGATACCAAGTGTAGTGAGACTTTATAAACACCCTGTTATTATCAAGAGAAGAAAGTATTTGTGTGTTGGCCATGGGATGAGAAGAGACAACAAGAGAATCTCAAAGCAGTCCCTTAAATGGGAACCAGAGAGTAAAACATTAAAGAGGTCGACATAGAGCAGCACTGAAAAGAACACTGAGGCGAATAGCAATAACAGCAGACATCAGATCCCTCGTCGCGATTGAACGACTCACAAAGAACAGAGTTGTGTGGTGAGATAGAATGCGGATCCTGTGCATGGTCTGATGTTTGATAACTTAAAGGATCTAGAATTTCTGCCCTACGTGCCATCTTTGGCTCAAAAGGACAATAGATACATAGATTGTAACTGACCACCAGACTTCTATATTATTGTTCTCAGTATATTTGTGGGCTTTTAATTTAAAAAAAACCAACTTAAATGGCTTTATATCATGTCATAAAATGAGAAAATAATAACATAAAAGGCTTTTGAAATTCTGATGTACATAATTTTATCTAAAGGATATTACAATTATCAAAATATATATCTATCTATTGACCTTTCGAGCCGTTGACGGCCCATAGGGCCTAGACCAAGATACTCCTTCTCTTATCTAAATTTTTATTCTAGCAGTTTTCAATTCTTTTAAAGATATTTTATCAAATCTCGCCATTTGTCTATGTTCTGTACAAGCAGTTCTATCTCATTAAAGGAGCCGATTCCTGCTGCTCTTGCCTCTCTCATCAGTGTTCTTCTCAGTGTCTCTCTGGGTCTTCCTCTTTTCCTCTTACCTGTTGTTTCCCACATGAGGGCTTGCTTTGCTATTCGGTTATTATCTCTTCTCATCACATGTCCAACATATGACCATCGTCTTTTCTTCGTCATATCAAAATATACAGTATGTAAAAACGAGTAAAGGCTCTCCCTATACACCTTGCAAGGCATATTGGAATATGGTGTTAGTGACCATATTTTTCTATGAGTATGATACATTTTTGGACGGTGTGATGTTATCACGCCAGTGCGCCTTTATCTCCCAGAGAACTCTCTGGTACCCATTTCTGGATAAACCCCGGAGTCCTGACAGTAAAAAAAAAAAAAAAAAAAAATCAACTACTTCGGGGACCTAACCTGTACCCTCTGATCAGAATGTGAGTACATTAACCACTGAGCCATCGAGACTCCAAAGTTCTACGAATCAAATGAAAACATAAAATAAAATAAAAACAGGCAGTCAAATCTGTATGTCTGTGGAAAGCGCTTGGAAAGACCAGAATAAGATAGAATGGGAAAGATGTTACGAGAGAAATAGTAGGCATTGAACCAATCCTAAGCTACATAGAGAAAGAAAAAAAATGGGTTGCCCATCTAGAGAGAATAAATCAGTTACAGAGATAGATAGATAGATAGAGAGAGAGAGAGAGAGAGAGAGAGAGAGAGAGTAAATAAGTTAAAGAGAGAGAGAGAGAGTAAATAAGTTAAAGAGAGAGAGAGTAAATAAGTTAAAGAGAGAGAGAGAGAGAGTAAATAAGTTAAAGAGAGAGAGAGAGAGAGTAAATAAGTTAAAGAGAGAGAGAGAGTAAATAAGTTAAAGAGAGAGAGAGTGTGTAGATAAGTTAAAGAGAGAGAGAGAGAGAGAGTAAATAAGTTAAAGAGAGAGAGAGAGTAAATCAGTTAAAGAGAGAGAGAGAGAGTGTGTAAATCTGTTAAAGAGAGAGAGAGTAAATCAGTTAAAGAGAGTAAATCAGTTAAAGAAAGAGAGAGTAAATCTGTTAAAGAAAGAGAGAGTAAATCAGTTAAAAAGAGAGAGAAAAAATCATTTAAAGAGAGAGAGAGAGTAAATCATTTAAAGAGATAGAGAGAGTAAATCAGTTAAAGAGAGAGAGAGAGTAAATCAGTTAAAAGAGAGAGAGAATCAGTTAAAGAGAAGAGCGAGTAAATCAGTTAAAGAGAAGAGAGAGAGAGAGAGAGTAAATTAGTTAAAGAGAAAAGAGAGAGTGAGAGTAAATCAGTTAAGGAGAGAGAGAGAGAGAGAGTAAATCAGCTAAAGAGAAGAGAGTGAGAGTGTAAGAGAGTAAATCAGTTAAAGAGAAAAGAGAGAGATAGTAAATCAGTTAAAGAGACGAGAGTGAGAAAGTAAATCAGTAAAAGAGAAGAGAGAGAGAGAGAGTAAATCAGTAAAAGAGAAGAGAGCGAGAGAGTAAATCAGTAAAGGAAAAGAGAGAGTAAATCAGTTAATGAGAGAGAGAGTAAATCAATTAAAGAAAAGAGAGAGGGTAAATCAGCTAAGGAAAGAGAGGGAGTGAGAGAGTAAATCAGTAAAAGAGAAGAGAGAGTAAATCAGTTAACACACTCCTTATTAAGGGGTTTGATCACTCTATGACACTGCTGGTTATCGCAATTTTTTTTTTTTTTTTTCAAATTAAAAAATATCAGCCGGGAAGTAAATGAACATTGATCTAAAGCACAATTTTGTTTGGATACTTTACTCAGAAAGTTAGAAAACTGGTTAAATAAGAGAAATACGCGGTTTTTGTGAAAATAACTGGCAACGTCAATCAATTAAAAGCCGCCAAAAACTGGCTCCAGGGTTCAACATGTCTAGGGTTCAACATGTTCAGGGTTCAACACTGGTTCAACTAGGCCGGTTTTTGTGACTCTTGGTATGGAATGTGCTAAGTAAAGTACCCCCGTCACGCCAAGTGGCGTATAGGGAATATGGTGTTAGTGACCATCGATTTTACAGACCTTCGGCACATGATTTTTGGGGTAATGTGGTCGGTATTACGCCCATGCCGCTTTACTTTCCCAGAAAAAAAAAATCCGGTACCGATTAAAGGCTGGGTGAACCGGAAGCCGTCGGTTGGGATCGAACCCTACCTCTCGTCCTTTGTAATGTGCTAAGGGGTACAGTAATTTTACCAATCAAACATTAAATGGAATTAATTTTTTAAAAATAAAATGACTACCTCTAATATGTGTTTCCAAACTGGTTCGTGATATGTCATGTTATTTTAATGAGTTTGTGTCATGTTATTTTAATGAGTTTGTGTCATGTTATTTTAATGAGTTTGTGTCATGTTATTTTAATGAGTTTGTGTCATGTTATTTTAATGAGTTTGTGTCATGTTATTTTAATGAGTTTGTGTCATGTTATTTTAATGAGTTTGTGTCATATTATTTTAATGAGTTTGTGTCATGTTATTTTAATGAGTTTGTGTCATATTATTTTAATGAGTTTGTGTCATGTTATTTTAATGAGTTTGTTCCTTGCATTTCTAGTCGTGGGGGAGGGGTGTCCACACTCACATTCAACCATTAGAAAGCATTTTCTCATGTTTAGAAACTCACAAAAATAAACACATCCACAATAATAAACATATGAAACAAAATATCTCTTCTTCCTCCAAATGAAAATTTATTTAATAGATTAAATAAGCTTTTCAAGTCAAGTAGAAACTTTTAATAATTTTCTACTTTTCTACAATAAAGCATTACAGTGTTATATATATGCACTCTTATAAGCAAATACGAATTATATATATATTCATGATCATCAAGTGAAGAAAGAAAACATGTATATACAGTGTGCAGCTTCTAACTCTTTCCTTCCTTCCTCATCCTGTGGCCATTGGGACACCCCTGACAGACTTCGGCAACCTTCTCCGTGTATCTTATTCTTCATTTAGTCATTCTTTGTCACTGCAAAGTCGAGGCCTGGCCATTCTGTGAGGTTATCTTCCCACCGCTTTCTCTTGATTACCTCCCTTCTGACAGTTTTATTAGTCGTAAGTCTTGACTATTGATACGCATATTTATCGTATCTAAACATCCAACCGGATTTAGGAGGAAGCAAATTTCAAACTCTAATCAAGTCACTTATCACATAAACATAAAGGTTGTCCTGTCCATTCTTTGATATTTTCTTCTCACCTTTTCTAAAACTACCTCTTCCTTTCCACTCTTTCACAGTTTTATTTGCCACACACCCTTGCTATTATAGTTATCATATATAAACAGAAATCAGATTTATAAGGAAGCAAAAGTCAAATTATAATCAAATCACCTTTTATATACAAAGGTCAGACTTTTCCTGTTAACAGAATCAAGCTCTAGTCACAACTGTTTGTTACTGATACTTTAGTTGATATACACATGTATGTGTCTCCGCGAAGATAAAATATACCAAATGAGGAAGGAGTGTGGTCAACGACTCACGTCAATCTCTCTCTAGGAAGTTACATGAGGAAGGAGCGTGGTCAATGACTCACGACAATCTCTCTCTAGGAAGTTACATGAGAAAGGAGCGTGGTCAATGACTCATGTCAATCTCTCTCTAGGAATTTACATGAGGAAGGAGCGTGGTCAACGACTCACGTCAATCTCTCTCTAGGAAGTTACATGAGGAAGGAGCGTGGTCAACGACTCACGGCAATCTCTTTCTATGAAGTTACATGAGGAAGGAGCGTGGTCAACGACTCACGGCAATCTCTCTCTAGAAAGTTACATGAGGAAGGAGCGTGGTCAACAACTCACGTCAATCTCTCTCTAGAAAGTTACATGAGGAAAGAGCGTGGTCAACAACTCACTGCAATCTCTCTCTAGAAAGTTACATGAGGAAGGAGCGTGGTCAACAACTCACGGCAATCGCTCTCTAGGAAGTTACATGAGGAAGGAGCGTGGTCAACAACTCACTGCAATCTCTCTCTAGAAAGTTACATGAGGAAGGAGCGTGGTCAACAACTCACGGCAATCGCTCTCTAGGAAGTTACATGAGGAAGGAGCGTGGTCAACAACTCACGGCAATCGCTCTCTAGGAAGTTACATGAGGAAGGAGCGTGGTCAACGACTCACTGCAATCTCCTTCTATGAAGTTACGTGAGGAAGGAGCGTTGTCAAAGACTCACGGCAATCGCTCTCTAGGAAGTTACATGAGGAAGGAGCGTGGTCAACAACTCACGTCAATCGCTCTCTAGGAAGTTACATGAGGAAGGAGCGTGGTCAATGACTCACGTCAATCTCTCTCTAGGAAGTTACATGAGGAAGGAGCGTGGTCAATGACTCACGTCAATCTCTCTCTAGAAAGTTACATGAGGAAGGAGCGTGGACAACAACTCACGTCAATCTCTCTCTAGAAAGTTACATGAGGAAAGAGCGTGGTCAACGACTCACTGCAATCTCTCTCGAGAAAGTTACATGAGGAAGGAGCGTGGTCAACAACTCACGGCAATCGCTCTCTAGGAA
Organism: Megaustenia siamemsis; assembly: GCA_032433765.1. Classification (NCBI taxonomy): domain Eukaryota; kingdom Metazoa; phylum Mollusca; class Gastropoda; order Stylommatophora; family Ariophantidae; genus Megaustenia; species Megaustenia siamemsis. The sequence goes on along the minus strand of JAVIAB010000106.1, from coordinate 62,865,103 downwards.
GTTACATGAGGAAGGAGCGTGGTCAACAACTCACGGCAATCGCTCTCTAGGAAGTTACATGAGGAAGGAGCGTGGTCAACAACTCACGGCAATCGATCTCTAGGAAGTTACATGAAGAAGGAGCGTGGTCAATAACTCACGTCAATCGCTCTCTAGGAAGTTACATGAGGAAGGAGCGTGGTCAACAACTCACGGCAATCTCTCTCTAGGAAGTTACATGAGGAAGGAGCGTGGTCAACAACTCACGGCAATCGCTCTCTAGGAAGTTACATGAGGAAGGAGCGTGGTCAATGACTCACGACAATCTCTCTCTAGGAAGTTACATGAGGAAGGAGCGTAGTCAATGACTCACGTCAATCTCCCTTTAGGAAGTTACATGAGGAAGGAGCGTGGTCAACGACCCACGTCAATCTCTCTCTAGGAAGTTACATGAGGAAGGAGCGTGGTCAACGACTCACGGTAATCTCTTTCTATGAAGTTACATGAGGAAGGAGCGTGGTCAACGACTCACGGCAATCTCTCTCTAGAAAGTTACATGAGGAAAGAGCGTGGTCAACAACTCACATCAATCTCTCTCTAGAAAGTTACATGAGGAAGGAGCGTGGTCAACAACTCACGTCAATCTCTCTCTAGAAAATTACATGAGGAAGGAGCGTGGTCAACAACTCACGTCAATCTCTCTCTAGAAAGTTACATGAGGAAGGAGCGTGGTCAACAACTCACGGCAATCTCTCTCTAGAAAGTTACATGAGGAAAGAGCGTGGTCAACGACTCACTGCAATCTCTCTCTAGAAAGTTACATGAGGAAGGAGCGTGGTCAACAACTCACGTCAATCTCTCTCTAGAAAGTTACATGAGGAAAGAGCGTGGTCAACGACTCACTGCAATCTCTCTCTAGAAAGTTACATGAGGAAGGAGCGTGGTCACCAAACTCACGGCAATCGCTCTCTAGGAAGTTACATGAAGAAGGAGCGTGGTCAACAACTCACGGCAATCGCTCTCTAGGAAGTTACATGAGGAAGGAGCGTGGTCAACAACTCACGGCAATCGATCTCTAGGAAGTTACAGGAAGAAGGAGCGTGGTCAATAACTCACGTCAATCGCTCTCTAGGAAGTTACATGAGGAAGGAGCGTGGTCAACAACTCACGGCAATCTCTCTCTAGGAAGTTACATGAGGAAGGAGCGTGGTCAACAACTCACGGCAATCGCTCTCTAGGAAGTTACATGAGGAAGGAGCGTGGTCAATGACTCACGACAATCTCTCTCTAGGAAGTTACATGAGGAAGGAGCGTAGTCAATGACTCACGTCAATCTCCCTTTAGGAAGTTACATGAGGAAGGAGCGTGGTCAACGACCCACGTCAATCTCTCTCTAGGAAGTTACATGAGGAAGGAGCGTGGTCAACGACTCACGGCAATCTCTTTCTATGAAGTTACATGAGGAAGGAGCGTGGTCAACGACTCACGGCAATCTCTCTCTAGAAAGTTACATGAGGAAGGAGCGTGGTCAACAACTCACGTCAATCTCTCTCTAGAAAGTTACATGAGGAAGGAGCGTGGTCAACAACTCACGTCAATCTCTCTCTAGAAAATTACATGAGGAAGGAGCGTGGTCAACAACTCACGTCAATCTCTCTCTAGAAAGTTACATGAGAAAGGAGCGTGGTCAACAACTCACGTCAATCTCTCTCTAGAAAGTTACATGAGGAAAGAGCGTGGTCAACGACTCACTGCAATCTCTCTCTAGAAAGTTACATGAGGAAGGAGCGTGGTCAACAACTCACGGCAATCGCTCTCTAGGAAGTTACATGAGGAAGGAGCGTGGTCAACAACTCACGTCAATCGCTCTCTAGGAAGTTACATGAGGAAGGAGCGTGGTCAACGTCTCACGGCAATCTCTTTCTATGAAGTTACATGAGGAAGGAGCGTGGTCAAAGACTCACGGCAATCGCTCTCTAGGAAGTTACATGAGGAAGGAGCGTGGTCAACAACTCACGTCAATCGCTGTCTAGATAGTTACATGAGGAAGGAGCGTGGTCAACGACTCACGGCTTTCTCTTTCTATGAAGTTACATGAGGAAGGAGCGTGGTCAACGACTCACGGCAATCTCTCTCTAGAAAGATACATGAGGAAGGAGCGTGGTCAACAACTCACGTCAATCTCTCTCTAGAAAAATACATGAGGAAAGAGCGTGGTCAACGACTCACTGCAATCTCTCTCTAGAAAGTTACATGAGGAAGGAGCGTGGTCAACGACTCACGGCAATCTCTTTCTATGAAGTTACATGAGGAAGGAGCGTGGTCAAAGACTCACGGCAATCGCTCTCTAGGAAGTTACATGAGGAAGGAGCGTGGTCAACAGCTCACGTCAATCGCTGTTTAGGAAGTTACATGAGGAAGGAGCGTTGTCAACGACTCACGGCATTCTCTTTCTATGAAGTTACATGAGGAAGGAGCGTGGTCAACGACTCACGGCAATCTCTCTCTAGAAAGTTACATGAGGAAGGAGCGTGGTCAAGAACTCACGTCAATCTCTCTCTAGAAAGTTACATGAGGAAAGAGCGTGGTCAACGACTCACTGCAATCTCTCTCTAGAAAGTTACATGAGGAAGAAGCGTGGTCAACAATTCACGGCAATCGCTCTCTAGGAAGTTACATGAGGAAGGAGCGTGGTCAACAACTCACGGCAATCGCTCTCTAGGAAGTTACATGAGGAAGGAGCGTGGTCAACAACTCACGTCAATCGCTATCTAGGAAGTTACATGAGGAAGAAGCGTGGTCAACAACTCACGGCAATCGCTCTCTAGAAAGTTACATGAGGAAGGAGCGTGGTCAACAACTCACGTCAATCTCTTTCTAGGAAGTTACACGAGGAAGGAGTGTGGTCAACGACTCACGTCAATCTCTTTCTAGGAAGTTACATGAGTAAGGAGCGTGGTCAACGACTCACGTCAATCTCTTTCTAGGAAGTCACATGAGGAAGGAGCGTGGTCAACGACTCACGTCAATTTCTTTCTAGGACGTTACAAGAGGAAGGAGTTTGGTCAACGACTCACGTCAATCTCTCTCTAGGAAGTTACATGAGGAAGGAGCGTGGTCAACAACTTACGTCAATCTCTTTCTAGGAAGTTAATTGAGTAAGGAGCGTGGTCAACGACTCACGTCAATCTCTTTCTAGGAAGTCACATGAGGAAGGAGCGTGGTCAACGACTCACGTCAATCTCTTTCTAGGAAGTTACAAGAGGAAGGAGCGTGGTCAACGACCCACGTCAATCTCTTTCTAGGAAGTTACATGAGGAAGGAGCGTGGTCAACGACTCATGGCAATCTCTTTCTAGGAAGTTACATGAGGAAGGAGCGTGGTCAACAACTCACGTCAATCTCTTTCTAGAAAGTTACATGAGGAAGGAGCGTGGTCAACAACTCACGTCAATCTCTTTCTAGGAAGTTACATGAGGAAGGAGCGTGGTCAACGACTCACGGCAATCTCTCTCTAGAAAGTTACATGAGGAATGAGCGTGGTCAACAACTCACGTCAATCTCTGTCTAGAAAGTTACATGAGGAAAGAGCGTGGTCAACGACTCACTGCAATCTCTCTCTAGAAAGTTACATGAGGAAGGAGCGTGGTCAACAACTCACGGCAATCGCTCTCTAGGAAGTTACATGAGGAAGGAGCGTGGTCAACGACTCACGTCAATCGCTCTCTAGGAAGTTACATGAGGAAGGAGCGTGGTCAACGACTCACGGCAATCTCTTTCTATGAAGTTACATGAGGAAGGAGCGTGGTCAAAGACTCACGGCAATCGCTCTCTAGGAAGTTACATGAGGAAGGAGCGTGGTCAACAACTCACGGCAATCGCTCTCTAGGAAGTTACATGAGGAAGGAGCGTGATCAATAACTCACGTCAATCGCTCTCTAGGAAGTTACATGAGGAAAGAGCGTGGTCAACGACTCACTGCAATCTCTCTCTAGAAAGTTACATGAGGAAGGAGCGTGGTCAACGACTCACGGCAATCTCTTTCTATGAAGTTACATGAGGAAGGAGCGTGGTCAAAGACTCACGGCAATCGCTCTCTAGGAAGTTACATGAGGAAGGAGCGTGGTCAACAGCTCACGTCAATCGCTGTCTAGGAAGTTACATGAGGAAGGAGCGTTGTCAACGACTCACGGCATTCTCTTTCTATGAAGTTACATGAGGAAGGAGCGTGGTCAACGACTCACGGCAATCTCTCTCTAGAAAGTTACATGAGGAAGGAGCGTGGTCAAGAACTCACGTCAATCTCTCTCTAGAAAGTTACATGAGGAAAGAGCGTGGTCAACGACTCACTGCAATCTCTCTCTAGAAAGTTACATGAGGAAGGAGCGTGGTCAACAATTCACGGCAATCGCTCTCTAGGAAGTTACATGAGTAAGGAGCGTGGTCAACAACTCACGGCAATCGCTCTCTAGGAAGTTACATGAGGAAGGAGCGTGGTCAACAACTCACGTCAATCGCTATCTAGGAAGTTACATGAGGAAGAAGCGTGGTCAACAACTCACGGCAATCGCTCTCTAGAAAGTTACATGAGGAAGGAGCGTGGTCAACAACTCACGTCAATCTCTTTCTAGGAAGTTACACGAGGAAGGAGTGTGGTCAACGACTCACTGCAATCTCTCTCTAGAAAGTTACATGAGGAAGGAGCGTGGTCAACAACTCACGGCAATCGCTCTCTAGGAAGTTACATGAGGAAGGAGCGTGGTCAACGACTCACGTCAATCGCTCTCTAGGAAGTTACATGAGGAAGGAGCGTGGTCAACGACTCACGGCAATCTCTTTCTATGAAGTTACATGAGGAAGGAGCGTGGTCAAAGACTCACGGCAATCGCTCTCTAGGAAGTTACATGAGGAAGGAGCGTGGTCAACAACTCACGGCAATCGCTCTCTAGGAAGTTACATGAGGAAGGAGCGTGATCAATAACTCACGTCAATCGCTCTCTAGGAAGTTACATGAGGAAGGAGCGTGGTCAACAACTCACGGCAATCGCTCTCTAGGAAGTTACATGAGGAAGGAGCGTGGTCAACAACTCACGTCAATCTCTTTCTAGGAAGTTACAAGAGGAAGGAGCGTGGTCAATGACTCACGACAATCTCTCTCTGGGAAGTTACATGAGGAAAGAGAGTGGTCAATGACTCACGGCAATCTCTCTCTAGGAAGTTACATGAGGAAGGAGCATGGTCAGGGACACACATCAATCTCTCTCTAGGAAGTCACATGAGGAATGAGCGTGGGAAGCAGGAATGGAAAATAAACAGTGCTCTACGTAATTAGGATGAAACAACCATCACTTTTGTGGTCATGCAATGAGAAGGCAACAGCTGGAATATATTGTAACAACTGGGAAAATTGAGGGAGAAAGAGATAGAAGGAAGCAAAGAGAAAAGATACCAGACAGCTTAAGAGAAAGGCGTAACAGAAGGTCAACAACAGAAATGATAAATAACTGTCGAGAACGAAAGTTGTGTAGAGACATGATCACCTATGCCAGCAGGCATGGTACTTGATGATGATAACAAGATTGTACGCACGATCTGCTCTCAAGATCTGATCAAGTTGATTTAACTATTGCAGGTGCTATATCAGGACAAATCACAGAGGTTGTTAACGGTGTCCAGGCAGCAGTTGCTGTCTTTACACAATCAACAAATGTACTAAAGTGTAAATATTTACAATAAGAAGACTCTCCAGCCAGTAAATATTATGAAGTTTCTGGAAATCAATTTATATTTGTGCATCAAAAATATTATCAGATCATCATCTTAAATGTTAGAAAGTTTAATCTAATAACTTTCTGACTTGGGCAACGTCTTCTTTAGGCCACCTTGACATCTGTTGAGATCATCATAACACCCTGAAATTGATGTTATACATATATTATTGTAGCTGAATAAAATAGACATTTCTACTATTTAGTTTATGATACCCACACTGTTTGAGGAAAAGCTCATCATTATCTTTATAGTTATGTTCTGTGAGGGAGCCGCGAAAGCTCAGTGGTTAGTGAACTGACTAAAAACGACAAGAGGTAGGGTTCGATCCCAGCCGACGGCTCCGGGTTCACCCAGTTTTAAATGGGTACTGGATTTTTTTCCTGGGAAAGTAAAGCGGTACGGGCGTAATACCGACCACATCACCCCAAAAATCATGTGCTGAGGGTCTGTAAAATTTATGGTCACTAACACCATATTCCCTATACGCCACTTGGCGTAATGGGGGCTCTTTACTTTACTTTTACTATGTTCTGTGAGCAGTTTCGTTTATTTAGCTGGTTTTTTTTCTTCTAAATCTAGTGAATGTCAATTTCATTCCTAATACATGAAAACATTTGAAAAGTATTATTGATAGCAATTTTTAGTAGTAATATAATAATTACACAGAATATTAGTAATTTAAAATTAGAATCTAAAATAATTAATTAATTTGTAATTTATTCCAACGTTGTGCTACCAATACCAGACCTGGACTCACAAAGCAAAAACAATAAGAAAAATAACCACAACCGAGATGAAATGTGTTAGAAGAATGACAGGAAACAGCCTTAGAGATAAGATCAGAAAGGAAGAACTGAGTGGAAAAAAATCTACTAGTAACCCCCGCCATAGAATATATTATATTAAAAAAAAAAAAAACAACAATAGATAAAATGGTTGGCCACGTGATAAAGCACGATCAAAACACAAAATAACAACCCTTCAATGAACGTTACGAGAACACCAGACCCAAGGGCCAATCACGAAAAAAAAATTGACGGAACATTAACAACATTGGGAAACATAACAGCAACAGATGTGTACTGAAGAGCAAAAGACCACAAATTATATCTCCCCACGACGCTGAAAGATGAATGAGGAGGGAAAGAAGAAGAAGAAATAATTTATAAATTCTCATTTATCTGAACTAATTCTTTTTCAAATGAGCTCTTTAATTATATAATCTGAATTCATATTATATCCATCCTCATTCAAAGTGAGTTTAAAAAAAAAAAAAAGTATTCTGATTGATGTCTGAAAATAATAAAAGGGCAAACAAATATGGCAAGAAATTGAATTTCTTAGCATTATTTTATAGAATGTTAAAAAAAACTGTCCAATATGTTTAATGACCAAATTGGACAGTAACTGTTATTTTAAAATAAATTACCGTAAAGATAAATCTTGTCATATTTGTGTGATTTTTACATTAAAAAAGACAAGCCAAACTTACAGGCAACACATTCAGGTTGGTGTTGTAGAACTTGACACTTCCTGTGACGGGTAGATCTATTCCTTGTTGGCCTAAAGCTGCAAACACATGTTGGAATAAGAAAAAATGTAAAATTGTCAAATGTACAAAGGTTTCACTGCATATATTTTCTTTAGCATTTATGTTAGCTTTTTTATTCTGATTTTGTTTGTGACAACATTCTTCAATTTTGTATGATGTAAATGTACAGAATGAATCTCGTAAGACACACGATACTACTCAAGGAAATGTTACAAGCAGATGATAGAAACCTGGCTACCCATAAAGAAAACTATTTACAAACTGGAGGTCGAGAAGAAAAACGTGACAACATTGGATCCACCATTACTGATAATCTCTCTCTAAATGTAGGGCTGCAAAGATGAAAAGGTATGGTCTTTGCAAAATATCTAGTGTGGCACAAAGAGTGTGAATAACAGCATGCAGGTAATCAATATCAGGGTAACTGCATATAAAACATGTATATTGAGCACTCTACTCTATGCAAGTGAATTCTAAACTGTATATATCTTTTACGAAAAAAATGCATCCTTGTTACATGCAGTTCTTGAGACAAACACTTGTAGTCTCCAGGAGGAAATACTGCAACAAATGACGAAGTGATCAATTGTTTCTTGTCTCGTGTTCATTATCCTTCAGGGGAAATACTGCAACAAATGACGAAGTGATCAATTGTTTCTTGTCTCGTGTTCACTATCCTCCAGGGGGAAATACTGCAACAAACGACGAAGTGATCAATTGTTTCTTGTCTCGTGTTCACTATCCTCCAGGGGGAAATACTGCAACAAATGACGAAGTGATCAATTGTTTCTTGTCTCGTGTTCACTATCCTCCAGGGGGAAATACTGCAACAAACGACGAAGTGATCAATTGTTTCTTGTCTCGTGTTCATTATCCTTCAGGGGAAATACTGCAACAAATGACGAAGTGATCAATTGTTTCTTGTCTCGTGTTCATTATCCTTCAGGGGAAATACTGCAACAAATGACGAAGTGATCAATTGTTTCTTGTCTCGTGTTCATTATCCTTCAGGGGAAATACTGCAACAAATGACGAAGTGATCAATTGTTTCTTGTCTCGTGTTCATTATCCTTCAGGGGAAATACTGCAACAAATGACGAAGTGATCAATTGTTTCTTGTCTCGTGTTCATTATCCTTCAGGGGAAATAATGCAACAAACGACGAAGTGATTAATTGTTTCTCGTCTCGTGTTCATTATCCTCCAGGGAGAAATACTGCAACAAACGACAAAGTGATCAATTGTTTCTTGTTTTCATCATCCTCCAGGAAGATTGATAAGAAGGATAGGCCACCTTCGTCGAAATGTTAAATGAACTGCTGCGACAGATTTGGCCAAAAGACACAAAGGAACATCCCAACGCATTCTACAAAATGTCTGTAAACATGACATATGAAAGCTTGATATGAATATATCTGATTTAGAAGGGGATGGTAAAGACAGTGTCCAGCTGGAGGAGGAACGTAAATGCTGACCTGAAAGCAGACAAACTAAATAAGAGAAAATATTCTGATTAAAGAGATGCACTGAGGAAGAAAAATAAAGACCACTTACAAGGTCAAGCTATTGGAAACATCAGCATGGAAATACTTAACCACCTGCTAGAAGGAAGTAGACATATTTGGAGCAGCACTGAGTACAATAATTCATGAAGTGTATTTAATCAAACACTAACATTTATATAGAACTACACATCACTTCATTACTTTACCACTCGCAGGTCAAAGATTAAATACGCCTCACCCTATAGCTGATTACAAACAATGAGTCTTAGTTCAATCCAAGAATAATTGTCCTTAATATAAAGGTAAAGTAAAGGTAGCATTTCAGAAAATGAAAAATATCTTATGCAACAAATCTATGTCAATAGAAATGAGAAAGAGAGTTCATTGATGCCGTATAGAACCAATTCTGACCTATGGAAACGAATCATAGACAAACAAATGAAAAGACGATTAGAGGCCACAAAGATGGGATTTCTCAGAAGAATGTTGAAAGTTCCCTGGACAGCTTAAAAGACCAATGAGAAGGTTCTCAAAGAGGTCAACACAAAAAGGGAGCTCTTAAAAAACATCAGAAAGAAGCAATCAACATTTTTGGGCACATCAGAGAAGAGGAAAGTTGGAATACTTGGTTACAGCTGGCAAAATAAAAAGAAAGAGAGATCGCGGACGACAAAGAGAGAAAATAGTGGATAGCTTGGTGTCATGGTATGGAAAACAGTCAACAACAGAACTCATACGATGCACTGTGGATAGAAGATTGTGGAAGGACATGATGGCCTACGCCAACCGGTACGGTACATGATGATGATGAAAGTAAAGGCAACGGTAAAGTACGAGGCTTGAATCGAAGACTTAGCACGCGATTTTTCACCGATATGTGCTCGGTCGCTTATCCAGAAGTGTACGGAGACTTCTGGATAATGTCACTGCTTCCAACAATTCTCACTGCTTCCAGCGGGAATCGAACATAGGTTGTTCGAACGTTGGTGGCCCAGTCAGATGGTTTTCCCAACTAGGCTGCCGAGGCCCCCTAATATGTCCATAATATGTTAGTAATAAACCAGTCGTGTACAAAGACTATGTATCTCTTCACTTCCTCTTGTAGCCCTTCTGGTATGAAGGGAGATGCAAAGTTCTAGTTCTAGCCATCCTTGCAGCCTCAGTCATGGTCAAGTGATGATGTTCTAGCACTTCTAGATGATGACAGTCCATCTTACTCACGATCTACCAGGGGTTCTTCTTCCATCTCTGAAGTATAACTCCCCCCCCCCCTTTTCCACCCCCACTACATCTCCCCCCTCCCACAATATAAAAAACGAAAAGAAAAACACAAAGAACATCAAAAACAGCAGGACTCACCGTTTAGTCCCGGAACAATTATTTTATCAAAGGCTGCACGCAGTAAGGAGTTTACAGCTTCATGCTGTTGAAGAAGTATTATATACACAAATATGATATCTAACTGTAACTCTCAACTTTATTCTTAACTAATGAAATTTTTAACTTCAAAAATACACTTTGTATAGTAAAAAAAGTAAAGAGCCCCGTCACACCAAGTGTCGTATAGGGAATAAGGTGTTAGTGACCATAAATTTTACAGACCTTCAGCACATGATTTTTGGATAATGTGGTTGGTATTACGCCCGTGCCGCTTTACTTTCCCAGAAAAAAAATCCGGTACCCATTTAAGGCTGGGTGAACTCGGAGCCGTCGATTGGGATCGAACCCTATCCCTTGTTCTTTGTAGTCCAGTTCACTAATCACTGAGCTATCGCGGCTCCACACTTTGCATGTACAACCATTATTATTGTACTAGGGGAGTGTCTATTAGAATTGCAAACTTCGTCTTGATTACACATTGCATGAACACTGCAACACTGACTAATAATTTCAGACTAGAACTAATAAAACTGATAATTTCAGAAAACGGAATATTATTATTATAATTGTGTACGCATTTTACATTTTGAAGTTTGCCTGAGCAGTGATTTCCACTCCCATCTTTATTATATATTTTAAACCTTATTTGCGGCTACAAATATTATATTAGAGGCCACAGAGAAGGGATTTCTCGGAAGAATTTTGAGAGTTTCCTGGACAGCGAAAAAGACCAACGGGGAAATTCTCAAAAAGGCCAACGCATAAAAGTAAACTCCTAAAAACATCAGGAAGAAACACTCGTCGCTTTTAGGACACGTCATGAGAAGAGGAAAGTTGGAATACTTGGTTACAACTGGTAAAATACAGGGAAAGAGAGACCGCGGACGAAAAAAGAGAGAAAGATACTTGAAAGCATGGTGTCATGACACGGAAAACAGTCAACAGCAGAATTGATGCGATGCACTGTGGATAGAAGATTGTGGAAAAACAGGATCGCCAACGTCAAACGGTAAGGCACATATTGCCGATTATGAATTGCAGCAGATACTACGGGAGTTGCACTGACCTCATCAGCTACCTTCAAACTCACTCTTATACATCATGAAAGTTACATATTGACACAGAAGGGTGAACATCTTTTTTTTTCTAACTGTTAACCAGTTAACTCCAGAATTATTTTGCTGTTTTAGACAGAGTTATCTAACTTGAAATTGAAAACTCTTCAATGTCATAAATATAAAAACTCCGAAAAATGTAATCCAATTTAAAACTTGCACAAGTATAAACCAAGTTACATGTAGAACATGACATATAAAAATACTATTAAAGTTGCATCGTTTTCTACCACTTCTTTCTCACAAAGTAGTAGCCTCCGTCAGTCATAGTTGACTATGGATTTTCTGCGCCCCTAGAAATGTTATTCTTTCTTTTCTTTCACATTGAATTCCCGTTTTCTATGAATCCGTCTGTTTCTTGTCTGAGTTGTAGCTTTAGTATTTTTCCAAAGAGTGCGGTTTGTAGCTATTTCTTCCCAGGCTGCAGAGTTTATGTTCAGAGTCTTCATGTCACGTTTACATACATCTACAAATCGAAGTTTCTGGCGCCTCCTAGTTCTTTTGCCATCTGCTAGTTGTCCGTAGAGTATAACTTTTGGCATGCGGCCATCTTTCATACGGTGTACGTGGCCAAGCAAGCATAACCTACGTTGTTTGAACAGCGTGTAGATGTTCGGGAAGCCTGTGCGAGTGAGGACCTCTACGTTTGTCATTTTGTCCTTCCAGGTAATACAAAAAATACAGCGCAAACATCGCAAATGGAATGCATTTTTACTTTCTCTTCTGCCCTACATAAGCTGTACATGATTCGCCATACAGGATGATACTAATGATAAAGGCATTGTAAACTGCGGCCTTTATTTTTATTTGTCAGTTTGTTGTTGTGCCAAACACGTCTAAAAAGACGGACGAAGGTGGTAGCAGCTTTACCAATGCGGGTGTAAATTTCCGTATCTAAAGATATTTGGGAAATATTTTGTTACATGATAGAGTTTGCAGTTGTCGATACAGATTGAAGGTGTTGCTTCGACGTCCTAACCGAGTATACCAAAATGACGAAGCTGGTGTGTCCTCTCCAGGGCGCGAGCTTGGGCAGAAAAAGAAAGAGACAAGTTGTTGCCCCTGCAACATATTTCTTCTCTCCATGCAGCCAAGCGATCCAAAGGTCTAGAAGGGCAAGAACAGTTTGGTTCCAACTTCCTACCTATTGATTTAATTTTAAATGACTTGTTCTTGTTAAATCTTTTCCCTTATTATTCTGTCAGTGTTTTCGGCTGCTGTTTAAATATACCGTAGAAAACATTTTGTCACAATGTTCTCTTATTTGTTGTTATCTTACACAGTAAAAAAAAAACAACTAAAGTGTCCCGTGGCACTTAGGGAATATGGTGTTGGTGACCATAATATTTGCAGACCTTAGGGACATGATTTTTGGAATAATGTGGTCGGTATTATGCCTGTGCGGCTTTACTTTCCCAGGAAAAAAATCAGGTACCCACCCATTTAAGGCTTGGTGAACCTGGAAGGCGTCTCTCAGGATCGAATCTGACCTCGTGTCCTTTGTAGTCCAGTTCACTGAGCTATCGCGGCTCCATATCTTGCATAGTAATATTGTAAAAACAAAATTTAATAAACATGTTATTTCAATCTGTTCTCCCTTTCACCAGTTTTCTTATAGCTCTGGATTTTTTTTTTTTTTTTAAAAAGCACATTCTCGTTAGTTACATTCCGGATTGCTTGAGGTGTTATTGTTACGTCATTTAATTACAAAGATGGAATTAAAATATATCAGAGTTGAAGAATGTTGAAATAAGTGAATCTTAATCCAGTAGTAGATGATTTAAAAAAAAATTATTATTATTTTTTTTTTTTGGGGTAGGGGAGGGAGAGAGATTGACAGTAACATGTTTAAGAAAACAAATGAATAAATAAAATGTGAAAGTAAAGACAAAGTAGACAAGTTTAATATATGTGTATGCTTACATCAACCTCTCCAATATCAGAATTGCGGACGTTTAAATCCAAACTGGGGAAAGAGTTTGTTGTAAATTTATTTTCTGTTAGTGAACGTTTTCTAACCAAGAAAATTAAGTAAAATCAAAATGTTTATCTAAAAGTATTTACCAAAAAATGTTTACCTAAAAATGTTTGTCATTCTTAACACAAATTGACTTTGTAGCAATGCACTATATCTAATGTAACAATGATAGGGTACACTTTATGCAAAGCTTCGTAGCAGGAGGCAATCTGGTCATCAGAAGTTGACCGGTCGGGCAAGTGCTTCAGCCCTTTAGCTTCTTGACACTAGATGGTATGGGATTTCTTCAATCAAATGCTTCTTAACTTACTTTGCGTGAAAAATTAAAGCAAATTGTTGAGAGAAAAAGCAAACGCAAATGAAAACTTTTAAACATGAATTAGTTTGATTTAGTAAATGCGACTTGCCTTGATGATTGTCAAGTAGGGTTATCAGGTGTATTTTTCCAGTAAGATTTACGTTTTTTCTTCATTACATTTTATGGCGTACGTTTTCTTCTCCATGTAAAATGATTTCTTATGTTTTATTCTCGCATTCACAGAAAAATGGGATAATATTTTCAAATTCACTGGAAATTAAACATGTTTGTTCATGACTGACAGTGTTGTGTTCATTTTTTCACATAATATGAAGCAACCATGCATAATTGTCAATGATCTATACATTTTCACCAAATTAGAAAATATATTTTTATGTATGGTGTCATAATGCCTTTAATTGATAGGTTTCAAAAGAATTTGGTTGCGGGTAGCCTCAATTATTTTTTAATGTTGTAGCAGTAGGTAGTAGTTTTAGTAGGAATTAGTAGTAGGTAGTAGTAGCAGGGAGTAGTAGTAGTAGTAGGTAGTAGTGGCAGGGAGTAGTAGTAGGTAGTAGTTGTAGGTAGTAGTAGTAGTAGTTGTAGGTAGTAGGTAGTAGTAGGTAATAGGTAGTAGGTAGTAGTAGGTAATAGTAGTAGTAGTAGTAGGTAGTAGTAGTAGTAGTAGGTAGTAGGTAGTAGTAGGCAATAGTAGTAGTAGTAGTAGTTGTAGGTAGTAGTAGTAGTAGTAGGTAGTAGGTAGTAGGTAGTAGGTAGTAGTAGGTAATAGTAGTAGTAGTAGTAGTAGGTAGTAGTAGTAGTAGGTAGTAGTAGTAGATAGTAATGGTAGGTGGTAGTGGTAGGTGGTAGTAGTAGGTAGTAGTAGTAGTAGGTAGTAGTAGTAGGTAGTATTAGTAGGTAGTAGTAGTAGTAGTAGTAGTAGGTAGTAGTAGTAGGTAGTAGTAGTAGTAGGTAGTAGTAGTAGGTAGTAGTAGTAGGTAGTAGTAGTAGGTAGTAGTAGTAGTAGTAAGTAGTGGTAGTAGGTAGTAGTCGTAGGTAGTAGGTAGTAGTAGTAGTAGGAGGTAGTAGTAGTAGTAGGTAATAGTAGTAGGTAGTAGTTTTAAGGGGTAGTAGTTTTAGTTAGTAGTAGTAGGTAGTAGTAGCAGTAGGTAGTAGTAGTAGGTAGTAGTTGTGGTAGGTAGTAGTTGTGGTAGGTAGTAGTTGTGGTAGGTAGTAGTTTTAGTAAGTAGTAGTAGTAGGTAGTAGTTGTGGTAGGCAGTAGTAGTAGTAAGTAGTAGTAGTAGGTAGTAGTTGTGGTAGGTAGTAGTAGGTAGTAGTAGGTAGTAGTAGGTAGTAGTTGTGGTAGGTAGTAGTAGGTAGTAGTTGTGGTAGGTAGTAGTTGGTAGTAGTTGTGGTAGGTAGTAGTTGTGGTAGGTAGTAGTTGTGGTAGGTAGTAGTTGGTAGTAGTTGTGGTAGGTAGTAGTTGTGGTAGGTAGTAGTTGTGGTAGGTAGTAGTTGTGGTAGGTAGTAGTTGTGGTAGGTAGTAGTTGTGGTAGGTAGTAGTTGTGGTAGGTAGTAGTTGGTAGTAGTTGTGGTAGGTAGTAGTTGTGGTAGGTAATAGTTGTGGTAGGTAGTAGTAGGTAGTAGTTGTGGTAGGTAGTAGTTGGTAGTAGTTGTGGTAGGTAGTAGTTGTGGTAGGTAGTAGTTGTGGTAGGTAGTAGTTGGTAGTAGTTGTGGTAGGTAGTAGTTGTGGTAGGTAGTAGTAGGTAGTAGTTGTGGTAGGTAGTAGTTGGTAGTAGTTGTGGTAGGTAGTAGTTGTGGTAGGTAGTAGTTGTGGTAGGTAGTAGTAGGTAGTAGTTGTGGTAGGTAGTAGTTGTGGTAGGTAGTAGTTGGTAGTAGTTGTGGTAGGTAGTAGTTGTGGTAGGTAGTAGTTGTGGTAGGTAGTAGTAGGTAGTAGTTGTGGTAGGTAGTAGTTGGTAGTAGTTGTGGTAGGTAGTAGTTGTGGTAGGTAGTAGTTGTGGTAGGTAGTAGTAGGTAGTAGTTGTGGTAGGTAGTAGTAGGTAGTAGTTGTGGTAGGTAGTAGTTGTGGTAGGTAGTAGTAGGTAGTAGTTGTGGTAGGTAGTAGTTGGTAGTAGTTGTGGTAGGTAGTAGTAGGTAGTAGTTGTGGTAGGTAGTAGTTGTGGTAGGTAGTAGTTGTGGTAGGTAGTAGTAGGTAGTAGTTGTGGTAGGTAAAAGTTGTAGTAGGTAGTAGTTGTGGTAGGTAGTAGTAGGTAGTAGTTGTGGTAGGTAGTAGTTGGTAGTAGTTGTGGTAGTTAGTAGTAGGTAGTAGTTGTGGTAGGTAGTAGTTGTGGTAGATAGTAGTTGTGGTAGGTAGTAGTAGGTAGTAGTTGTTGTAGGTAGTAGTTGTGGTAGGTAGTAGTAGGTAGTAGTTGTGGTAGGTAGTAGTAGGTAGTAGTTGTGGTAGGTAGTAGTTGTGGTAGGTAGTAGTTGTGGTAGGTAGTAGTAGGTAGTAGTTGTGGTAGGTAGTAGTTGTGGTAGGTAGTAGTTGTGGTAGGTAATAGTAGGTAGTAGTTGTGGTAGGTAAAAGTTGTAGTAGGTAGTAGTTGTGGTAGGTAGTAGTAGGTAGTAGTTGTGGTAGGTAGTAGTTGGTAGTAGTTGTGGTAGGTAGTAGTTGTGGTAGGTAGTAGTTGTGGTAGGTAGTAGTAGGTAGTAGTTGTGGTAGGTAGTAGTAGGTAGTAGTTGTGGTAGGTAGTAGTTGGTAGTAGTTGTGGTAGTTAGTAGTAGGTAGTAGTTGTGGTAGGTAGTAGTTGTGGTAGATAGTAGTTGTGGTAGGTAGTAGTAGGTAGTAGTTGTTGTAGGTAGTAGTAGGTAGTAGTTGTGGTAGGTAGTAGTAGGTAGTAGTTGTGGTAGGTAGTAGTAGGTAGCAGTTGTGGTAGGTAGTAGTTGTGGTAGGTAGTAGTAGGTAGTAGTTGTGGTAGGTAGTAGTAGGTAGTAGTTGTTGTAGGTAGTAGTAGGTAGTAGTTGTGGTAGGTAGTAGTAGGTAGTAGTTGTGGTAGGTAGTAGTTGTGGTAGGTAGTAGTAGGTAGTAGTTGTGGTAGGTAGTAGTTGTGGTAGGTAGTAGTAGGTAGTAGTTGTGGTAGGTAGTAGTAGGTAGTAGTTGTGGTAGGTAGTAGTAGGTAGTAGTTGTGGTAGGTAGTAGTTGTGGTAGGTAGTAGTAGGTAGTAGTTGTGGTAGGTAGTAGTAGGTAGTAGTTGTGGTAGGTAGTAGTTGGTAGTAGTTGTGGTAGGTAGTAGTAGGTAGTAGTTGTGGTAGGTAGTAGTTGTGGTAGGTAGTAGTTGTGGTAGGTAGTAGTTGTGGTAGGTAGTAGTAGGTAGTATTTGTGGTTTAGGTAAAAGTTGTAGTAGGTAGTAGTTGTGGTAGGTAGTAGTAGGTAGTAGTTGTGGTAGGTAGTAGTTGGTAGTAGTTGTGGTAGGTAGTAGTTGTGGTAGGTAGTAGTTGTGGTAGGTAGTAGTTGTGGTAGATAGTAGTAGATAGTAGTTGTGGTAGGTAGTAGTAGGTAGTAGTTGTGGTAGGTAGTAGTAGGTAGTAGTTGTGGTAGGTAGTAGTAGGTAGTAGTTGTGGTAGGTAGTAGTAGGTAGTAGTTGTGGTAGGTAGTAGTAGGTAGTAGTTGTGGTAGGTAGTAGTTGTGGTAGGTAGTAGTAGGTAGTAGTTGTGGTAGGTAGTATTTGTGGTAGGTAGTAGTAGGTAGTAGTTGTGTTAGGTAGTAGTAGGTAGTAGTTGTGGTAGGTATTAGTTTTGGTAGGTAGTAGTTTTAGTAAGTAGTAGTAGTAAGTAGTAGTATTAGGTAGTAGTAGTAGGTAGTAGTTGTAGTAGGTAGTAGGTAGTAGGTGGTAGTTGTAGTAGGTAGTTGTAGTAGGTAGTAGTTTTAGTAAGTAGTGGTAGTAGGTATTAGTTGTGGTATGTAGTAGTTTTAGTAAGTAGTAGTAGTAGGTAGTAGTTGTAGTAGGTAGTAGTAGTAAGTAGTAGTAGTAGGTAGTAGTAGTAGGTAGTAGTTGTAGTAGGTAGTAGTAGTAAGTAGTAGTAGTAGGTAGTAATAGTAGGTAGTAGTAGGTAGTAGTTGTAGTAGGTAGTAGGTAGTAGTTGTAGTAGGTAGTAGTAAGTAGGAGTAGGTAGTAGTAGGTAGTAGTAGTAGTAGGTAGTAGTAGGTAGTAGGTAGTATTTGTAGTAGTAAGTAGTAGTAGGTAGTAGTAGGTAGTAGTAGTAGTAGGTAGTAGTTGTAGTAGTAGGTAGTTGGTAGTAGTTGTAGTAGGTAGTAGTAGTAGGTAGCAGGTAGTAGTAGTAGTAGTAGGTAGTAGTAGTAGGTAGTAGTAGGTAGTAGTAGGTAGTAGTAGTAGTAGGTAGTAGTAGTAGGTAGTAGTAGGTAGTAGTTGTAGTAGGTAGTAGTTGTAGTAGGTAGTAGTAAGTAGGAGTAGGTAGTAGTAGGTAGTAGTAGTAGTAAGTAGTAGTAAGTAGTAGTAGTAGGTAGTTGTAAGTAGTAGTAGGTAGTAGTTGTAGTAAGTAGTATTAGTAGTAGGTAGTAGTTGTAGTAGGTAGTAGTAGTAGTAAGTAGTAGTAAGTAGTAGGAAGTAGTTGTAGTAGGTAGTAGTATTAGATAGTAGTTATAGTAGGTAGTAGTAATAGGTAGTAGGTAGTATTTGTAGTAGTAAGTAGTAGTAGGTAGTAGTTGTAGGTAGTAGTTGTAGTAGGTAGTAGTTGTAGTAGTAGGTAGTTGGTAGTAGTTGTAGTAGGTAGTAGTAGTAGGTAGCAGGTAGTAGTAATAGTAGTAGGTAGTAGTAGTAGTAGTAGTAGGTAGTAGTAGTAGTAGGTAGTAGTAGGTAGTAGTAGGTAGTAGTAAGTAGTACTTGTAGTATCTATTAGTAGTAGTAGTCGTAGTCGTAGTAGGTAGCAGTAGTAGTAAGTTGTAGTACTATTATATAACGTACCATGTATAGTGCCAGTAATGGTAAGTCAAGATTCTATCTATCTATTGACCTTTCGAGCCGTAACCGGCCCATAGGGCGTAGACCAAGATACACCTTCTCCTATATGAATTTTTGTTCTAGCAGTTTTCTTTTAAAGATATTTTATCAAATCTCGCCATCTGTCTCTGTTCTGTGCAAGCAGTTCTATCTCATTGAGGGAGCCGATTCCTGCTGCTCTTGCCTCTCTCATCAATGTTCTTCTCAGTGTCTCCCTGGGTCTTCCTCTTTTTCTTTTACCTGTTGTTTCCCATATGAGGGCTTGCTTTGCTATTCGATTATTATCTCTTCTCATCACATGTCCAACGTATGACCATCGTCTTTTCTTTATTACTGAAGATATTAGTGGTTGATTGGCGATTTCTCTAATTTCCTCGTTTGTTTTGAATTCGTTCCATTCTATACCAAGTATTTTCCTTAGACATTTATTTTCGAATGCGTTCAACTTTGTTTCTATATCTCTTGTTGTTTTCCAGCTTTCACACGCATACGTAAGGGTTGATAGTACATTTGATTTGAATAGCCTAAGTTTTGTGTTTGTGCTAATGAGTTTTGATTTCCACAACTTTTCAAGGCTTCTGAAAGACATTGCTGCTTTAGCCAGTCTGATTCTAATTTCTTTGCTCGTATCCCCTTCTCGATCAATGTGACTTCCAAGATAGATGAAGTGATCGATCTCTTCTACTGGTTTGTTTTCCATGTATATTTTGTCACTTGTTGGAATTAAACTTTTCATGACTTTAGTCTTTTCATGATTGACCTCAAGCCCAATTTTGCTGGCTATTGATGATAGTTCATTTGTGTTTTCCTGCATCGTTTTTATCTGATTGCTGATGAGAACTATGTCATCAGCAAAGTCGAGGTCCTCCAAATGGTCTCCTTGTATCCATTCGATGCCTTTATTACCAGTGGAGCATTTCTTCATTATGAAGTCCATAACAATTCCAAATAACAAGGGCGATAAAATACATCCTTGTTTAACCCCAGTTTCTATTAAGTCAAGATTAAATGTGGTGAATTGTGTTTAGGTTCAATTCTTCTTGCTTACGTGTTTACCTTCATCTTTTCTTTAATTTTTTTTCCCTTTTGCTTTGTATAAGATGTCAATCACAAACAAACTCTTCAGTGACCAGAACGATATTTTGCAAGACTTAAATATAGATGCTAAACTTAGATTCTAACACGGAACAAATTTCTATAAATGCAGATTGAAAGCTGCGAGTTACCTGTAACCAACAATAGATGCAGTCACTTTCTCATCAACAATATTTGGCTGGACCGTAACAGACAGGCTCTGAAAGTTTAAAAATAGAGCTCAATTAATTGTCAGAAAAACATTTCGTTCATTTATATATTGTCAGTCTAATGTAGTGATTAAAACGAAGCTCTGACATATTTGTTAATAAAACAAGATTTCAAAGTTGACAATCAATTATTCTCAAAGTCTGTCAATAAATTGTTTGTTGTGTGGTTTTACTACACTCACAGCTTGCTATCTATTATTTCATTGAGCCATTTTAATTGACACATTTGAGAATGTCAATTTGAACATTTTTGGTTGTCACAACAAGCTCACAATCTCTAATAAATAATATTAAATTAGATTAGCTGTGCCTTGAAGCTGTATCAGGTGTAAGCCAGGGGTGCGTACTATATCCCCTATTGACTTTTACTTACATGGACTACATATGCCGTTTAGCCAACCCATCGGAGATAGAAGAGATTAATGAGCTATTTGTAAACGATCAGACACTAATACACGGAAAAATATAAGTCTTACAAGAACATTGAAATAGACTTAACGGCAAAGGCACTCAATTCAACATGAAAAATCAACATCAACAAAACAGAAGTTATGAATATCGCAAAACAAGAAACAGAAAATCCACGTAACCATGCGGCGGCAGAGGACTAAAATAAGTGAAATAATTTAAATATGTAGGAAATCTAGTGACAAACGACAATTCACAAGGCAGAAGAAATAGACTTAAAATACAACAAAGCTTGTCAAATCACCGGACAACTATCACAATTATTGTCCAACAACGTAATAACTCTAGAGGCAAAACGGGCACTCAACTATATAATCTTCATCTCAATGATGCGCTACCAATGCCAGACCTGGACCCTAGATGCAAGAACAATAAGAAAAATAACCACTACCGACATGAAATGTGTTAGACAAATGACAGGAAGCAGCCGGAGAGATAAAATCAGAAATGAAGAACTGAGAAAAAACTAGGAATAATTCCCGCCTTAGAGTACATAAAAAAAAAAAAAAACAAACAGAATAAATGGTTTGACCAGGGGATAAAGCAGAAAGTTCAAAAATCGACACAAAGAGCCTTTAATAAACGTTGAGAGAACACCATACTCAAGGGTCGACCGCGAATAAGATGGTCTTATGGAATATCTAAAACCACTAGGAAACAATTGCAGGAGATGCCAACACAAGGGCAAAAGACCGCAAATTTTATCTCCCATCGTTGCTGAAAGGCAAATGAGGAAGGAAAGAAGAAGCTCTGTGCCTATAATTGTAAATAAATGATACGGTTCAATGGCATTAGCAGTTCACATAATCTCTAATATATTGATATCTCTATACGAATACATATGGCATAATATTAAATGGCATTAACTGTGTCACAATCTGAGATAAATATTATTCCATGATAAAATATTGCATGATATTAACAGTGCCAGTCTACAACCTCAAACAAAAGATCTGAAATGGCATTAGCGATGTTCATTAACTTTCCTTTCTTCCTTAAGTACCACCGTCACGCCAAGTGGCGTATAGGGAATATGGTGTTAGTGACCATAAATTTTACAGACCTTCGGCACATGATTTTTGGGGTAATGTGGTCGGTCGGTATTACGCCCGTGCCGCTTTACTTTCCCAGAAAAAAATCCGGTACCCATTAAAGGCTGGGTGAACCGGAAGCCGTCGGTTGGGATCGAACCCTACCTCTTGTCCTTTGTAGTCCACTACCGTTCATAACTTTAGTTTAATAATATTAAACAACATTACTCGCGGGGGCCTTGAAAGTCTAGTTGGGAAAACCACCCACCTGGGCTACCAACGTTCGGGTAACCCGTGTTTGATTCTCGCCGGAAGTAGTGTGAATTGTACTTTAACAACCCCCCCCCCCCCCCCCCATCCTTTTTCTGTTGTGTTGACCCAGCCGATGGCAGAAATTGGTACCAGGGTATTACTCTCGGGAGATGAGGAATGCAGCCTCACATCGTGTTTTCGATGCTTGAAGCGACATTATCCAGAAGGTGATTTCTAGATAGACCGCCGAGCACATATGGGTGAAAACTCGCGTGCTAAGATGCAGATTCAAAGCTCATACTTTAATTTACTTTAACATTACCGGTGTCTACAATCTCAGATTATCAATATGGCACGCGTTTTTACCATTTTCTCATTTGCTCAATGACTACACCACTGAATCCTTTGACCTTAGAAGGTGCATTAGGTGGGCATACTAGTGTTGTGTTGTATTTGACAGCAAGATATGCGCTTCTCAGCCCAACACATCCAACTTCAGCATGTCATATTTAGCACGAGGTTCCCGTCTCACTCGATTCATAAAGGATTGGTCTAACTAGTTATGCTGTTACCATACTCACAGCAAGGAGGGTATTTTGATCAACTATAGGTTGCTGATCCAGCTGTAAACAGTTAGTTATGAGTCACTTATACTTTCAGCTTAGATGCTGATCAGTTCACTACAACAAATAAATAATAATTCCAAGCTCTAATTCGTTATACCGTATCGATCTCTCTGTTGTTCTTTTGAGCCGTGTCGAACTGACATGATAGAACCTCCATGTCCGATCTTTGTTATCAGATGTCAGACCTTGCACCGTACCCGTTTGTATCTCACTGCAGGTCCTGATACATTCGACATCTTACTCTGCTTAAAAATATGTTATTTGACTATTATTTCTACCTTTGATATTGCTCATCTCCTCCTTTGCTTCCTTTCAGCTCACTGTGGAGGATAGATCTTCAACAAACACTTTCCAAGCCATCCTGTTTCTTGCCATTCTTTTAAGATCGTTCCATATTTTCCCCATCCTCTTCATCTCTGCTTCAACCTGCCTTCTCCAAGTATATTTTGGTCTTTCTCTTTGTATCTTCCACTGGGGATTCCTAAAAGAAACTTGTCATGTAATACTCTTAGTTGGCTTCAGCAACGTGTGTCCTATTCAGCGCCATCGTCTTCATATTGCTTATATTTCATATAATTGAACACAACTCACGGCTTACCACACTGATTGAGAGAATAGTCGATGATGATGTCAGGTTCACAATCTCCACATCTCCTACCACAGAAGCTGTCAGGTTATTGTTGTCAAACTTCACTTTTGGTGCCGCTGTAGTTCTCACACGGATCACAACATTTGAGTTGCAGAATTGTTTTCCGGACTGAAATATAATCAAGTATTGGACTCCAGTGAAGAAATTAAAAATGCAAATATTAACAGTCTTATAAATGGAAGATAAATGTGGGCAAGCAAAATAGAAATATCTTGAAGAAAGCCGTAGTATATGTACTCAAATGTGTGAGGTGGTCCACGAGAAGCCGTCAGGTTATGTTCATGTAATCCCTAGCCACAGAGTACGTGAAATTAAGTTCGTGACATTGATAGAGATATAGGTAAAATGTTCAAGTTGAACATATACAGAAAAAAACTACTTTGCGTTCAAAAGTTGAAAAAGCCGTGCAACAATAATAACAATATAGCCTAGTCAGTTCCTGCAAAAACAACAACAAAAATATTAACATTATTATTTACCAGCTTCTGAAATTGAATCAGGTACTTAGTGAGGGTACTTCGAACTTCACGCTCTGTCTTGAGCGCATCATGTACCACCAGACCATCATTGAACTATTACCACTCTACGTTACATAATCACTAAATGTGTTTGATCCAGTGGCGTACTGGTTTTGGGGTCAGGGCCACCCCTGACATAATAAATAAAGACATACATTATATTCAGTAGGCTAGCATGAAGTAATATTTGCTAATGACACCACTACATTTTAAATGACTTACTTATTTATATGTAAACTCTATCCGTCTTGTTTGGGACGAAAATGTCTCGATGACTTTGTCATTGAAAATACTGTTGGGTTGGTTTCTAAGTTTCTGAAGGAATGATTTCTCAATGGACATCAATGCTAAACCAGATAAGCGTTCTTGTGTCTGAGTTGGGCGACAATAAGATTTTATTCTCTTGAGAGCAGAAAGAGTTCTTTCTACAGATGCTAATGCGCATAACGTTGTTATAAATAGGTTTGGAAGTTCCGGTAATCAGACATAGTTTCACTTTCACTTTTTGACGCTTCTGATTGGCTAGAGCTAAAAATAACCCATTAAACCTCATTTTGTGTAGTTAGCTCTCGCTGTATTATTTTCAGTGGAATTTTTGAATGTCAAGGTCATTAATTCTAAGTCGGAGAGAAGAGAACTGTACCGCTGCTTATTAGCGGTTTCATGTACTATCATAGAGTAGTGTCGGTTTAATTCACAAACGTTATAGTGGCCATATAAAAACTTGCTTTAATAAATGCAAATCAAAGCAAATAAATCATATTGGCCTACGAAATGTGTAATAGAATATTCGACAATTTGTAATATAATTATGGAAAAAATATAATAAATTATCATTTCCTTTTGTATTTCGTTAATATGTTCAGGCTACCGGCGGTAGCTGCGGTACATAGAGAATACGCCACTGGTTTGATCCACCTTATTTTTATTAGTCTCTTGTTTTTGACTGTTACTATTTTACTTTCAAGTTTTTACCAGAACTTGTTCCATCTTATAAAACGAGAAAATCGTAATCACAGCTGCTTGTTTTCATTTCAAAGTGACATTTTAGTTACACATTGAAACTGTTTACCATTTAATGGTAAAGACCTCCAGGGTGTAGTGCCGCTCATTCATAAAATAAATCATTATTGTAAGAAAAAGGTTTTAATTCGTGACCATATAAAAGCCGTCACATTTCTAGCTATAGCACTGTGTGTATGTATAATTATTTAGCAGACAAATAATTCTTATTGTAAAGAGTAAGTAATATGTGTACAACTGAGACTTTCTGTTATACAATATTCCATTTTTAGCAACCAATTATTACACATGTTGAAGTATAATTCTCTTAATAAGATTCAGTGTACCTTACAAGATGCGTATCTATTTTATATTTCTGAAAAGAGACAAATGTGTAAAACAACTAAAATATAATTGACAAAAAACAATGATATCAGACCTCTAAAGCTGTAATGTACGTACATTAGTCTACTGAAAATAATATTTAACATTTTACATTATTATTTGTATATGTCGCTTCTATAAAATGAAAATTAAAGCAGACAGTGCGTTAACGGTCTGACAGTTTATCGGATCGTGCTCTGAAAGGTTGCGACTGAGAGGAAAGAAAAAAACAACACCTCTCTTACTTTCATGAAGGGTTTCATTTATTTTAGTGTTTTATTTGTCTGTCTGAAAACACTTTTGGGATCCGCGAGTGGTTAGTGAACTGGACTACAAAGGACAAAAGGTAAGCTTCAATCCCAACCAAGGGCTTCCAGTTCACCCAGCCTTTAATGGGTACCGGAATTTTTTCTGGGAAAGTAAAGCGGCACGGGCGTAATACCGACCACATTACCCCAAAAATCATGTGCCGAGGTTCTGTAAAATTTATGGTCACTAATACCATATTCCCTATACGCCACTTGGCGTGACGGGGGTACTTTACTACTTACTTATTGAAGACACTTTTAGAATCAAAACGTTTTCATTTTATTTTTTTTACTTGTCCTGTCATTTAACCTGAAACATCCACCCATCCTCTTTGTTATAAGCGACCTCCGCACACGCAAGAGCGGTGTAAGTCTTAAGCTGATATTATCAACCCATATAAAGTGCAACTATTAGTGTGTGCATCTAACGACGAGTCATGGGGTATTGGGTCACTGATATTCTGTCTTAAGCTGATATTATCAACCCACATAAAGTGCAACTATTAGTGTGTGCATCTAACGACGAGTTATGGGGTATTGGGTCACTGATATTCTGTCAGATGATACCAGTAAGATTAATATCTACTAAAGAAATTATACATGACAAAATGCTGAAGATATAATAAACTTTTCTTCTTTCGCGTGTAAACCTATCCATTCCTAATGCCCTCGAACATTTTTTGTTCGGTAACAGTGTATGTGAAGACCCATGTATAAATATTTTCCTGGTAAATCTATGCTGTGTATGTACTGCTTTTTAATGTCACGTGACTCAGGCAGCATTTTAGTCCTATCTTGTTTTCTTTAATAGGGTAATTAGCTCCGCCTTCCACCACGTCCTGTTTGCTTAAGAAAATATCATCATCATTATTATCTAGTACCGTGCCTGCTGGCGTAAATGATCATGTCTTTCCATAACTTTCGATCTTGACAGCTATTTATCATTTCCGTTGTTGACCTTCTGCCAAGCCATTCTCTTAAGCTGTCTGGAATCTTCTCTCTTTGCTTCCCTCTATATCCTCGTCCCTCGATAATTCCAGCTGTACAATATACTCCAGTTGTTCCCTTTTCATTACATGGCAAAAAAATGATTATTGTTTCCTCCTAATATTGGAAATTAGCTCCCTTTTTACTTTGGCCTCTTTCAGAACGTTTTCATTACTCTTCTTAGCTGTCCATGGTATTCTCAACATTCTTCTGTACAAACACATTTCTACAGACTCCAGTGGTTTTCTTAAAAATTCAAGAAAATATAGATATAAAATATACTTACCTTCTTAATTAAACATATATAGTCTCACCATTATGAAAGGTCCTCACATACACATGTATCATCTCACTATTGGATAGCAATTGCGGTCTATATAACCTACAAGGGCACAGCTAACTATAGATATAATAGTAAATAGAAGTAAATCTATAGATGCTGTGATCTCAGGTTGAACTTAAAAAAAAATGGTAAAGCCACCAAGAGAACAACATTAAAGACTGGCTATCATGTAGCGCCATCTCATCATGTCCCATGCTTTAATTCCACACGCCATAGTAATCTTGTTAATGTTGTGCTTGTTTATTTGCATGTAAAAAAAAAAAAGTAAAGTACCCCCGTCACGCCAAGTGGCATATAGGGAAATATGGTGTTAGTGACCCTATATTTTACAGACCTTCAGCACATGATTTTTGGGTAATGTGGTCAGTATTACGCCCGTGCTGCTTTACTTTCCCAGAAAAAAATCCGGTACCCATTTAAGGCTGGGTGAACCCGGAAGCCGTCGGTTGGGATCGAACCCTACCCCTTGTCCGTGGTAGTCCAGTTCACTAACCACTGAGCTATCGCGGCTCCCTTTTATTTGAATGTGCCAACTTTATATCTCTAGTGAATTACATAGAGACTGACATTTGCAAGAATATTACTTTTCTCTATTCTTCACACCGGCAACTGTGTGCTCAGGTGTCCCACGCCCTACAGGCAATTATTCTCCGATTCGGAAGTACTCTCATTTTTTTTTTTTTTAAATCGCCGAGAGTTTTGACTTTTTTAGGCAGTTTTTTCCCCCACCCTTTTGATTTAGCACTTGGCTTACTCTTTTCGATTTCAAAACTGCCAAGAATCCTTTTACGTGCGCGGAGTGCACACAGAACATACTGTTTTTTGCCGTTATTCGAGAAGGCTGGACATCGGATCTCATTACCCAGACGTCAGAGGAGGGTAAAGCCACGAATAAACCACGGATACGGTTTGTGATAAAATATCCACTACCTGTGGTGAGAATCGAACCCGAGACCTTCTTGTAGAGCACGAAGTCTTATCGCTTGGACCCTCTCCCCCCCCCCCTTTTTTTCCCCCCTTTCCTGTCCATCGCTGTTGTCGGTCTGCTTTTTTTGTCTGTCTGTCACTGTCTCCTTTATCATCAAAATTACTTTCAGTGTCTCTTTCATCATCATCGAGTGCCGTCTCCGCAACGAAGAATGGCTACCATGGAGCGCTATTCTGCTGTCTCTTGCTTTGATGGTGCAGGTTGTCATAGGCTGATTTGTCCATCTTTTGATGTTACTCGTCCATGTTAGTCTTGATCTTTTTTTTTTACCTTGTATTTTCCCCTCCAGGATTACTTTTAGTAGGTTGTTGTGTCTTTTAGCATGCCCCAAAAATCGCATTTGTCTTGTTTGAATTGTGCTTAGTAGTTCTCTTTTCATTTTTAGTTGTTTTAAGACTTCATAGTTTGTTTTCTTTTCCTTCCATCCAATTCTACCTATTCTTCTATATATCAACATTTCAAAGGCTTCAATTCTCTGTTCCGTTTTCTTGTCTAATGTCCATGTTTCTGCACCATATAGGAATATTGATAAAATGTATCATTTTGCTATTCTCAGTTTTATCCCTGGTTTTATTTGTTTTGATGTTAAGTGTCTCGTTATCTATCCTAAAAATGTCACTTGCCTTTTCGGTTTGTGTTAACCAGTTCTTTTTATCATGAATAACCCCACGGTAGTGTTAAATGCTAAACCACGTCAGAACTAAATAGTATAATATACAAATATGGTACATAAACACTTTGAGAACATCTCTTTTTTGCTCTTTACGATCGTCCGTTAAGTGGGCGTGGATGCATTGCATTGTCAGTTTACTGAAGCGATATTTGCGCCTTCCATTAAATATTTAGAGAGCCGATCCTATAGAATTATCTATTTCAAAGAAATATAAGAAATCCCTAAGTAGAGATAAATAATTGTTCCGCTAATGTTTACGTATATTTGTTCGGTTTTAAGACTATTTTGTGGTTATAGTTGCTACCTGTTCCACTCTGTAATTGTTCTTCTCACTGACAATATCTCTTATTATGACACTGTTTGTTATTCCATGTGTCGGCTCCTTCCTTCCTTCCTACCTTCCTACCTTCCTACCTTCCTACCTTCCTACCTTCCTACCTTCCTACCTTCCTACCTTCCTACCTTCCTACCTTCCTTCCTTCCTTCCTTCCTTCCTTCCTTCCTTCCTTCCTCCCTTCCTCCTTCCCTCCCACCTCCCTCTCCATCTCTCCCTCCCTTCCTCCCTTAGGAAGCTAGTTTAGAGTATGTGATCGCTTTGAGTGGATAATTTGTAAGAAAAATCTCGTCCTAAACTATAATCCATTGCCTTTCGGGTTTGATACATTCTGAAATCATCGAAATGATAAAAGTGTGATACTTAGATTAACACACAAAAAAAAGCGATTGAAATATTTACTAAAACTTAAACAGTGATTAATTATCAGAACACATGAACAAAAAATACTCCAACTACATATCAATAATAGTATAAATAAGAGGTATAAAGTACAAGCAAATGCCACAAACCTTTCCGACGATGTTCTGAAAAATAGATGGGCCACCAAGAATCTGTTGCGTAAACACAAAAAATAAAAAAAATCAATATGTGATGTGGGTCTAAAAACATATATTAAGAATATAATACATGTAGTACAATGTCTAATAACAATATATGTCCTTCATTCTATATCATCGTCATTATCATCATCTAGCCTGTCTCTGTTGGAACTGTGCTCTCGTGACAGCATGAGTTTTATCACTTCTGAGTGATATATCAAGTGTTCGGTGTCTGTCTGTCTGTCTCTCCGTCCGTCCGTCTGTCTGTCTGCCTGTCTGTCTGTCTGTCTGTCTGTCCGTCCGTCCGTCCGTCCGTCCGTCCGTCCGTCCGTCCGTCTGTCTGTCTGTCTGTCTGTCTGTCGTGTCATTTTATGTGCTAAGAAAATGTTGTTAAAATATGTTTCATGTTATGTTCCTTAGGAACAATTTCTCTGGAATATTTAGTTAGTGCAAAACAAACATGTTTACTCAGTTCTTTATCCACTATATTCTGTATTCTTCTGTAACACTTACGTTCACAAGTATTAATGGATTTCTCAACAGATCTGTAGACAGTCCACGTTTGACAGACTAGCTATATGTTGCTGTAGGAGAAATACGGATCCTTTGTTGTAGCAAAAAATACTTACATCTAGAGCACCTTGGACCAAAGGGCCGTTACTCTTTGACGATGTGCACGTTATTCGGTTCTTGTGAGCATGACAAGAGTTACTTATATCATCATCATCAAGTACCGGGCCTGCTGGCGTAGGTGATCATGTCTCTCCACAACTTTCGATCTCGGCAACTATTTATCATTTCTGTTGTTGACCTTCTGCCAAGCCATTCTCTTAAGCTGTATGTTATTTTTTCTCTTTGCTTCCCTTTATCTCTTCGTCCCTCAATTTTTCCAGTTGTTACAATATATTCCAGTTGTTCTCTTCTCATTACATGGCCAAAAAATGATGATTGTTTCTTCCTAATATTGGAAATTAGCTCTCTTTTTGCTTTGACCTCGCTCAGAACATCTTCATTACTCTTCTTAGCTGTCCATGGTACTCTCAATATTCGTCTGTAAAACCACAATTCTACAGATTCCAGTGATTTTCTTGTCTGTTGTCCTATTGTCCATAATTCGCATCCATATGTTAAGACTGGCTCTACGTAACATTTAATACTCTTTTTCTTGTTTCTATTGTCAAAAATGGATTGCATAGTATCTTCCTCATTTTTTGGAAATCTGCTTTTGCCTGAGCCATTCTGCATCTCACCTCTTTTGTACATCTTCCGTCTGAGGTTAACAAAGTTTCCAAATATTTAAATTCATTTACCTGTTTTAATATTGTTCCACTTGTCTTTATTTTGCACTGAGGTGATGTCTTTTTCTTTGTTTTTACCATTACTTATGTCTTTGCTATTAAGGCTGAGTCCTTTATTTTTGCTTTCTTTCACTATAATGTCCAACATTTCTTGTAACTCATTTTCACTCTTAGCGATTAAGACTGTATCATAATCATACCTTAGAATATTTATAAGTTACTTATATAGATTCTGTAATTTCAATTTTGGGGTACACATTTAAGAAAATGTGGGGAACCCCTGCACCAGCGGAACTAATAAACATAGCAGGTCAGGTCAGGTGGTTATTTAGAGAAGAGTTGGTTGATCCAGAAGCAGGTAGCCCAAGGTTATATACGTTGTCAGCACGTGACTAAATTCAGCAAATCAGGTTGTTGGTTACATATCGTAGTGTTGCCTAAACTAACATGCGTCTATCGTGCTTTCTGGCGTAGGTGCCACAACTTTCATCTCTATAGGTTTCTATAACTTCTATTGTTGACTTGCTGCTATATCATACTCCTGAACAATCCAGTTCTGTCTATCTATCCTTCCTAATCATAAAATCCTATCCTAAAAGCAGGCACTAATACATGAAACAATAGAAGACCTACAAGAACACTTAAACAAACTCAACATCTCAGGCACAAAATACACATGAAAATCAACATCAACAAAACAGAACAAAATAAACAAACCAAAAATAAACAGAACATCATCATAATTATAGAAGGCAGACAACTAAAACAAGTAGAGGAATTCAAATACCTAGGAAGTCTAATGACAAACGATAATTCTCAAACGGCAGAGATAGAATCAAGATGCAACAAAGCATGCCAAATCATCGGACAGTTATCACCACTGTTGTCCAATAAGGAAATAACTCTGGAGGCAAAACGAGCACTATACAATACAATCTTCATCCCAATGTTGTGCTACCAATGCCAGACCTGGACCCTGGATGCAAGAACAATAAGAAAAAATAAGCTCTACAGAGATGAAATGTGTTGGACGAATGACAGGATACAGTCTGAGAGATAAGATCAGAAATGAAGAACTGAGAAAAAAGCTAGGAATAGTCCCCGCCATAGAATATATAAAGAAACAACAGATAAAATGGTTTGGCCACGTGACAAGGCAGAAAGAACAAAACACAACACAACGAGCTTTCAACAAACGTTGTGAAAACACCAGACCCAAGGGTCGACCACGAAAAAGATGGGTCGATGGAATATTAGAAGCACTAGGAAACATAACAGCAGCAGAGGCGAACAGAAGAGCAAAAGATCGCAAATTATATCTCCCCTCGTTGCTGAAAGGCAGATGAGGAAGGAAAGAAGAGGAAGAAGAACAACAATCCAGTTGATATTTTTCCCATTTTTTCCAAAATATCTGTTTCCCTATATCTCTGTTTTCTTTCATCTGTTTCCCTTTATAATTCAGTTTCCCTATATTACTGTTTCTCTATATCTATTTCCTATATCTCTGTTTCCCTACATCTATGTCCCCCTACATCTCTGTTTCCCTACATCTCTCTTTCCCTACATCTCTGTTTCTCTATGTTTCCCTACATCTCTCTTTCCCCACATCTCTCTTTCCCTACATCTCTGTTTCCCCACATCTCTCTTCCCCTACGTCTCTGTTTCTCTATATCTCTGTTTCCTTTTATCTAGCCGTGTCCATATATCTACATGTTTCCCTATACCACCTTTTCCCTATATATCTCAGTTTCCCTCTATCACTGTTTCTCTATATCTATTCTCTATATCACTGTTTCCCTGTATCTCTTCTTCCCTCAGCATTTCCCGTTAACACAATGAGCTCCATGTGTTCCATTCTCATTACGTGGCAAATAAAAAAGATGATTTTGTTTCTTTCCTAATGTTCAACATAAGCTTCTATTTGTCTCTTTTAAACAGATTTAATTACTCGTTTTTTTTTCCAGAACATGCCTTGATGGGAAAGTTGGGCGTCCCCAGTCCATTAATGATGACACTTTTAGACGCCGTAGCCTTGACATTCCTAATCTGAAAGAGAAAAGTACGGACCTCCTATGCGTGCGTGCCATAACTGGCCCTCCAGAACGACAAGTCTGACGTCATTAATGACATTCAGGTGAACTCATTTGAAGGGTCACACATCATGTACAGACTTCAATCGGTGGTGCCGACAGATGGCGCTGTCCACTACCCCTGAAAACTCTCAGTCCTTCTGTCTTTCCAGCTTACAAGCTTTATCTCAAATTTGGTCAGTTACACAGCCATCTATAGCAGTAAGGCCAGTCGGCCGAAATAATTTAACCAAATTTTATGACGTTTTCATATTTGCGAGCAGGGGCGGTTGTGGGTATAATGACGCCAGACGTCTATAGCTCGCAATGCTGAAAACGTCAAGATTGTAAGGGTGTTCTGGAATTTTCCTCGCAGCGCTATGGCCTTAGAACTATAGATGGGTGTGATCTGAAACTACGTTTGAAAAGAAACACACACTTTTACACTCATTGTTTTCGCGTTTCTATATGATCATCACATGACTCACTTCATCAAGGTTAATTTTTGGGTAGTTGCTACCATGGGTAAGTTATATACACAACGCAAACACAGAGAATTTGCGTGACGCTGACATAGATCTTATATAGTACTTTAATGTGTGCACGGGTAAAATGCTGACCTGCCTATAATTCAAGATGATTGATTATATCGATTTTTTTCCATTGTTTACATTCCTATATTTTGTTTATTCTGCTCACTCCAGCTACATTCTTCAAGCTGTTTTCTTTTTTATTTCTTTTTGCGACGACTATTTTTCGATTATGATTTCTCGTGAGTGATCACCGCTTATAACATAAGTGGTTTGTGCTAAATTAATAATAATAATAATTAAACCAGAAAGCTAGAAAACATTGAAGCCTCATTTAAGAGAAAGATTTGAGAAAACATTGAAGCCTCATTTAAGAGAAAGATTTGAGAAAACATTGAAGCCTCATTTAAGAGAAAGATTTGAGAAAACATTGAAGCCTCATTTAAGAGAAAGATTTGAGAAAACATTGAAGCCTCATTTAAGAGAAAGATTTGAGAAAACATTGCAATACCAAGAATTATTAAGAGACGCAGTAAAAGGGCGAGAAGTTGAAATGACAATTTCGGAATAAATTGATAAAGTGATCGGGGAAACAAAGATTACTTGAAGAACATACATTTTCAAAGGACAATAGCTAATTCATCTAATTAGGTCATTATATAAATAATCTAAGGTATGCTAATGATACAGTATTAATCGCTAAGAGTGAAAATGTGTTACAAGAAATGTTGGACATTATAGTGAAAGAAAGCAAAAATAAAGGACTCAGCCTTAATAGCAAACACCGAGAAGTAATGGTAACAACAAAGAAAAAGACATCACCTCAGTGCAAAATAAAGATAAATGGAACAATATTAAAACAGATAAATGAATTTAAATACGGGGAACTTTGTTAACCTCAGACGGAAGATGTACAAAAGAGGTGAGATGCAGAATGGCTCAAGCAAAAGCAGCTTTCCAGAAAATGAGGAAGATACTATGCAATCCATTTTTGACAATAGAAACAAGAAAAAGAGTACTCAAATGTTATGTAGAGCCAGTCTTAACATGTGGGTGTGAATCATGGACAATAGGACAATAAACAAGAAAATCACTGGAGGCTGTAGAAATGGGGTTTTACAGAAGAATGTTGAGAATACCATGGACATTTAAGAAGAGTAATGTAAATGTTCTGAAAGAGGTCAAAGCAAAAAGAGAGCTAATTTCCAATATTAAAAAGAAACAATCGTCATTTTTTGGCCATGTAATGAGAAGAGAACAACTGGAATATATTGTAACAACTGGAAAAATTGAGGGACGAAGAGATAGAAGGAAGCAAAGAGAAAAAATAACAGACAGCTTAAGAGAATGGCTTGGCAGAAGGTCAACAACAGAAATGATAAATAACTGTCGAGATCGAAAGTTGTGGAGAGATATGATCACCTACGCCAGTAGGCCCGGTACTTGATGATGATGATGAGTATTTGTTCTTAGAACTAAACAAAGATTAATGGCATTTGATAGTTCTCTTATATGAATGTGTATCTCAAAGAGTATTTCATGGGAAGTACTTACATCATTGATGGTTATGTTGTAATTCAATCGTCCATTGTTATGTGCAACATACACGCAAGTGTTGGCGGTGTATTCGCTAAGCCATATGTACAACATTTTACTAGCATCACTTGAAGATGGAATCACAGACGGTGTGTATGGGCTCGGTACTCTGTTGTTGTTGTTAATCCAGAAAATCTCTCCCTGTTCGAGTAACAAAGAAAATAAAACGGTTGTTGGAAGAAAGACATATATTCGTTTGGGTGTAATGTCGTATAATATTATTATCACAATCATATTGCTACACGTCGCTCTGTTTTGTTAGAGACAGACTATTGTAGTAGCTTAAACC
Organism: Megaustenia siamemsis; assembly: GCA_032433765.1. Taxonomy (NCBI): domain Eukaryota; kingdom Metazoa; phylum Mollusca; class Gastropoda; order Stylommatophora; family Ariophantidae; genus Megaustenia; species Megaustenia siamemsis. The sequence goes on along the minus strand of JAVIAB010000106.1, from coordinate 62,830,317 downwards.
GTTTCGGTTAATTTGTTTGTTGTAAATGTGTGTTTAAATCGCGACAGCTCAGTGGTTAGTGAACTGGACTACAAAGGACAGGAAGTAGGGTTCGATCCCAATCGACGGCTTCCGGTTCATCCAGACTTAAATGGGTACCGGAATTTTTTTCTGGGAAAGTAAAGCGGCACGGGCGTAATACCGACCACATTACCCCATAAATCATGTGCCGAAGGTCTGTAAAATTTATGGTCACTATCACCATATTCCCTATACGCCACTTGGCGTGACAGGGATTCTTTACTTTTTTTTTATACGCCACTTGGCGTGTAGGTGGCTCTTTACTTTTACTTACTAAATGTGTGTTTGCGAAGAAACTAGAGAAAGTTAGTGTCTGTGCACTCTTTACTTTTACTTACTAAATGTGTGTTTGCGAAGAAACTAGAGAAAGTTAGTGTATGTGCACTCTTTACTTTTACTTACTAAATGTGTGTTTGCGAAGAAACTAGAGAAAGTTAGTGTCTGTGCACTCTTTACTTTTACTTACTAAATGTGTGTTTGCGAAGAAACTAGAGAAAGTTAGTGTCTGTGCACTCTTTACTTTTACTTACTAAATGTGTGTTTGCGAAGAAACTAGAGAAAGTTAGTGTCTGTGCACTCTTTACTTTTACTTACTAAATGTGTGTTTGCAAAGAAACTAGAGAAAGTTAGTGTCTGTGCACTCTTTACTTTTACTTACTAAATGTGTGTTTGCAAAGAAACTAGAGAAAGTTAGTGTCTGTGCACTCTTTACTTTTACTTACTAAATGTGTGTTTGCGAAGAAACTAGAGAAAGTTAGTGTCTGTGCACTCTTTACTTTTACTTACTAAATGTGTGTTTGCGAAGAAACTAGAGAAAGTTAGTGTCTGTGCACTCTTTACTTTTACTTACTAAATGTGTGTTTGCGAAGAAACTAGAGAAAGTTAGTGTCTGTGCACTCTTTACTTTTACTTACTAAATGTGTGTTTGCAAAGAAACTAGAGAAAGTTAGTGTCTGTGCACTCTTTACTTTTACTTACTAAATGTGTGTTTGCAAAGAAACTAGAGAAAGTTAGTGTCTGTGCACTCTTTACTCGATGGAAGTCGTTTGGAATCGTCGTCTGTGCCACCGATAGGGTTGCACGGTAGTCGACCTTGTCAACAGAATTGGCCAATGTGCTATGGCTGGATATGTGACATGTGGTGAAGAGGTTATTGCGAATTCCTGACCGAAATGAAATTGGCTCTAAGAACGGAGCAGAACAGTCTTTGATAATTTACTAAGCTAGGCCTCAGTGTATGGCAGTCAGATGGTTGGTACTTTTCTGTTGCTCTTATTTTTTTATTATTATTTTTTTTTAAACATGGATATCACACATAAAAAAAAATAGGTTGTCTTCGCTCCCTGGACCGACTTCTGCGGCCAAGCTGGCAGGCTGCCAAGGACTATACAACACGCTAACACAAAAATGCAAACTCGAACACTTGCAATTGTTATTGTTGGTTACTCCACGCCAAAGATGGTTTTTGAGTTGGAACAGGCCCTTTTTGACTATGCTATTTACGCACCCCAAATCTACCACAGACTGACCATTTACAAAATCTTGCTGACAACTTTGCCGTTGCCAGTGAAGTAGATATACAGAGATCTTGAAAAGAAACGGAGTGGAAAAATAAGTTGAGATTTTTTGCCCCAATGCTAGTGACTATAATATAGTGACGATACTGCAATGGGGTCAAATGTCACATTTTAATTCTTGTGACACTTCATTAAATTTTGACCACAAATACCATTCTTGATTTGTTTACTCTATTCTCAATTAGAGAAATGGAAGAGCTTTCACATGAGTACACATTCTAAACTCTACAATAAAACGTATTGCAGGCATACAATACAACGTTCAATGAGAGACTTAAGCTATAATTTCCCCTACACACAATTTTGTAAAAAGGCAACAAGCCCGTCACGCCAAGTGGCGTATAGATATAGTGACCATCATTTTAATAGACCTTCGGCACAAGGTTTTTGGGGTAATGTGGTCGGTATTAAGTCCGTGCCGTTTTACTTTCCCAGAAAAAATAATCCGGTTCACATTTAAGGCTGGGTGAACTTGGAAGCCGTCGATCAAGATCGAATCCGACCTCTTGTTCTATGTAGTCCAGTTTACTAACTACTGAGCTATCGCGTACGCACGCACGCGCGCGCGCACACAAACATTTCGGATATAGATACTGATACAGAAGAACTATTGCAAGAAAATTAATTTATGACAGTGCATTTATAATGAATGTTCTACTGAATATATTGTAGCTCTAAATGTTTTTTTTTCATGAAAAGGGAGAAATAGCAAAGAATATTTGTGTTCACAGACTTGACATTATCTCTACCTTGTGACTTGTCTCCAGGTAATCATGTGTGACAACAGGTGGCGCTACAAGGCTGTAGTCTAGGCCGTAGACTCTTCCAAAGTTCGCGTTCACTAAAAAGAAAAGGCAAAGAATTTCAATGTTTGCGTTATAGAACCACGGTTCATGTAATTGGCTAAATTATCTTTTTATTGCTAGTTGTTTTTTTTTACTCTTATGGAAGACTATATATATATATATATATATACATATTTTTTTTTCGTTGGCCTGCTTTCACCTCTGATCAAATCCCTAGAGACTAGGAACTGAATTTTGCATGTTAATCCATTTTTCCCTGGCAGCCGTGTGCACATGGGTCCCTCGCCGTATAGGCAGATAACTCCGACTTCGGAGGTACTCATATTTTTTCCGTCGATGAGTAATTGACGTTTCAAGCCAGGGGTGGTTGCCGCAGAGAGAAATCATAAATAAAAATTCGGTGTAGCCAGGATTTGAACCCACAACCTCTCTGTCTCGAGGCCGGCGTCTTGCCTCAAGACCAACCAGTCCCCCGGAAGACTATATAACGCAACGTCAGTCATTGTCCAGCCCACCAACCGTAAAGCATCCGCTTTTTTATAACTTTATTCAAAACCGATAGCTCTGCTGGAAATCATCAATTAAGTCTTTCTTAATCTATCCGTTCGTCCGTCTGTCTGTGTATCTGTCTGTGTGTCTGTCTGTCTATTGTCCTTTCGAGCCGAAGACGGCGCATAGGACACATTCTAATTCTTGTCTCCGACACTCCTTCAACTGTCAGACCTTACCTTCCACAGGACCTACATTCTGTCCCGCAACACGGCGAATATTGTTTCCCCACGATAATTAATTGTTGACATTAATTTGTTGCTAAAAGGTGCGGCTATAAATTACAAACTCTTTAATTGTTGCCGTTATGATACACATACACAGTTACACAAACTAAATGCATCGTCACCGTCTCATATGCTCGGCCTATATTTTATTATACTTATTCTTAATCTTATACTTGATATTATGATTATTAGGATAGATCCTAAACATTTTTTTTAAAGAAAATGAAGAAAGAACAATGGAGACATACAACAAGACAAAACATGTAAAAAAATGGGCTTAAAAAAAATCTTACAGAGGAAGTTACAATATTATTGCGATATCATGGTTCCAGACAGGGAGCCGCGATAGCTCAGTGGTTAGTGAACTGGACTACAGAGTACAACTATAAGGAATATGGTGTTAGTGACCGTAAATTTTACAGACCTTCAGCACATGATTTTTGGGTAATGTGGTCGGTATCACGCCCGTGCCGCCTTACTTTCTCAGAAAAAAAAACCCGGTACCCATTAAAGGCTGGGTGAACCGGAGCCGTCGGTTGGGATCGAACCCTACCTCTTGTCCTTTGTAATCCAGTTCACTAACCACTGAGCTATCGCGGCTTCCTTTGTCTTAGTGGTGGTTCAATATTGAATCTTGTTTACTAAAAGTTGCAGGTTACTCTCGTTGGACGAGGAAATAAGAGAAAAGAGACCCCTGACGTCACGTCACTTGCAGGGAATGTGGTCTTAGTGCCCATATTTTATTTCAGACCATATTATAGACATTAATTTTGGGGTAGTGTGGTCAGTATTACGCCAGTGCTGATTTCCTGTCCATAAAATATATGGTACCCATTTAAGGCTGTGTGATTCTAGAATATATCGATAAGTATCAAACACGACCTCTTGTCCTTGGTAGTCCAGCTCACTAACCACAAAGCTATTAATTGCATTCCCTCTTGGGGGTAGTCCAATATTAAATCTTCTTACTAAAAGTTACAATTTACAGATGATCGTCCTAGGGGTAGTTCAATATTAAATCTTCTTTACTAAAAGTTACAAGTTACAGGTTACCGCCCTGGGAGTAGTTCAATATTAAATCTTCTTTACTAGAAGTTACAAGTTACAGATGACCGTCCTGGGAGTAGTTCAATATTAAATCTTCTGTACTAAAAGGCACAAGTTATAGGTTACCGTCCTAGGGGTAATTGTAAAGAAAGTCTTATTTACCAGAAGTTTGAGCTTGTTGCGTTAGCTAATTTATAATACTACGTCGTCTATATCATCTGTGTTCACCACCATTGAATTGATCATGACGATCTTAACTTATTTAGCCTATCATTTGTGACACATTGTTTCATCGAAATTCTGTAAAGAGGGGAAAATAGGTCTCGGTCAGCTATTGTTCAAATGCCGTTTAATCAAAAAAGTGGTCGGGACAGCTGCACATTTATTTTTGAGAGATGGTTTATTTAATATGGCAACAGTATCAGACCATCATCATCAAGTAGTCTGTAAGAAGAAGACCATAGCTCTTATAACTGGCGGTCTGAACACTCCTCGCTGTCTACCTATTTTGTTGAATTAAGTTAAAAACAGGGAGCCGCGATAGCTCAGTGGTTAGTGAACTGGACTACAGTGGACAAGGGGTAGGGTTCGATCCCAACCGACGGTTTCCGGGTTCACCCAGCCTTAAATGGGTGCCGGATTTTTTTTTTGGGAAAGTAAAGCAGCACGGGCGTAATACCGACCACATTACCCCAAAAATCATGTGCCGCAGGTCTGTAAAATTTATGGTCACAAACACCATATTACCTATACGCCGCCACTTGGCGTGACGTGGGTACTTTACTTACACTTTTTTTAAAGTTAAAAACAGATATAATAGATAAAGCTATCCTCTCTTCTCCTCTTTCCTATTTCTCCACCTCAAAATTCTGTCCCTTTTTTCGAGGTCCTCCTCCCTCCACTTTTAGAACCACTCAATCACAGCAGCATACTCGTTACTAGAACACACTCTGTGTATTGGCATATCGGGACTTTTGTGTCTGACACACTACCATTGTTTTAACTCTTTCCTTACGTTTCGACGCACCATGCGCCATGCCGATTTCTGTCATGTACGTTTAGCCGCACAGTGCGTCACTCTCAATTTGATTAGTGTAAACAGTCATCAAACTATATTCTTTTTACATGTCTTGTATTATCTTTTTATTGGTTAAATCTAATTCCTTTATTAATTATCGAAAAATTCATATATTATATGTTAAGTATTACATAGATATAAACATGTAGATTAATATTTAAAAACATGAAAAATGTTGTCTTTGAAATGTCTACCACTAAATTGATAACAACATTCCGTATTGAAAGAGTTAACTCTTAATTTTCTAGAAATGTTTAATAATTTGTCATCTATTTTGTTTGTGTTTCTTCCCCGTTGACGACAATTTAGTGAAAACGTTGGATTGCGCAGACATGTCTTATCCTGTAACAGCAAATGTTTTATTTATGTTCCGGTGTCTAGCCCTGTAGCTGCGTTACCTGTTTCAGTGGGTGTAGTCTGTACGGAGCTTTTAATATCTTAGTCATCAAATTTGTGTTATAAATAATATAACAATACAACAATACAACAATACAACAATACAACAATACAACAATACTGTAACAATAAAATAACAATAAAACAATAACTGTATAACAATAACAGCACAGATTATTCACCTTTAATTTTGGATAGTTTATTTTTGTCAAGGTTATTGATGGCGTCATTGACAAGGTCACAAACCTGATGACAAAAATTAATTTATGACGTCATAACTTGAGTGCACTTAATAAATTAGAGCTGCACAAAAAGGTGATTGTTTAGGGAGGGGGTGTGGAGGGGATTACATCATAACAAAATAAATATTGCAACAGCTTAATAATATAAAAAGACTTCATGGTGGTCATGTACACAAACATATGTACGCATATAATGTATTTGCCAACACTGCCGTACACACAAATGAAGAACAACGACACACCCATACATAAATACACACAAACACACACCTAAATACACGCACACACACGCAAACAAACACACAGAACAAACACACACACATGTGGTAAAAAAAGATTTTACGGAAACTTTATTTTGCCACGAAACTAGAAATTCGTGATATACCAGGTCACTGTAACTCTATTGTACTTCCTTCCCTGGTAGATCTCAGGCCGTGCTATGGAGTTCGTGCACGTTGGTCAGGGTTCTCCTCAAGGGTTTTCTGGATCTCCTAGTGGATATCGGAACACCTGTGGGTTTGTCCGGTGTGCAGTCATGATGATCCTAACAACAACAACAACAACAACAACAACAACAACAACAACAACAACAACAACAACAACAACAACAACAACAACAACAACAAATAACATCCTTCCTTATCCAGTAACTCTGAGGCTTTTTGAAGCACTGCTGAAAGACTTCATCAACGTTATCCAATGGTCTCTATCTGCATTTACTCCTTGGGTCTCTGCGAAGTCGAACCTGTACATTTTTATATTCTATCTTTCCATCTCTTTCTCTATATACTTCTTCTTCCTCTTTTCACAGTTCCATGCATACATTTAGGTATGATCAATAAACAGATTGGCCCAACGGTTGACAAATATATGTGGTTAACAGATCTTGGATAATCTCACAAACCATAATCTACCATTGAGCGCCATTCCGCTGTCTCTTGCTTTGATGGTGCAGGTTGTCACAGGCTGACTTGTCCATCTTTTAATGTTACACCATTATATAGAGGAAATTAAATACTATGGCCAAGTCAAAAGACACAACACGTTGGAAAGAACAATATTGCAAGGTATGGCTTCAGGAGGTGACCAAAAAAGAAAGTGGTCTCAAGACATCAAAGAAACCTTGAACTTGACAATAGAAGAAATAGCTCATCTGGTTAGAGAGATTCTTTCAGACTGTGATGAGTGCAACGGACAGGACACGCGACTCGATGATGATGAACAGAATCACAAAACATTTAAAATGTTAAATAAAACTTACTTTACAAGTTTAAATAAAATAAATTGTACAATATATGAATGGAACTCACCTTGTCTTGAAGTTTACTTTTAAGTTTGTTTGATATAGTTCCTCTAAATAAATTCAATAAAAATGCAACAACTCCACCATGAAACTTGAGTCCAAAGTGTCCAATGTTACAACTGCAACTTCTTGGAGAGACTGAAGGTCGACCACTCGTTTCACCTGAAGTGATAAAATAAAAAGAAATACAAAGTCAAATAAGGTAATCTATTGTCGGAGATCAAATGGAAGTAAAATGGTGTTTGATATCAGGTCTGTTGACTTTGATTTCTTCTTTCTTCTCATCAGTTGAGTATCTCATATATAGATGCTGATTTCAGAAATAAACTTCATGGTGATCCATAGTTTGCTCCAACCTGCCAAAGATCATCATTCAGAGCAGTATCTGTGGGTCAGCTTCTTTCGTCTTCAGCTGAATTGTACAGGTCTGGAGACTATCATTATGGTCAGCATTGTCTGGACAAGAATCGCATTGACTGATGCTATTTACACCCAATTCTATAGAGATCTGTGGACCCTTGAATCTTGCTTATACAAAGATAGATGCATTTGAATGTATTTCTGTCTAAATGTGCTTCCATAACCTTTGATCATTGAGAACCTTCTGCAAGGCACACGATTGTGTTTTGCTGTTTGCTCTCCTGGATCGGTAGCTAAATAACCTTCATCTGTTTTGGTTTTGTGATAACATTAACTAGCAAACATTTCACATTGTAGCTCAGCAAACTACCTCTCCCGACAATTCTGACAGGCAAATTGGAAAAAGTCCGAGAAGAAGAAGATTTGTTCATTTAAAATATTATATATTCCAAATATTTGTTATCTGTAAATTCCAAAGAATGGCTCAGGCAAAAGTAGCTTTAAAAAAACTAAGGAAGATACTATGCAATCCATTTTTTACAATAGAAACAAGAAAAAGAGTACTTAAATGTTATATAGAGCCAGTCTTAACACATAGATGTGAATCATGGACAATAGGACAACCGACAAGAAAATCACTGGAGTCTGTAGAAATGTGGTTTTACAGAAGAATGTTGAGAATACCATGGACAGCAAAGATGAGTAATGAAAACGTTCTGAAAGAGGCCAAAGCAAAAATAGAGCTAATTTCCAATATTAGGAAGAAACAATCATAATTTTCTGGTCATGTAATGAGACAAGAACATCTGGAATATATTGTAACAACTGGGAACATTGAGGGACGAAGAGATAGAGGGAAGCAACGATAAAAAGTATCAGACAGCTAAAGAGAATGGCTTGGCAGAAGGTCAACAACAGAAATGATAATTAATTGTCGCGATCGAAAGTTGTGGAGAAACATGATCAACTACGCCAGTACTTGATGATTATGATGATAAATTTCCATTGTATAAAGCTTTATAAGTTTGTCCTAGTTTTGTCTAATGAATTATACAAGCACAGATGATAAGGTAAGGAAAGTCTTTACAAATTATGGTCACACCATAAATCCATATTCCATGTACGTCACTTGACGTGACGGGGCACTTTACTTTTATTTACTTACTGATGGTAAAGCGCTGAAAATGGTTATCTCAACGCTAGAATATTGTTTTCATCTTGTGTTGGATAGTTTTTTTGTTGTGATAGTCACATTTCTTCTAGGTACCTACCAAGTCCAACAGTGACAGAGAGGGATACATCGCTAGCCGTAATGTCAACATTGCCGTGTGCTCTAATATTAAATCTGAGGGCAAGAAGATTACACAATCGAATGAGGTTTATTGAATAAAGTTGTGGACAAAACCTTTTTTTTTAAACAACGTAAAGTAATGGTAAACACATAATAAAATGTAACATAGTTTAAGGATAGCTGTGTACATACAATTTCTTTTCAGTTAATCGACAGATCATTTTAATTACACATGAGACAATTCCATACTTGCACGGAACCCTTCATCAAAATATCCCGCAACGTTTAGCAACTCCTGCGTAGCGCTCTTGTCTGGCATCGTCTCTTATGATGGGATTGATAGGGGATTGGTTGGTCTCGAGGCCAGACTCCGGCCTCGAAACAGAGAGGTTATGGGTTCAAATCCCAGCTGCACCGGTTTGGATTTTCATTTATGATTTCTCTCTGCCGCAACCACCCCTGGTCTCAACAGCGAGGCCCGGCTTGAAATGTCAATTACTCATCGACGGAAAAAAATATGAGTACCTCCGAAGTCGGAATTATCTGCCTGTACGGCGAAGGACCCCTATGCGCACAGCTGCCAGTGAAAAATGGATTAACCCGCAAAATTCAGTTCCTAGTCTCTAGGATCTTCGGCAGAGGTAAAAGCTGGCGAACGGAAGAAAAAAATATGTTTTGATGTGATGCTCTTGCAGTGTATTCAAGGTCGTAGATTAATATTCATTACCACAGGAGCATGCTCGCCCTGCCTCATTGAGATTATTTCGAATATCACCCCGTTCCATTGTTTGCTCGGTCTGCTCATTCCCCCTTATATCCGAATATCCTAGCATGAAAATGTAGATTCTAATCCGTCTTGACTTTTTTAGAATCTCCAACTATAGCCTTCAAACAAAGCCCATTTTGATCTTCCTGAGCGAACTCATCAAGTGGAAGCACACGCATGGAAAAGTCTGTGTCTCATGTCCAGCTATTGCTTTAATTACCGCTACGATCTCCATCGTTAGAATACTTGTAGTCAAGGACAAAATATCCCTGCCTTTCTTGACAATTCTCCCCTTAACTTGAGCAATGAAGGTCAATGAGCTATATCTACGATGAACAACAGACAGTGTATAAGATTATTTCACTCTCAGGAGAATTATCACAAATCTAAGCTTGGGCTTCTGCTACAGCCACTGGGTTTTGGTTTCTACGTTCTGTTTAGTTCGATACTGACTGAGAAGGACGGAGACTACTGTGATGACCATTTTTGCAACAGATTATATAATATTATAGGTCCTTAACTGAGCAGGTATGTTGAACAATGTACTCGGCCTGACCCAGGAAAGCCTTCACTCTCTTTGACTTGTTATCTTTTGACTCCTGATCTCACTTTCGGTGGATGATGTGTGTCAGCAGCGATAACTCACAAATAAGCTCGCGCTCGACACATTTTCATCCATAAACTCCGAACACAGAAGCACAACTGGTGTTGTTGACAGTCCTGGTGCTCATATACAACCATGTTAGTGTTGCCTTCGTCGGGTTGACTAGTGATCCTGATCCTACACCAACTGCCGTAAGAGCAGGCTCTAAGTTGAGAATTAAACTTTTTGATGAGTGTTCTTAACATCACTCACTGTACACGTAATTTTCATAGCATCTTCTTGAAATTTTGGATTTACACAGCTCAACCATCATACTTATGGATGGCACTGATTAAAATGTATGAATATGTTTACTTTTGTTATTATTTAATTTTTAGTAACATACACAAAAATGTTGACGCGAAACACCAGTCATAGAAATGTAAGTGTCAAATAAAAACTATTTAAGCAACCTGCTGCTGGTCTTTTTTCCTGTCGGCACACTAAAACGTCGGGAGCCGCTATAGCTCAGTGGTTAGTGAACTGGACTACAACGGACAAGGGGTAGGGTTCGATCCCAACCGACGGCTTCCGGGTTCACCCAGCCTTAAATGGGTACCGGATTTTTTCTGGGAAAGTAAAGCTGCACGTGCGTAATACCGACCAAATTACCTCAAAAATCATGTGCTGAAGGTCTGTAAAATATAGGGTCACTAACACCATATTTCCGTATACGCCACTTGGCGTGACGGAAGTTCTTTACTTTAAAAAATTTTTTTTTACGCTAAAACGTCAGCACAAGACATTGTTCTCACAGGACTAGGGATTTGTTCGCTTGTGATTTTCACAGTAGCATCATCATCATCGTGTGCCATACCGATTGGCATAGGCGATCATGTCCTTAGACAATTCTCCGTCTTCGCCCAGTATATCGTATCAATTCTATTGTTGGCTGTTTACTGTGGCACGACACCAAGCTATCTAATATCTTCCCTCTTTGTCTTCCGCAACCTTTCTTTTCCTGTATTTTGTCAGTTGTACCAAATATTTAAACTTTCCCTTCTCATGATGTGCCCGAAAAATGTCGATTGTTTCTTTCTGGTGCTTGTGAGTGGATCTCTTTTTGTATTGGCCTCTTTGAGAATGTCCTCATTGGTCGTTTTAGCTGTCCAGGGAACTCTCAATATTCTTCTGAGAAATCCCATCTTTATGGCCCGAGAGTAACCTCTAAAATGTTTTCACTTGTTTGTCTGCTGTCCATGATTCGCTTCAATAGATCAGAACTCAACAAAGAAGTTGTTGAATAAATGAACAAATAGTTAACTGACCGCTTTCTGCCCAGATGCTGTCTGACGATTTGCTCTCACCGAAGTTAAAGTAGCCAGGAACGTTCCAGAAACAACTTCGATACTTAGAGGAAAATAAGAGTTAACATAAACTCGTGGGATACTAGAAGAATTTCACAAAAAATGTGGGCTACATAGAATGTAGCGTATTAGAGGAACTGTATGTAAGGCTGAGTGAGTTAACATGCAACAATCTCGCGTTTATTAAAAGCAACGTTTATCTAGCAATTACAGAAAATAGGCAGGGAGTGTTATTGTAGAGGTGTAAGCTGCAGTGAAACACACCCACTGTTTCCTGTTTTCTTCAAACCCTCTTAAAACTCATTTCACTAACTGTGTAACTCAAGGAAAGGGATTCGCCATGCCTTCAACTACATTTGGAGTATGGTGCTAGCGTCGATATTTTTCAATCACCAATGACACATTTTATGAATAATGTGGTCGATATAACGCAAAGCCGCCCTAATTTATCAACATAAATTTATCATGGAAATATAAAATAAGAGTTTTAATTCTAAAATTTGTAAAAAGAGCAAGGAAAAAAATCTGTGATACCCATTTTCAAAGGCTGGTTGAACCCTGATGACGCGCAGGTCAGAAAATAATCCCCAGATCTAAAAAATAAACGTAAACATTTCTGACGCACTTACCACTCAACGGCCGTAATTACGCCGTTAACTAATTAATGTTAACAAACAATCCAGTAACATACTAACCTGTCTACTCTGGCCAAGAGTGAAGGGATCGAAGAGGGAAGACAACCCGGTACTCAAAAATGTCGTGCTGAAGTCGGATGTGTTGGGCCGAAAGGCGCAAACATAACAGTTATACTGCACACCACAACCCAACGTAGACACGTCCACTACATCCTTGTAAGGGCGGATGATGAAGAGGGATATTCTAGTCCACCACGATACTCTAGAATACTTTAGTCATCGGGCGAACGCAACCAACCAACCAACCAACCAACCAACCAACCAACCAACCAACCAACCAACCAACCAACCATATTCCACGATCTGTACATATTTTGTTTTTGCGTTCACGTTGTTTTCCATTATTGTGCCTCCTTTACTGTTTGCTCTAACGGAAGAACAAGTCCATAGAAGCCATAACCACTAATTAACAACGTTGTAGGTGGCCTTTATGGACAAATAAAAAGTTAATAAATGTCCCCTCCCCTACTTTTCTAGGCATATGAGGAAAATGGTTTTACTGCCAATATTCTTCTATGACCACAGCACATATTGGTCGATATCACACCAGGCCGCCTATACTTTCCATAAAAATCTTCGGTACCCATTAATTAGAGGCTGAGTGAACTGTCGGTCCTAAAAGAAATCCGCCACTTCTGGGGTTTAAACGCGGTCCCTTCAGATCGGGAAGCGAGAGCGCTAACCACTCAGCCACTAGGGCTCCTCGTGAACAAATTTAAAAGAAAGAAGATTGACTGTAAACCTAACATTTAATTTACGAAAGAAAGATGACATTAAAGCAGAGAAAATTATTAAAAAAAACAAAACAAAATAACATCCTTACATTATTCGGTATTTGGCTCTCCAGTCTGCGTTTATATTGGCCCCAAAGTTAGAGAGACTCAGAGTCAGACCGCCATGTTCTGGGCTAAAAGCAACGTTGGTGTTAGGGCCAGTGATACCTCTGTTCTGGATGCTGAAGTTTATGTGGGAATAAATGTACGATTTTTAGAAACGTCAACAAAAGTATAATAATTATATTGTGTTTGTTAATTTATAAAGAACATTGATGTAAACAAAACGTTAAGCTTTTTGGTAATGATAAAATATGTTAATTTATGATAAAATTATATTTAGTCTTCCTCTTCTTCTGCTTCTTTCCTTCCTCATTTGCCTTTCAGAGTCGAGGGGAGATATAATTTGCGGTCTTTTGCACTTCTGTTCGCCTCTGCTGCTGTTATGTTTCATAGTGCTTCTAATATTCCCTCCATCCATTTTCTTCGTGATCGACTATTGGGTCTGGTATTCTCACAACGTTTGTTGAAGATTCGTTGTGTTGCGTTTTGATCTTTCTGCCTTGTCACATGGCCAAACCATTTTATCTGTTGTTTCTTTATGTATTCTATGGCGTGGGCTATTCCTAGCTTTTTCTCTCAGTATATCATTTCTGATCTTATCTCTCAGACTGTTTTTTTTTATTTTTAATTATTATTTTTATTTAGTTCTTCTTTCCTTCCTCATATGCCTTTCAGCGTCGAGGGTAAGAATTATTTATTTTTTTAGTTAGTGATTGTATTAAAGTGGTCTTTTTAATTGTTATAAACATTGAAAAAAAACAGTTCAGATCTCTTTGTTAATGCTAAAGGGAGAATGCCTAGAATACAAACTTGAGGAAATAAAGTATAGTAGATTAAGTAGTTCGATAAATATACGGTCATAAAGAATTTGTTAGAGAGGGTATGTAAAGCTGGCAGTTGATTGGCTTATCGAGTGATGGTAATTTTGGTTAATCAGCGCATTAAGGGTTTTAAATGTGTACACGTATCAGTGGGCGATGGCACAGCCAACGACATATTTACTTAAGCCTGAGGGTTGAGAGGAAATACCCGGAAAACCTCTAACTAGTGTGACGTTCTCAGCTTTGTGAACAGGATTGTTTGTGGATAGAGTGACGTCAGCCCTCTATATATAGCTTCTTGAGTTGACAACGTCACGCTAGTTGGTGGGGTTTTCCGGTTTTATTTTCTGCTACCAGACCTTGGAAATTTAAAGTTGGCTGTGGCGAGGCTAAGGTCGTCACGTGAGTGTCAGTGGTCACGTTAACTACGTAGTCATAGATCATAGCCAACAATAATTTTACTAAAACACACGGGCCGTAAGGGATCACTCAAAGCTTGTGACGTTTTCAACACTGTGAGCAGGGGCGGTAGTGGGTATAATAAGGTCAGTTGTCTATAGCTCGGATAGCTGGAAACGTCACAAGTTTTGGGTGATTTCGACTAAAACCTTCTCAGCTTGCAGGGCTTAATAAAACTATAGTTGGCTGTGCATAGATCGTCCATATGCGCGTCCATGGAGTAGTTGCTGATGGCACACAACGCTGGGGAGTAGGGGGCTTTGGAACTCAGGAACAAATCCATGCAGAAGGAGTATGATATTTCTGGCTGACAACCACATATAAGAAGGGGAATTTGATCCAAACCCGGGATAGGAAAGACTCACTAGTCTACTGCAATTATCTTCTAGGAAAAGTAGGCTAGGCAAGTGTTCCCAAAAAAAGAGGATTGAAGTCGGATGCACTGAATCGTCAGGTGCAAAATACAGTGCAGTGCAAATTGCGAAGTAAACAATGAAATAGTAGAATATAATGATTTTTGGGTGTCTAATGTAACAGCATCACAGTGTTAACGAACATCATAAAGAATCTGAGGTGGCCAGTGAATTTTCTCGCAGCTATTAACTTTCCCTATGTATAAGAGGTATGCACAGGTTTTCCAATTAATTTAACTAGACGGTATGTTTACAACACTCGGACAAAATGTTAAAGATATGAATGACACTATTTGAACAGAGCTACAACGTTTCAATATTTACTTTGATACACCCCAAGATGTTTTGCCCTGTTTTCCCGCCTGGTCAGGAATTGTCATAGTCTCCAGTTTGTGTTTGATTACAGCTTCAGCGATGGTATTGGCTTCAGATGGAAATAATAATAATAATGATATGATATAAGACAAGTTAAATAGCGATTTACATAGCAAATCTATAAATAATAACCAGTTGAATAATGCAACCAGAAGTTATACTGGAACTGAAAATATTGTTAAATGTTACCTAATGCTAGTTTTAGCTCATTCACAAAACCTATTGCGGAATAAAACTGACAGTCACGTGACATCCATAAAGAAATGCGTGATTGATAGTTCATATAATGCTACTGAAGAAGGTACTATGCAATCCATTTTTGACAATATAAACAAGAAAAAGAGTTCTTAAATGTTATGTAGAGCCAGTCTTAACGTATGGATGCGAATCATGGACAATAGGACAACAGACAAGAAAATCACTGGAATCTGTAGAAATGTGGTTTTACAGAAGAATGTTGAGAATACCATGGACAGCTAAGAAGAGTAATGAAAACGTTCTGAAGGAGGTCAAAGCAAAAGGAGAGCTAATTTCCAATATTAAGAAGAAACAATCATCATTTTTTGGCCATGTAATGAGAAGGGAACGGCTGGAATATATTATCAGGATGTAGACCAACAGTTTTATGACCAACAGTTGTTAAACTGGTAAAATTGAAGGACGAGGTGATAGAGGGAAGCAAAGAGAAAAAATACCAGACAGCTTAAGATAATGGCTTGGCAGAAGGTCAACAACAGAAATTATAAATAACTATCGAGATTGAAAGTTGTTGAGGGATATGATCACATCTGCCAGCAGGCCCGGCACTTGATGATGATAATGCTACAGTTTCCAATCATGTCATCTGTCTATCCATTGTTAAATAATTTGTAAAAATAAAAGTGATTACATTTAAGAGCTTCTCATCTCAACACCACTACTTCTATAATTAACGTTTTAATACACATATCTTCTATCTAGTATGCATGTAGTCCCCGCAATGGTAAAGTCTCGTGATATAGAAACGAGCTAACGCAGTACGTCATCTTGTCCAGCTATGTACTGTCTATACCGCAGCAGATCAAACTTTGAAGCTAGAAAGCTAAATCGTTTTGTGGCATCTTTTGTTACTACAAAGCTGTAACATTTCATTACTCGTTTTTCAAAATATTTTTTGGGGTCACATTCTTCCTTTCACCAGCTTTATTTCAGCCCCATATATTTATGTCCATCTTCCATTCCCTTATTGTAGTTGCTTCATTAAAATCCATCACCATCTCCTTCTCTTTCAATATTTTCTGTAAAATTATATCACCAGTTGGTCTCTATTTTTTATATCAAGCAAGAACACCAAATCACGACAATGAAAAACAAAACTTTAGATCTACATCTTCATAAATTTGTAGATCTACATCTTCATAAAACTGTTGATCTAATTCTTCATAAAACTGTTGATCTAATTCGTCATAAAACTGTTGATCTAATTCTTCATAAAACTGTTGATCTAATTCTTCATAAAACTGTTGATCTAATTCTTCATAAAACTGTTGATCTAATTCTTCATAAAACTGTTGATCTAATTCTTCATAAAACTGTTGATCTAATTCTTCATAAAACTGTTGATCTAATTCTTCATAAAACTGTTGATCTAATTCTTCATAAAACTGGTGGTCTAATTCTTCATTAAACTGTTGATATAATTCTTCATTAAACCGTTGATCTAATTCTTCATAAAACCGTTGATCTAATTCGTCATAAAACTGTTACCGATTCAGCCAACACCAGAAACGTAAAAATGTTTCAAATTAATTGTTCATTATTTACCTATTTTTTTTTTTTAACTTCAGATGCAGGAGAGCATGAACTCATTCATTACTCAGATGTTTAACACTGATATTTTAGTTGCCCGCATTTGCCAATTTCAGAATTTTAACTTGTGTATGATCATAATATGGTCATCATCATCATGTGCCGTACCGGTTGGCGTTGGCGATCATGTCCTTCCACAATCTTCTATCTACAGTGCATCGCATGAGTTCTGTTGTTGACTGTTTTCCATGCCATGACACCAAGCTATCCACTATTTTCTCTCTTTGTCGCCCGCGATCTCTCTTTCCTTTTATTTTGCCAGTTGTAACCAAGTATTCCAACTTTCCTCTTCTCATGATGTGCCCAAACAATGTTGATTGCTTCTTTTTGATGTTTTTTAAGAGCTCCCTTTTTGTGTTGGACTCTTTGAGAACTTCCTCATTGGTCTTTTTAGCTGTCCAGGGAACTTTCAACATTCTTATGAGAAATCCCATCTCTGTGGCCTCTAATCATCTTTTCATTTGTTTGTCTACTTTCCATGATTCGCTTCCATAGGTCAGAATTGGTTCTATATAGCACCGATGAACTCTCTTTCTCATTTTTATTGACATAGATTTGTTGCATAAGATATTTTTCATTTTCTGAAATGCTATTTTGGTCTGAGCTATTCTGCTTTTTATTTCTGTGGTGCATCTCCCATCTGATGTTATTATTGTGCCCAAGTATTTGAAACGTTGCACTTGTTTCAGATTTGTCTCGTTTATTTTTATGCTGCATGATGGTGATGGTTGTTTCATAATATGGTACGCTCATGATTACAAAGACGGTTTTACCATAAATATCAACAATACTGGTGGTCATAAACTGAGTACTCTACACCAGGAAGGGTTAATTATGTCTCAATATTTAGAACATGTTTTCTCATCATGCTAAAAGATCAAGTATTACTATAACATATTTTAATGACGCTAGAAATGTTGCATTTCTGTTTTCTTTCACAGAAAAAATATACAAGTGCTAAAGAAATTATTTTGAAAATTAAATAGAATGTAGTTGGCTCACGAAATCTCCATTGGTGTCGCATATAGGCTATTGCTTCATGGAGACAACAAAAGGTACAGCAACAACAAAACAAACAACATGAAAATCACGTAAAAAATAAACGAAAATTTTAGCCCAGGTTTTACCGTAATTAATGCCATTTCTGGAGATTCTCATTTTCAGTCCAGGATCAACTGCAAACGTCATGACTATGATAGCCGGCAGAAGAAATATGAAGACGATGTGTCCAGAGACATCCATTCTTGTCGTGCGCTGTCACCTACCTTGTCTATCACTGCAGCAAAGATAACATGAAGGAATGAGAGATATAGAACAAATTAAATAATCACCAAACCCTCTTCTTTGATCGGTTACTACTATCATACTGTACTTAGAACCTTGTGAGCCAGCTCATCGGCTTCAGTATATATTTGTTCAAGATCGTCTCCGTAGCTTTCATGTGTCTTAGACCAGTTTAGTCGAAAGATCATCTTCATTACACAACGGACAATCCATCATGCTGAGATCTCTGCAGCACGTTCCCCAGTATGAAGCATGCCCGCCACACACTTGCGAAAACATTGAGGATGTACGAATTCTGTAGCACCAGCGATGACTTTCTCTTGAAATCTCCTTAGTCGTCTCTTACGTCATGCGTGGTAAGTGACAGAGGATATATTCTTTACTCTCTCCACCCGCGTAGCCTCGGAGGCTTGTTTCTGTGTCTCTACATACCGCTTTCCAAATTCCTCATTATCATCTCCATCTCTCTCTCTCTCTCTTTCTCTCTCTCTCACTCTCTCTCCCTCTCTCTCTCCCTCTCTCTCTCTCTATATATATATATATATATATATATATATATATATATATATATATATATATATATATTTAGTTTAGTGACACACGATAATTCTCAAACAGCAGAGATAGAATCAAGATGCAACAAAGCTTGTCAAATCATCGGACAGTTATCATCATTATTGTCCAACAAGGAAATAACTGGAGGCAAAACGAGCACTATACAATACAATCTTCATCCCAACGTTGTGCTACCAATGCCAGACCTGGACCCTAGATGCAAGAACAATAAGAAAATAACCTCTACTGAGATGAAATGTGTTAGACGAATAACAGGAAACAGTCTGAGAGATAAGATCAGAAATGAAGAACTGAGAAAAAAGCTAGGAATAGCCCACGCCTTAGAATATATAAGAAAACAATAGATAAAATGGTTTGGCCACGTGACAAGGCAGAAAGATCAAATTTCAACACAACGAGCCTTCAACAAACGTTGTGAGAACACCAGACCCAAGGGTCGACCACGAAAAAGGTGGATGGATGGAATATTAGAAGCACTAGGAAGCATAACAGCAGCAGAGGCGAACAGAAGAGCAAAAGATCGCAAATTATATCTCCCCTCGACTCTGAAAGGCAAACGAGGAAGGAAAGAGGAGGAAGAAGAACATAAATATAAGTAAACTACAACACAACACATCCACGATCTTACACGAAGAACGGAAGCCAAAGTTGAGCATTCGTTGAGTTAACTCAGCGTAAGAACTTTAAACAATTGTAATATTGTGCGGTGTAGCCACCTAAGCTTGATTAAAAATGAACAAATGAATATACAATTGCAATATCGTGCGGGGTCGCCACTGAAGCTTAATAAAACATGAACAAATAATTGTATTGAGCAGCAGAACTGATATGAAGACAGGTCAATATTTAACGTGGTGGCCACAGGTCTTTGTCAGAAAAAGAACAACAAATAAACAAAAACAGCTACATGGGAAACTATTTAGCTTAATACATAGCGATGTCACCACTCGGTCTAAATGAAGAAATCAGCTGAAGAGGACGATTTATCTGCTTCACTTTAGCATTTACTCTAAATTCTACACAATGTTTGTTTCCTGACAGTGACTTCTGGATTTCTTCTTTGAATTTGCTCAGTCCAGTGCTCACTCTGTTTGGTATAACTGGTTGTTTCCACCTTCATTGTATTTCTATATCTCCCCCATTTTACTTTGTTTTAATCCAACTAAGCTGAGAGGTTTCTCTACTGAGACTGGATAATATCGTTGCGCTCTTTACATTTTCTTCTTTCTTGTTCTCTAACAATCAGATCCATATGAAGATCTCAATTAAGCAGATCCAATGTATTCTTTGTTTATTTGTATGTTTTACATATTTGCCAACATTATAAAATAAGCATCCATTAATTAATGTTACTTACTTGGTCCTTTTGTATGCCTGCCCTTAGGTACATAAGGTCAGGGGCCTCGGTAGCCTAATTGGGAAAACCACCCGACTGGACTACCGACGTTCGGAGAACCCGTGTTCGATTCCCGCTGGGAGCAGTGTGAGTTGTACTCGTGGTTAGAAAAAAAATACCCCCGTGGTCGACCCAGCCGTTGGCAGAAATGGGTACCAGGGTATTACCTTGGGAAGGTGAGGAATGTCGCCTCGCATCGTGAGTTTCGATGCTTGAAGCGACACTATCCAGAAATCTCCGAACACTTCTGGATAGGCGACCGAGTACATATGGGTGAAAACCCGCGTGCTAAGACGCCGGTTCAAGTCCCGTACTTTACCTTTACCTTTACATAAGGTTACTACAAGAGGTCTCCTTTGTTCTTTGTCTCAATCCAATACTTCAAGTCCCACTCCGCCGATTTCCTTCAGTTCTCCATCAACCATTCTATGCCATGTCTCTTTTGGTCTTCTCCTTGTTTTCCTGTCATCTGGAATCCAGGAAAGAGCTACTCTTCGTACACAAGTCTGAGATATTCTAAGAACATGACCTATCCCCCGCCATCTTCTCTGTAGTCATGTCATCAGTGCAGGTTTCATTGTGAAGTTCTTTGTTATGTATCAACTCAGTATTCCCCGAAGATATCTATTAAGAAAAGCCTCTCCTGTCGAAGATAAGTGTGTCAGCCACGGCGCAGGGTTAGGGGAAAATCAGGACACACTAACACATACGAGTATCAGCTCATCTTGTTGTTATTCTTGTCCCTCCATTATGTAACAGGACATAGCGTCAAGTACGCACGATCGTTAGATTTGAACGCTGAAGAAGAAGATGATGATGATGATGAAGTGTAAGAAGTAGAAGATGATGATGAAGTGTAAGAGGAAGATGATGATGAAGAGTAAGAAGAAGAAGATGATGATGAAGAGTAAGAAGAAGATGATGATGATGAAGAGTAAGAAGAAGATGATGATGAAGAGTAAGAGGAAGATGATGATGAAGAGTAAGAAGAAGATGATGATGATGATGAAGAGTAAGAAGTAGAAGAAGATGATGATGAAGAGTAAGAAGAAGATGATGATGATGATGAAGAGTAAGAGGAAGATGATGATGAAGAGTAAGAAGAAGATGATGATGATGATGATGATGAAGAGTAAGAAGTAGAAGAAGATGATGATGAAGAGTAAGAAGAAGATGATGATGATGAAGAGTAAGAGGAAGATGATGATGATGATGATGAAGAGTAAGAGGAAGATGATGATGATGATGATGAAGAGTAAGAAGAAGATGATGATGATGATGATGATGAAGAGTAAGAAGAAGATGATGATGATGAAGAGTAAGAAGAAGATGATGATGATGAAGAGTAAGAAGAAGATGATGATGATGAAGAGTAAGAAGTAGAAGAAGATGATGATGAAGAGTAAGAGGAAGATGATGATGATGAAGAGTAAGAAGAAGATGATGATGAAGAGTAAGAAGAAGAAGATGATGATGAAGAGTAAGTAGAAGAAGATGATGAAGAGTAAGTAGTAGAAAACCTCTATTTTGAGGCAGATTGTTTTGGTAAGTTTCCATGATTATGAAACACGCAGTACGACGGTTAGCCTATTGCGCATGACGATTCAAATTGCAGTTTTATATTTCATTTTGCGCTATCTTCCAAATGTTCCTAAGTGATGTAAACTTTTAATCGGCATTAATTAATATGAGACCTTACTAGCTAATTTTACTGAGATGGTTTTCATACCTCTACAAACCTTTTGAGCAAATATTTCTTCTTGACTCCTCAACGACTAACTCAGAAAGACGAAACCTCATTGAAAGTGAAATCAACAGACTGAGCGTACAGTATCCCCCTTTTATAAGATTACATTTGCAATACACTTCCTTGTCCTTGACATACATCATTTGTATGCACCTGCACATTCTAAGGCTTACTTTTAACAAAACAATTTTTTTTTATTACAAAAGGAACTTAGAAAATAACATTTAAAAAAGAGATTTACCCTTTGATCCTGCAAATAGAGAGCCAAGAAACACATCCTGAAACAATAACATCCGTGATTTTTATTTTATTTTTTTAATGAACAAAAATAGATTGGCCACGGTTTCTTGGATTAAGCTCAAAGTAGCATTTTAGTTACAATCGTAGAAATGTCGCTACATGTGTGAATGTAAATGTCGCTACATGTGTGAATGGAAATATCGCTAGATGTGTGAATGTAAATGTCACTAGATGAGTGAATGTAAATGTCGCTACATGTGTGAAAGTAAATGTCGCTACATGTGTGAAAGTAAATGTCGCTACATGTGTGAAAGTAAATGTTGCTACATGTGTGAATGTAAATGTCGCTACATGTGTGAATGAAGGTGTACCATGAAAATTACATTTCCATCATTTCTGAAATCGATATATTTTTTTTTAAATGTGGTTCACATTTGTGAGACTACAAGAAATAGAAACACACTATAACAGTAAATGTTTCGGTCCAATAACGTTTACGAGAATAAATGTGTGAAAATTTGACAAATTTGATCCTTTTTGATGTAAAAAATAATATTGTCACGAGGAATATTGTAAAAACGTAAATAATAACGTCTCTTATCATCATTGTTAATGTACTATGGGGGACTTACCAATGATAAGGAAATACGAATTCTATAAACAGTTGCAATGTCAGATGAACGGAAGACGAGCCAGATATTATAATCTTGATGGAAGATCTAAATGCAAAAGTAGGAAGAGACAACCGAGGTTTTGAAGAGATCATGGGAAATCATCGACTCGGATAAATAAATGAAAATGGAGAGATACTCTTGCACTTCTGTGCCTTTAATCAAATGAACCTAGGAGTGGTCCAAACAGCATTCCAAAATAAAAGAAATACAGAATGATACATGGGTTTCATCAATTCATAGAACTGAGAATCAAATTAATCACATATGTATTAATAAAAGGTTTAAGTTATCCTTACATCATATACAAACATATAGAGGAGCAAATGTGGCTTCAGATCATCATCTTCTGTTAGCCAAACTTAAACTTAAACTGAAAGATATACAACACCTAAAAATAGACAGTACTTCGTGTAAGGTTTCTTAAAGAGCAATGAATTAAAGATAAATGTCCATTCACAATATCAAAGAAATACCAAGTCCTCTGACAACTAGAAAATACAATAGATATAGAAGATCATTGGAAACAGGTAAAGGATATATGGAAGGAGACACGTCAAGAAACCCTGGGGAACGCCAGAATAAGGCATGGATGACAGCAGAGTTTCTGAAGAAAATTAAGATAAGGAAGAACACGAAGGCAGACATAAATAAAAGCAAAATAAAAAGTACTAAAGCCAAGATACATGACAATTACACAAAAGAGGTGAACAAAGAAGTGGGAAGGTGCATTAAAAGGGAAAAGGAGAAATAAATAGCTGAGCTAGCTAGAGAGGCAGAGGTGGAGGTAAAACAAAGGAAATATGAAAGAACTGTATAACAGCACAAAGAAATTAAGTGGACCATACAAACAGATCAATGTCTTTATTAAAGATAAGAAAGGAAATCTGCTTAGTAATATAAGGTAACAAATTAAGAAACAGAAAGAGCACATTGAAGAATTCTTGACTCGGTCCAAATAATCCTCCAGATATACTACAAGCAGGGGGAGAGTTGCACATTAACTGTTGAAAGCCAAGCAAGAAGAAATAATGAAAGCAATCAAGCTATTAAAAAATGATGAAGCCACATGACCAGATGACATTCCTTCAGAAGCCATCAAAGCAGATATTAACACCCCTACCAAGATATTCCATAATCTACTAGATAACTTATTGAAAAGAGAAGAAATATCTAAATACTGGAAATAATGTTATATGATCAAACTGCCAAAGAAAGGAAGTTTATAGGAGTGCACAAGTTACAGGGGAATTATGCTACTATCAGTGCCAGGAAAAATATTAAGAAGAATCATTCTGGAGAGACTAAAAAGAGAGCATATAAAAATATTTGAAAGATGAACAGGCAGCTTTTAGAAATAAAACAGATCGTGCGCTGATCAAATAACGATCCTACGTATAAGAGTTGAACAAAGCTTGGAACTGCAGTCCTCACTTTATTTTGGGTTCACAGATTACGAAAAGGCATTTGATAGTTTAGACAGAGGAACGCTTTGGAAGTTGCTGAGTCATTACGGAATCATCACAAAGTTTATTAACCTGATAAAAACAATGTAGGAAGGAATGAAATATAGTGTGGTGCATAAAGGACAGCTTACAGAGGCATTTGAAATAAGAACAGGAGTAATGCAGGGATGCCTTCTATTTCCATTTCTCTTTCTGCTGACCTAAGATTAGATTATGAAAAAATCTCAGAACAACAGAAATGGAATCCAATGTTCACTGATCATGTAACTTGATGACTTAGACTTTGTTGATGACACAGCTCTCCTATCACACAACCATCGACAGATGCAAGATAAAATAAACATACTTGATGAAAGATCACAACAGATGGGACTGAAAATAAAAAGAGACAAGAAGACCAAAATCATGTGAATTAATGCGGTTGGCAATAACCGAACAACAATAGCAGAAATACCTGTACTAGATGTAAAATATTTAAATATTTGGGAACTTTGTTAACCTCAGACGAAATATGTACAACAGAGGTAATATTCAGAATGGCTCAGGCAAAGGTAGCTTTCCAAAAAATGAGGAAGATAATATGCAATCCATATTTGACAATAGAAACAAGAAAAAAGAGTTCTTAAATGTTATGTAGAGCCACTCTTAACATATGGATGTGAATCATGGACAATAGGACAACATACAAGAAAATCACTGGAGTCTGTAGAAATGTGGTTTTACAGAAGAATGTTGAGAATACCATGGACAGCTAAGACGAGTAATGAAAACGTTCTGAAAGAGGCCAAAGCAAAAAAGAGCTAATTTCCAATATTAGGAAGAGACAATAATCATTTTTTGGCCATGTAATGAGAAGGGAACAGCTGGAATATATTGTAACAACAGGAAAAATTGAGGGACGAAGAGATAGAGGAAAGCAAAGAGAAAAGTTACCAGACAGCTTAAGAGAATGACTTGAAGAGAATGGCTTGGCAGAAGGTCAACAACAGAAATGATAAATAACTGTCGTGATCGAAAGTTGTGGAGAGACATGATCACCTACGCCAGCAGGCCCGGTACTTGATGATGATGGTGATGAGATGTAAAATATTTCATACAACTGGGCAGTAATATAGGCAAAGAAGGAGGAACAGAGAATGATACAAAAATAATGAAACAAAAGGAAAGGGAGTCTTCGTTGCACAAGAAAACATATGGAAGTCCAAAGAATTTAGGAAAAATAAAAAAATACAAATTTTCAACTCCAGTGTTAAATCAGTATTATTATATGGCTATGAAACATGGAGAACAACAAAAATTACATTACAGTCACGGGAAGATACAGACCTTGATTAATGGATACATGCGCATAATAAATGGATAGAAATGGTAGGACACAAATAATTCACGTAGAATTATGGGAAAGTATCACTCAAATACCAGTGGACAAAGAATTATAACAAAGACGATGGCGCTGGAAAGGACACACTGCATAATCCAAGTGAGAGTATTACACGACAGCCCCTTTTTTGGAATCCCCAGGGGAAGAGAGAAACACGCAGACCAAAATATTCTTCGTGGAGACAGGTGGAAGTAGAGATTAAGAGGATGGAAGAGACATGGTATGATCTTAAAACAATTACAAGAATCAGAACGGCTTGGAAAGTATTTGTTGAAAATCTATGCTCCACAGGGAGCTGAAAGGAAGAAGAAGAAGATAAGAAACTTGTATTCAAGCCATGATTTAGAAATGAAAAAAAAAATTACCGAGATTACAAAAATATAATTAACGGCTGTGTGGTTCTTTTATTTTCAAAATCAAACGGCTCATGCCGGCCTCGAGACAGAGAGGTTGTGGGTTCAAATCCCTGCTACACCGGTTGATATTTTTATTTATGATTTCCCTCTGCGGCAACCACCCCTGGTCTCAGCAGGGAGGCTCGGCTTGAAACGTCAATTACTCATCGACGGAAAAAAATATGAGTACCTCCGAAGACGGAATTATCTGCCTGAGGGACCCCTGTGCACACGGCTGCCAGGGAAAAATGGATTAACACGCAAAATTCAGTTCCTAGTCTCTAGGGACTTCGTTAGACGTAAAAGCTGGCGAACGAAAAAACAAAAAACAAAACAAAAAAAAACAAAAAAAAAAAAAACAAAAAACGCTCATATATTTTTGGAGGTTCAGTATCTACCCCCCACCCCGTCCCAATAAAATCGTACCCCCAAGTACATATATCCGGTTTTGCGTACTTTATTATATTTTTATCTTTGCGCCTGTTTACGTATCTGTAGCTAAATAATTACCTACATTTATAATGTGAGATAACTCGAAATAGATCATTGAAGCGATGAGGTTAAACGTTTACCAAACAAGCCAACACGTTGACTAAAATAGGTTTGCAGTGAAAGATACTTTCGATGTTCCAGGTTTGCGGACTAGACGAGACACAATTTGGTTCTTTAGTTACGGAAGGCCCCGGTATCACTGCAAACGAATTAAAATTCATAAATGCTCAACCGCCCGTGCCAGCGTAATCATCCGAATTAATATCTCATCTCCCAAACAAAGAAAGGTAACTGTAGTCCCTATCGTAGCAGTCTCAGCACACGCCAAAAGACATAAGGCGAAACTGCACAGAAAGTGAACACAGCCAACTGTTCCTTGTCATACGATAGCATAATTCATCGTAAACAATTGGAATATCGAATCATGATCAAAACGGATGAGACACACAACTCACGGTGTGCACAGAGCACTTAACTCAGTAGCTCCTGCAGCAAGCCGGACTTGGAATATGAGAAAACTGCAACAAGGAACACTTTTCATACATAGCCTTCAATTTTTCCCGCCGCCTATCCACCATATACCAGAAGTTCACGTCCTCCTGAAAATGATGATCGTCATATTTTTAAAAAAATGTATAGAACGTGATGATGTTAGGCCATCGTTTTTGACTCCATCTCCGAACATATAAACACACAGTTAGTCCTCAGATTATCCCCGTCGCACATCAAACAACAGACCGTAAGATTAGTGTATGGCCGGTCTAGGGAAATACGATGAGCCATTACGATGACGTAGCACACACAACAATGTCTGGGCCATTTAGATTCCTGATTACTCTAGTGAATGCATCCTACGACGAACAAAACACGGTGCAAATGCCCTAAAGAGATAAAACTGCGACTCACTTGACGAAGCAGTTCCCACTAATGAGTAACATGTAAATAACTTGCGTCAAGCAATTCCAAAAACGGCCATGAACAGCACCAATGTGACGTAAAGCGCAGATCAAGTCTAGACGGTTGAAGTTCGCATTCACAACATTTGATTTGTCAAGAAGGAATATTGCCGACGTGCGACTCCGCTTTATCGATGCAGATGTATTAGTAGAACATCATTTTGACTTTAACGCAGAAAAGTGCAATGGAGAACCGAAATTAATCAGACCTCGAATGCACTTTCTGCAGCGATCGAGAGAACGTGAACTAGTTCCACCATCTTAGAAACGGAAGTCCAGAGAGACACACAATTATTATCTCCAAACTGCCAAATACATACTAACTAGCTTATCCATCCATCTATCCATCCATCCACCATCTACCCATCCATCTATCCATCCATTCACTCACCAAGCCAACCCAACCCAACCCACCCACCTACCCACCCACCTACCTATCTACACACCAATCCATGTACCTATCTATCTATCTATCTATCTATCTATCTATCTATCTATCTATCTATCTATCTATCTATCTATCTATCTATCTATCTATCTATCTATCTATCTATCTATCTATCTATCTATCTATCTATCTATCTATCTATCTATCTATCTATCTATCTATCTATCTATCTATCTATCTATCTATCTATCTATCTATCTATCTATCTATCTATCTATCTATCTATCTATCTATCTATCTATCTATCTATCTATCTATCTATCTATCTATCTATCTATCTATCTATCTATCTGTCTGCCTGTCTGTCTCTTTGACTGTCTGTCTTTTTATCTCTTTATCTGTCTGTCTGTCTACCTACCCACCCACCACCCATCTACCTAACTACCTACCTACCTACCTACCTACCTACCTACTTTCCTACCTACCTACCTACATATCTCCCTATCTACCTACCTTCCTGTCTTCTTACCAGCCTGTCTGCTTTTCTGTCTGTTGTCTATCTATCTATATACCCACCCTCACATAATACACTTTTAGATGAAAATAAAAATTTAAAACGTCTTTGAGAAACCCAACACTCAATGAAGAATTCTATCTATTGACCTTTCGAGCCGTAGCCAGCCCATAGGGCGTAGACCAAGATACACCTTCTATCTGAATTTTTGTTCTAGCAGTTTTCTTTTAAAGATATTTTATCAAATCTCGCCATCTGTCTCTGTTCTGCGCAAGCAGCTCTATCTCATTGAGGGAGCCGAATCCTGCTGCTCTTGCCTCTCTCATCAATGTTCTTCTCAGTGTCTCCCTGGGTCTTCCTCTTTTTCTCTTACCTGTTGTTTCCCATATGAGGGTTTGCTTTGCTATTCGGTTATTATCTCTTCTCATCACATGTCCAACATAAGACCATCGTCTTTTCTTTATTACTGAATATATCAGTGGTTGATTGGCGATTTCTCTAATTTCTTCGTTTGTTTTGAATTCGTTCCACGCTATACCAAGTATTTTCCTTAGACATTTATTTTCGAATGCGTTTAACTTTGTTTCTATATCGCTTGTTTTTTTCCAGCTTTCACACGCATGCGTAAGGGTTGATAGTACATTTGATTTGAATAGCCTAAGTTAATGAAGAAGAATTAAACGAAGATAAAACACAATTCAAAAACAAGTAATCCCCAAACAAAAATGTAATGTTTTTTTCCAGCTGAGATTTGGACCAGGAACCTTTCTCGTGTTGGATTTGCTCTTTCATACCATCTATCCATGTCTCCTGTCTCTATAGCCGGATGTTGTCTTGTTTCTTGTTCTTGTTTCCGTCATGAAACTTGTTGTACTTGGACATTTCAGCGCTGGGAGTATTCGATTACTCATTTATACTGTACTAGGATGAGATAAAAGAGGATTTATATTATCAGGATGTAAACTATCTACCGGTCTAGGTGATCATATTTCTCCACATCTGTCTGTCTGTACAGTTGTTTTTCCAGTCTGTTGTTTACTTCCAACCGTGTCTTCTTTGTAATGTCTTTCTGTCTATTTCGTTAAATTTGTTTGCAGGTGTCAGAAGATATTCAAACTGTTGCCTTCACATGGCACAGTAATGACAGTTTTCTCCTGATATTTGCCAACAATTTTTTTTATTAGCCTCTTATAGAACGTCGTTGTAGCTGTAATTCGTATTATTAATTTTCTTTTGAAAAACAAAATTGCGATCTGCAAAGATTTTCTTGTCTTTTGTATGATTGTCCATGATTCACCGCAACATGTTAGGATGAAATAATTCCTATCCTAGCTGATCATCTGTGTTGATAAATTTAAGAAGATAAGAAGTGATAACTCTAGAAAATAAATCGAATAATTGTACAAATAATGAGTTAAAAAGAAAATCTGTATCAAACGAATACAGCGGTTTTTTTTTCATTAAACAATTTGCTTGGGGTAATCTGCTTGAAATAGTCTTCTGTTGTGGTAGTTTATTTTAGAACTGGCTGCCAGATTGTGAAACTTGTGTTGTTTAAATGGGATATTATTTATGCTTCTTTTTATCATGACAGACCCATCATCGTTCGAACGTCGGTAATTTCGCTTCACTGTTGAAAACATTTATTTCCCAGAGTGGTACTCTTGTCACGTTATCTCACTGTCTTGTGAGAGGGCTCAGGAGAGTTACAAAGCCACAAGAGTATTCTATTCTATTCTATTCTATTCTATTCTATTCTATTCTAACTATGGATCCCGTTTCACCACAGTCAGGAATTTCCCATTTCCGCTCCACCACTTATCACACCATTTCCCAAAATGAATAGGTAAATTCTGTTGACAAGGTCGTTCCGTTCACGCCCTACTCGACCACACAGCCGACGCCTTGAAACCTTCCTAGTCGTCTCTTACGACAAGCTAGGCAGGTAACAGTGGCTCTATTCTTTCTTTTCCGTCATCTTAGAGTCAGCTCAGACAGAAAATCCGGGGAGTGGGAGCTTAACAGTCGGTGGGCTTTTATTCTTTTTTCTGTCATCCCCTGCTACCCTGCTTTGGTTTCAAATGCAGTGGCCTCGTTCCTCCTTCTCTATACTTTAAAAAAGATTCAGAGGAAGATTGTAAGTGGAAAAAGAGGGGTGGGGGGCGGGCGGGGCTGCCTTCATACCATTCTCCCAAACAAATCAGATGAAGGTTAAGTGGACAAACTTGTGTTTGCATTCCAGGAAGCTGCCAACACATTAGACTCAAAGGCTTTACAAAATAATAGAAGCTCTCGACCCTAACATCAGCAAGTTATCACCCTTAAAATGTTACAGGCCAACATATAAATATCATCATCATCATCATCATCATCATCATCATCATCATGTGCCATACCGGTTGGCGTAGGCGATCACGTCCTTCCACAATCTTCTATCTACAGTACATCGTATCAGTTCTGTTGTTGACTGCTTTCCATGCCATGACACCAAGCTATCCAGTATTTTCTCTCTTTGTCGCGATCTCTCTTTCCTTTTATTTTGCCAGTTGTAACTAAGTATTCCAACTTTCCTCTTATCATGATGTGCCCAAAAAATGTTGATTATTTCTTTCTGATGTCTTTTAGGAGCTGCCTTTTTGTGTTGGCCTCTTTGAGAACTACCTCATTGGTCTTTTTAGCTGTCCAGGGAACTTTCAACATTCTTCTGAGAAATCCCATCTCTGTCGCCACTAATCGTCTTTTCATTTGTTTGTCTCCTGTCCATGATTCGCTTTCATAGGTCAGAATTGGTTCTATATAGCACCAATGAACTCTCTTTCTCATTTCTATCTATCTATCTGTTGACCTTTCGTGCCGTAACCGGCCCATAGGGCGTAGACCAAGATACACCTTCTCCTATATGAATTTTTGTTCTAGCAGTTTTCTTTTAAAGATATTTTATCAAATCTCGCCATCTGTCTCTGTTCTGTGCAAGCAGTTCTATCTCATTGAGATAGCCGAATTCGCATCTCATTTCTATTGACATAGATTTGTTGCATAAGATATTTTTCATTTTCTGAAATGCTATTTTGGCCTGAGCTATTCTGAATTTTATTTCCGTGGTACATCTTCCATCCGATGTTATTATTGTGTCCAAGTATTTGACGCGTTGGACTTGTTTCAAATTTGTCCTGTTTATTTTTATGCTGCATGCTGGTGATGATTGTTTCTTTGATATGACCATTACTTCTGTTTTCTTACTGTTCAGACTGAGACCTTTCTTGATGCTTTCTTTTACTATTATGTCTATCATTTCTTGTCGTTCACTTTCTGTCTCTGCTATTAAGACTGTGACATCTGCATATCACAAATTATTTATGTTGTGATCGTTGACGTCAATTCCTTTTTTGTCTACTATTGATCTCATAATATATTCGTTGTAAAGTGAAAACAAATCAGGAGACAGAACACAGCCTTGTATGACTCCTAGCTTTATAAGTTGAAATTGTGTTGTTTGGTTGTTAATTCGTATAGCTGCTGTTTGTTGCAAGTACATGTTTTTTTATGATTAGCAGATCCTTGCCATCAATGTTTATATATGCCAATGCCAATATATCAGTGGTACGAAATAACAGGTTATCAGGTGGGATAAGCACTAAACAGATCTGTACCCCGGAAGAGACCACCAAATACGCTCCTAGATAGAATAAAAGTAAAAGTAAAGTACCCCCCGTCACGCCAAGTGGCGTATAGGGAAATATGGTGTTAGTGACCCTATATTTACAGACCTTCAGCACATGATTTGTTTTGGGGTAATGTGGTCGGTATTACGCCCGTGCTGCTTTTACTTTCCCAGAAAAAATCCGGTACCCATTTAAGGCTGGGTGAACCCGGAGCCGTCGGTTGGGATCGAACCCTACCCCTTGTCCGTAGTAGTCCAGTTTCACTAACCACTGAGCTATCGCGGCTCCTACTAATTTTTAGGGAATTAGTAAAACCCAGGTGTCCTCGCCAGGATTACGAACCCCGGCTGTTGCCGTGGTTCCTAGATAGAATAGTATCAAAATATTCTATGATTAGTGAAAAAGATGTTGAAATTAGTGAAAGGAAACGATGTCATCAGTGACATTCCCATGTGGAAAATCCTCAGGAAGTGACAACATTCTTGTGAAAATACTCAAGGGAAATTTGAATATTATGTTGCTTGACGCTTACAAGCTCCTTCTCCGATTTTTAAGAAGTGAGTCAATATCTCAGAACATGAGAAATGAAAAGATTGAAAAGATCTTGTACTAGAATAAAAGTAATAAAGACGATTGCAGCGATTAAAGGGCGTCTCTCTCCTAAGTATACTAGTAAAGGTATCTGCAACAGTTATTTTAAAGTCCCGACATTCGCTGGAAGGTCATAATTCCTGAGACACAAAATAGATTAAGAGCTAGAAGGTCATTACTGAATTATTTTTTTTTTCACTTCACCAACTTCAGTAATCAATTTGTCATCGCCCTTGTGGCCTCCGGTCTGGGTTCGATCCCCAGCAGGGCCGGATTTTTTTCGTACTGACAAGGCTCCGTGGTTAACCCAGCCTCTAAACATGGGTACCAGAGATTTTTGTGTAAAGGAAGTAAAGGCGACCTGGCGTGATACCGACCACATCACCCAAAAATATGCCGTATTTATAGACAAATATGATCACTAACACTATATTCCACATAAGTTTAGCAAGGCGTGGAGGGAACCTTCACTTTCTTTTACTTTGTGACCTCACAAAAGCGTATGATGACAAAAGCAGAGTAAGCAAAGTCCTAGATTATATTGGCTGCCTACAAGTGCTGCTTAAACTGATCGTTTCATGAAGTAGCAAACGTCACTGTACAATTAGAAGCATATCTCTATATTCTGAAGTCAAGAGTGGAGTGAAGCAGAGTTGGGGCCTAGACCCTAGCCTCTTCTGAATCTTCTTTCTTGATCTCTTGCACCACGAGTTCTCGGCAGCCTCCGGT
The DNA here is from genome assembly GCA_032433765.1 of Megaustenia siamemsis. Lineage (NCBI taxonomy): Eukaryota > Metazoa > Mollusca > Gastropoda > Stylommatophora > Ariophantidae > Megaustenia > Megaustenia siamemsis. Next base: position 62,796,730 of record JAVIAB010000106.1, on the reverse strand, counting down.
GATATCTACGTACGTTCACGATTGGACCGTTTCTCCATTTAAAATGTGTTGCTGGTTTGAAAGTAAAAGGGAAGCAATTTAAGCTCTAATAGAAGATCCACTCTTTGTTGACTATACAACTATATTTGCTCATACCGATGATGCTTTGCACTCATTAACTGATGGTTTGCCTAAATCATGTGACCTCTTTTCGTTAACAGTAAGCGTACAGGAAACTAATTATAGCACAAGGAAATAGCGAGGCAATCGAGCAATAGAAGCATGTTTGGTGGTCTCTCCCTGGCGTACCAATTTGTTTAATGATCATCACATCTTAGGGCCTGTTATTTCATAACCTTGAATTAACACCCGCTTCAATCAGCACAACGATTCAACTGTCTCCGATCTACTGTCACGAGCGCACTCTCCGTCGAGGAATAATAGATAGGAAGCGATCTGCGAGAAAACCAAAATATAGATACAAAAATGCCGCAAAGACATTCTTGGGTTAATTCTCCATTACTAGCACACCCTGGGAAAAGATTGCAGACGATCGTAGAAAAATGGAGAAGATATATAAAGAGTGGCATGATGACATTTGAAAATAAAGTGACATCAAATATAGAAGGAAAAAAGGAAACCTAATCCCTCCCACAGCATAAAACTGTTATGTTCGTTCTGCAGCAGGACGTGTCATTTCGACAATGGCAAGATCAACCATGAGAAAATCTGTTTAACAAAACAGCGGCGTGCAGTTACTGCTGTACACCATCATCTGCTTATTCCCACACTTCTGTGGGGAGGCCATATGTATATAACAAGAAAATCATAATATCCCATATTTGTCCAGATGAACAAGAAGCAATTGCGCTCCGAATTTCTGCAAACACGTACATCTTCAGACCGACAATGCTTGCTCACACAAGTACTTGACCAGGCAGAACGTGACTTCTTTTCCTGAAATTGAAGAAAAACCTCAGGGAACACCGGTCAGTTTCTGACGAGGAGATCCAGTTAGGTGTGAATTATCTGGTGTCGGGAAGGAGGAGATCCAGTCAGCTGTAAGTTACTGGTGTCGGGAAGGAGTAGATCCAGTCAGCTGTAAGTTATTGGTGTCGGGAAGGAGTAGATCCAGTCAGCTGTAAGTTGTTGGTGTCGGGAAGGAGGAGATCCAGTCAGCTGTAAGTTGTTGTGTCGGGAAGGAGGAGATCCAGTCAGCTGTGAGTTATTGGTGTCGGGAAGGAGGAGATCCAGTCAGCTGTGAGTTATTGGTGTCGAGAAGGAGGAGATCCAGTCAGCTGTGAGTTGTTGGTGTCGGGAAGGAGGAGATCCAGTCAGCTGTAAGTTATCTGGTGTCGGGAAGGAGGAGATCCAGTCAGCTGTAAGTTACTGGTGTCGGGAAGGAGTAGATCCAGTCAGCTGTGAGTTATTGGTGTCGGGAAGGTGGAGATCCAGTCAGCTGTGAGTTATTGGTGTCGGGAAGGAGTAGATCCAGTCAGCTGTAAGTTATTGGTGTCGGGAAGGAGTAGATCCAGTCAGCTGTAAGTTATCTGGTGTCGGGAAGGAGGAGATCCAGTCAGCTGTGAGTTATTGGTATCGTGAAGGAGGAGATCCAGTCAGCTGTGAGTTATCTGGTGTCGGGAAGGAGGAGATCCAGTCAGCTGTGAGTTACTGGTGTCGGAAAGGAGGAGATCCAGTCAGCTGTGAGTTATCTGGTGTCGGGAAGGAGGAGATTCAGTCAGCTGTGAGTTATCTGGTGTCTGGAAGGAGGAGATCCAGTCGGCTGTGAGTTATCTGGTGTCGGGAGGTATAGTCCGATTTCTTCCACGACTAGATGGACAATTTGTCCGACTTTGGCTTTTTGTGTGTGAACCGGATGATGACTAAGTTTAAAAATAATGACACCTTGATGTAAAGAACATTCTAAGCTTCCATCAAATGCACAGCCACAGCTCAAGTCTACGTCTTGCATACTAAAATTATTGCATTTGGAGCATAAACGTTTCAAACTGCGAAAGATTCAGATATCTGTTGTGTTTCATTGAAGTGGGAAGTACCGTAAAGAAAATGTAATTAATTTGTCATAGAACGATTTGTCATACGTGAGAAAGCTCAGCCTACAAGGAATAATGACTAATTGTTTTTTTTTCATTTCAAGGTTGACATTTGACAAAACCGGATACGAGTTGAATTCGCCCAACAAAATTCCACCGCTGATTAAAAATATATTTGGCAGAGTTTATATATGTCAACTTCCTATTTAGATGTATATCTTATGTGGCTTATTGTGCCATTTTCTATGCCGAACTATTATTGTTAGCAGTAGTGCTTTTTTTTTTTTCTAAATAAAGGTTTACCTAAACTCAGTCACTTCATTCCATAAAACGAGAACATTGTTATACCAGCTCTGTGAAGTTCTGATGTAGTTACATTTGTGTTATTGTTGTTAATGACCACAACATAAGAATATTAATTTGCGATATTTCTATATTTCAATTAATTGTAGCATATGTAATTGATATGTTAGGACTGTAAAATTATAAATATTTAACTCGTTTCGTCTTGTTCTTCATTAAAAATCCTTGATTATTAGTAGCATGAAATAAACGTCATACTTCAGTCATCTGGGAATCAGGTGTTAATGTTAAGGTAGACGAAGAGTAAAATGTGATAATTTGAAAATATGGACAGGTGAATATTATCTAACATGCACTATGAAGGTAATTGGCAGTAGAAGGAAATTAATCATATATGATATGTTTTGTGTTTTGGGAGATTGTCTGCAAGAACAAAGACTAGATTCTCCAATTTCCAGCTTTCTGTTCTATTCTATTCTATTCTATTATTCTATTCTATTCTATTCTATTCTATTCTATTCACGAAACCAGTTTCATTGCATTCGGGAATTCTCTATATATGCTCCCACTACTTGTCACATCATTTCTCAAACGCGTTGATTAATTCAGTGACAAGTTAGGTCCGTGAAAGTCCTATTAGATTGCACAGCAGGCGACAAATCCAAACATTTCTTAATTACCTCTTACGACGCGTGGCAGGTGACAATTGCCCTATCATTTTCTTCCTTTACCGTGATCAAAGAGCAGGTGGAAAGACGTGCGATAGTTTTCCATACCTGCGCTCATTGTTTACAAGGAAGGATGATATTGTATGACAAGGAACAGTTGACTGTGTTCACTTTCTGTGCGGTTTCGCCTTATGTCTTTTAGCGTGTGCTGAGACTGCTATGATTGGGTCTACAGCTACCTTTCTTTATTTAGGAGATGAGTTAGTAATTTGGATGATGCCACTGGCACGGCGGTTGAACAATTATGGATTTTAATTCATTTGCAGTGATATCGGGGCCTTCCATAACAAAAACAATAACCTGTGCTTATTCTACTTTGGTCTGTTGTTGGTTTAAGTATGACCAACTTATTCGGCGATGAAAGATAGCATCATCTTTGCGATGATGTGGTTGCGTATTGTTTATTTATTTTTTAAAATTTCTCTTGTATTTTTAATTTGTTGATAGTTTTCATGTTAAACAAATTTTCAATTTGTGGATCTGAGCTACAGGATTTTAAAAATTGATTATCTATTTCTTTTAATTATATCCCGTTGAGTCTTGGTACCACTGGTGAACCACAGTGTGTTGCGTGTGTTTAGTTGTGACAAGAGTGTGTGTGTTTGTTTGTTTAGTTGTGACAAGAGTGTGTGTGTTTGTTTGTTTAGTTGTGACAAGAGTGTGTGTGTTTTGTTTGTTTAGTTGTGACAAGATTGTGTGTGTTTGTTTGTTTAGTTGTGACAAGATTGTGTGTGTTTGTTTGTTTAGTTGTGACAAGAGTGTGTGTGTTTGTTTGTTTAGTTGTGGCAAGACTGTGTGTGTTTGTTTAGTTGTGACAAGAGTGTGTGTGTTTGTTTGTTTAGTTGTGACAAGAGTGTGTTTGTTTGTTTGTTTAGTTGTGACAAGACTGTGTTTGTTTGTTTGTTTAGTTGTGACAAGAGTGTGTGTGTTTGTTTGTTTAGTTGTGATAAGACTGTGTGTGTTTGTTTGTTTAGTTGTGACAAGAGTGTGTGTGTTTGTTTGTTTAGTTGTGACAAGACTGTGTTTGTTTGTGTGTATAGTTGTGACAAGAGTGTGTGTGTTTGTTTGTTTAGTTGTGACATGAATGTGTGTGTTTGTTTGTTTAGTTGTGACAAGACTGTGTGTGTTTGTGTGTATAGTTGTGACAAGAGTGTGTGTGTTTGTTTGTTTAGTTGTGACAAGACTGTGTTTGTTTGTGTGTATAGTTGTGACAAGAGTGTGTGTGTTTGTTTGTTTAGTTGTGGCAAGACTGTGTTTGTTTGTTTGTTTAGTTGTGACAAGAGTGTGTGTGTTTGTTTGTTTAGTTGTGACAAGACTGTGTTTGTTTGTGTGTATAGTTGTGACAAGAGTGTGTGTGTTTGTTTGTTTAGTTGTGACAAGACTGTGTTTGTTTGTTTGTTTAGTTGTGACAAGAGTGTGTGTGTTTGTTTGTTTAGTTGTGGCAAGACTGTGTTTGTTTGTTTGTTTAGTTGTGACAAGAGTGTGTGTGTTTGTTTGTTTAGTTGTGGCAAGACTGTGTTTTGTTTGTTTGTAGTTGTGGCAAGACTGTGTTTGTTTGTTTGTTTAGTTGTGGCAAGACTGTGTTTGTTTGTTTGTTTAGTTGTGGCAAGACTGTGTTTGTTTGTTTGTTTAGTTGTGGCAAGACTGTGTTTGTTTGTTTGTTTAGTTGTGGCAAGACTGTGTTTGTTTGTTTGTTTAGTTGTGACAAGAGTGTGTGTGTCTGTTTGTTTAGTTGTGACAAGACTGTGTTTGTTTGTTTGTTTAGTTGTTAAAAGATTGTTTGTGTGTTTAGTTGTGACAAGACTGTGTGTGTTTGTTTAGTTGTGACAAGACTGTGTTTGTTTGTGTGTTTAGTTGTGACAAGACTGTGTTTGTTTGTGTGTTTAGTTGTAACAAGACTGTGTTTGTTTGTGTGTTTAGTTGTGATAAGACTGTGTGTGTGTTTGTTTGTTTAGTTGTGACAAGACTGTGTGTGTTTGTTTGTTTAGTTGTGACAAGACTGTGTGTGTGTTTGTTTGTTTAGTTGTAACATGACTGTGTGTGTGTTTGTTTGCTTAGTTGTGACATGACTGTGTGTGTTTGTTTGCTTAGTTGTGACAAGACTGTGTGTGTTTGTTTGTTTAGTTGTGACAAGACTGTGTGTGTGTTTGTTTGTTTAGTTGTGACAAGACTGTGTGTGTGTTTGCTTAATTGTGACAAGACTGTGTGTGTTTGTTTGTTTAGTTGTGACAAGACTCTATTGTGGTCTTGTTTGCTTAGTTTGTGACAAGACTCTATGTGTTCTTGTTTGTTTCTTTTTTTTTTTTTTTATTTACAGAACTGCGTATCTCCTGTTTGATTAGTTGCAACAGTTGTTCCTCTCATGGGAGCAGCGTCTATTATTTATTGTCTGTTAGATTTAGCGTTTCTGTGAGATTTTGAAAAGATTTCGATCCATTTTTATGTTGCCACTGCTGCCTGCGAATTGAAACTTATCAACCTGATTCATCGGTAACTGCACTTTCTGCTCCGAATTTTGTTGAACTCATTTCTGTAGCTAATGACTGAAAAAAAAATTAGCATTGTTTGGTCACACTCAATAGAGGCCATCATTTCATTATTTGCTCCCCGGCCATACACGTGAGGTACTCGTATTTAACTAACCGGGCTCAAGTATGCTCAAACCTGGTATCAAACCTGTGTTCTTGAATCGAGAAGATAGCGCACTGGCTGCTGAGTTTGTTTTCTATACGCTCTAGTAGAACTGCGTTTTACAGGAATTCAATCTAGTGTAGTAAACGGCAATCACTATAGTTCAATAGAAGCTTGGATAGTAACACCTGGCTCTATAGTTCTAATAATATTAGAGATTATAGACTAACGATAGAAAGAAAGAATGAAAGAGAAAGAAAGAAAGAAAGAGAGAGCGAGAGAGAGACACGATAAGAAAGCAAGAAAGAGAGAGAGAGTGAAAGAGAGAGAAAGAGAGAGAGAAAATAAGAAAGAAAGAAACAGACAGAAAGAGAGAGAAAATAAAAAAGAAATAAAGAGAGAGAGAGAAAAAAAAAGAGGGAAAATAAGAAAGAAGGAACATAAAAAACTGTCATGTCTCAAGTGTGACGTATAGGAAGTCTGGTTTCAATGCCAACATCTCTCAATGTATTCTTTCAATGATGTGATCAACACTATAACAGTGTCATCGTAAGCTCTCCTAGAAATCTCCAGTAACAATGTAAGACTTAGAGAACATAGAGGACATGGATTGGAATCAAACCTGACTTCTTATCACCAGCAGACCAGTTCAGTAACATTGGCGATGTACAGTAATATATTAACAGTCCATAAATTCTGTGTTAAACTGTCAATACACATAATTCAATAAAAATTAGCAATCGTTCTTTTCTTGTCCTTTCTTTTATCTTTCTCACTGGTACCGAAAAGGTGTCGTGGTTATGTCATTTATCGTTCTTGAGCTGCTCGAACTGTCTGAATTAGTGATTTTCCGTTGTTGTTACATGTCTCTGTCACTGCATCTATCCATCTTCTTCTGGGTCTTCCTCTTGGTCTTTCCCTTGCATTCTGGAGAAGAAAGCCCTTGATGGTGTTTAGTAAGGGTTCATTCTGACCAGGTGGTCAAACCATTTAAGTTGTTGTTGTTCTATGTATTCTTGGCAGGGTTTTGTTCCTACCAATTTTCTTATGGTTTCATTTGTTATTCAATCTCTTCGTGTGTTGTTTGTTGCTTTTCTCAAGCATCGCATCTCACATGTATTGATCTTTTTTAAATGTGATTTAGACAGGGTCTATGTTTGACTTTCATAGCACAAAGTTTGTATGAAAATGCTATTTATCATTTGTTGTTTAGCTGCCATAGAAATGCTAAAAAAAATAGCAATAAAGGCATCAAATACAACATGAAAATCATCACCAGCAAGACAGGAGTCATGAACGTTGTAAAAGAAAAACAGAACACCAACATAATTATAAACTGCAGACAATTAAAACAAATGTAGGAATGTAAATACATATGAAGTCTAGTGACAAACGAGATTTTACACCCCACAGAGATATACTCAAAATGTAACAAAGTTTTTCAAATCATTGGGCAGTTATCACCACTATTGTCCAACAAGGAATAACTCTAGAGGCAAAACGAGCACTCTACAATACAATCTCCATCCCAACGCTGTGCTACCGATGCCAGACCTGGACTCTTGACTCAAGAACAATAAGTAAAATAACCACTACAGTGATGAAATGTGTTGGACGAATGACAGGAGATGTCTGAGAGATGAGATCAGAAAAAAGAAACTGAAAAAAGCTAGGAATAATTCCCGTCATAGAAAAAAAAAAAACAGGAACAATGGCTTAGCCACATGATAAGACAAAAAGACCAAAACACAAGACAAGGAGCCATTCATAAAAGTTACAAGAACACCAGATTTTCATTGGTTGACCACAAAGATGGATTGATCTAATGTTAGAAACACTAGAAAACATAACAGTAGCAGAGGCCAAAATAAGAGCAAGAGATCACAAACTACGTCTTCATTCCACGCTGAAAGCCAAGTGAGGACTGAAAGAAGAAGGAATTATGTGATCTTTACAGTCAAGTTGAAATATCCTTTATCATGCGCCCCCCCCCAAACTATGACATTATACACGTATGACTCTCAGCTATGACTCTCAGCTATGACTCTCAGCTATGACTCTCAGCTATGACTCTCAGCGTTCTCTTCCTTTGCGTTTCTTCTTCTTAGTGCGATCAAGATTTGCTGTACGTGCAAGGATCACAAAGTGGACTGTGTGTTTGAGGTCTATTACCGTTGAGCCATGTTGTGTTAGTCAACATTTGCTAACTGAGGACAGCAGCAAGGGACAAGGAAATAGCACAGGATTGCTAGCTTCAAATAAAGACAATAATTGTCATGTGTAAAGGGTCGTACACTCATCACGATCACTGGCACTCTCATCAACGGCCAGTAAAATAGGGCTTAGGATCAATCATGACAAGACTAAAGTCATGAAAAGCTTGGTCGTGGAGCGAATTCAAACAAACGAGGAAATTAGAGAAATCGCCAATTAACCACTAATATCTTCAGTAATCATGAAAAGACGATGGTCATATGTTGGACATGTGATGAGAAGAGATAACAACCAAATACCAAAGCAAGCCCTCATGTGGGAAACAACAGGTAGGAGGAAAGAGGCTGACCCTGAGAGACACTGAGAGGAACATTGATCATAGAGGCAAAGGCAGCAGGAATCGGCTCCCTCAGTGAGATCGAGATGCTGGCTCAGAACAGAGACAAATGGCGCTATTTGATAAAAGATCTTTGAAACGACTGAGACTGCTAGTAAGAAAGTTTCGAAACAGGAAAGAGTATCTGAGTCTTTGCCCTGTGGGCCGACTACGACTCGATAGGCTGATAGATATAAAGGGTTGTAGCAATGAACTGTTTTTTATTTTAGATTTTGAAGAGAAACCACAGACGGTAACATGTTTGGTTATTATAATCGCAAACGTGTCCGTATATGCAGTTTTCATTTTTACATTTCTTTGTTGTTTCCATATTTTAATGTATTACTGTGGGCATCTATTGTAATATTTTTATCTTAAATTACTTGATACTTCCTATGTTCTTCTTTGCATAATAAAGACATTATAAATCAGGGCATATAAAACATGACACACATTTATTGTTCAATTAATAATTTATTGAAAGCCTAATACAAGCTTCATATATATGTATATATATATATGTATATATAAACAGGTGTTTACAATTTGTGCAGCCTGTATAAAGTAGAGTAGTACTGTTTACGTGTAAACTAATGAGCCAAGAATTTAAACCTTATTTTAAAGGCCACATGGTCTAGAGGTTAGACTTTGGCATGAGGACAAGAAGGTCCCGGGTTCGAATCCAAATCACAGGAAGTGACAATTTTTCAAAAATCGAATCTGTGGTCGCTTCTTGGTTTCTGTGTAGGTTTAAGTATGACCAAAATATTCGGCGATGAAAGATGGCATCATCTTTGCGATGATGTGATTGCGTATTGTTTATTTATTTTTTATTTCTCTTATATTTTTAATTTGTTGATAGTTTTCATGTTAAACAAATTTTCAATTTGTGGATCTGAGCTACAGGATTTTAAAAATTGATTATCTATTTCTTTTAATTATATCCCGTTGAGTCTTGGTACCACTGGTGAACCACAGTGTGTTGCGTGTGTTTAGTTGTGACAAGAGTGTGTGTGTTTGTTTGTTTAGTTGTGACAAGACTGTGTGTGTTTGTGCGTTTAGTTGTGACAAGATTGTGTGTGTGTTTGTGCGTTTAGTTGTGACAAGACTGTGTGTGTTTGTGCGTTTAGTTGTGACAAGATTGTGTGTGTTTGTTTGTTTAGTTGTGACAAGACTGTGTTTGTTTGTGACAAGACTGTGTGTGTTTGTTTGTTTAGTTGTGACATGAATGTGTGTGTTTGTTTGTTTTAGTTGTGACAAGAGTGTGCGTGTTTGTTTGTTTAGTTGTGACAAGACTGTGTGTGTTTTGTTTGTTTAGTTGTGACAAGACTGTGTGTGTTTGTTTGTTTAGTTGTGGCAAGACTGTGTTTGCTTGTGACAAGACTGTGTGTGTTTGTTTGTTTAGTTGTGACATGAATGTGTGTGTTTGTTTGTTTAGTTGTGACAAGACTGTGTGTGTTTGTTTGTTTAGTTGTGACAAGACTGTGTTTGCTTGTGACAAGACTGTGTGTGTTTGTTTGTTTAGTTGTGACATGAATGTGTGTGTTTGTTTGTGTAGTTGTGACAAGACAGTGTGTGTTTTGTTTGTTTAGTTGTGACAAGACTGTGTGTGTTTGTGCGTTTAGTTGTGACAAGATTGTGTGTGTTTTTTTACTTAGTTGTGACAAGACTGTGTGTGTTTGTTTGTTTAGTTGTGACAAGACTGTGTGTGTTTTGTTTGTTTAGTTGTGACAAGACTGTGTGTGTTTGTTTGTTTAGTTGTGACAAGACTGTGTGTTATTTTGTTTAGTTGTGATAGACTGTATTTGTTTGTGTGTTTGTTGTGAAAAGACTTTGTGTGTTAATTTGATTAGTTGTGACAAGACTGTGTGTGTTTGTTTGTTTAGCTGTGACAAGACTATTGTTTTCTTTTTTGTTTTGGTTGTGACAAGACTGTGTGTGTTTGTTCGTTTAGTTGTGACAAGTGTGTTGTTGTTTGTTTAGTTGTGACAAGACTGTGTTTGCTAGTGAAAAGACTGTGTGTTTGTTTGTTTAGTTGTGACATGAAGTGTGTGTTTGTTTTTTGTTTAGTTGTGATAAGACTGTGTGTGTTTGTTTGTTTGCTTGTGACAGACTGTGTGTGTTTGTTTGTTTAGTTGTGACATGAATATGTATGTTTATTGGCTTAGTTGTGACGAGACATTGTGTGTTTAGTTGTGACATGAATGTGTGTGTTTGTTTTTTAGTTGTGACATGAATGCGTGTGTTGTTTGTGTGTAGTTGTGACAAGACAGTGTGTGTTTGTTTGTTTAGTTGTGACAAGACTGTGTGTGTTTGTTTGTTTAGTTGTGACAAGACTGTTTGTGTGTTGTTTTGTTTAGTTGTGACAAGACTGTGTGTTGTTTGTTTAGTTTTGACAAGACTGTGTTTGTTTGTTTGCTTAGTTGTGACAAGACTGTGTGTGTGTTTGTTTGTTTAGTTGTGACAAGACTGTGTGTGTGTTTGTTCGTTTAGTTGTGACAAGACTGTGTGTGTGTTTGTTTTTCAGTTGTGACAAGACTGTGTGTGTGTTTGTTTGCTTAGTTGTGACAAGACTGTGTGTATGTTTGTTTGCTTAGTTGTGACAAGACTGTGTGTGTTTTGTTTGCTTAGTTTGTGACAAGACTGTGTGTGTGTTTGTTTGCTTTTTGTGACAAGACTGTGTGTGTGTTTGTTTGCTTAGTTGTGACAAGACTGTGGTGGTGTTTGTTTAGTTGTGACAAGACTGTGTGTGTTTGTTTGCTTAGTTGTGACAAGACTGTGTGTGTTTTGTTTGTTTAGTTGTGACAAGACTGCATGTGTGTTTGTTTGTTTAGTTGTGACAAGACTGTGTGTGTGTTTGTTGCTTAGTTGTGACAAGACTGTGTGTGTGTTTGTTTGTTTAGTTGTGACAAGACTGTGTGTGTGTTTTGTCTGTTTAGTTATGACAAGACTGTGTTTGTGTTTGTTTGTTTAGTTGTGACAAGACTGTGTGTGTGTTTGTTTGTTTAGTGTGAAAAGACTGTGTGTGTGTTTGTTTGCTTAGTTGTGACAAGACTGTGTGTTGTTTGTTTGCTTAGTTGTGACAAGTCTGTGTTGTGTTTGTTTGTTTAGTTGTGACAAGACTGTGTGTGTGTTTGTTTGCTTAGTTGTGACAAGACTGTGTGTGTGTTTGTTTGCTTAGTTGTGACAAGACTGTGTTGTGTTTGTTTGCTTAGTTGTGACAAGATGTGTGTGTTTGTTTGTTTAGTTGTGACAAGACTGTGCGTGTGTTTGTTTGCTTAGTTGTGACAAGACTGTGTGTGTTTGTTTATTTAGTTGTGACAAGACTCTACTGTGTTCTTGTTTGCTTAGTTGTGGCAAGACTCTGTGTGTTTGTTTGCTTAGTTATGACAAGACGGTGTGTGTTTGTTTGTTTAGTTGTGACAAGACTGTGTGTGTTTTGTTTGTTTAGTTGTGACAAGACGTGTGTGTTTGTTTGTTTAGTTGTGACAAGTCTCTATTGTGTTCTTGTTTCCTTAGTTGTGACAAGACTCTATGTGTTCTTGTTTGTTTCTTTGTTTCTTTTTTTATTTTATTTACAGAACTGCGTATCTCCTGTTTGATTAGTTGCAACAGTTGTTCCTCTCATGGGAGCAGCGTGTTTTATTTATTATCTGTTAGATTTAGCGTTTCTGTGAGATTTTGAAAAGATTTCGATCCATTTTTATGTTGCCACTGCTGCCTGCGAATTGAAACTTATCAACCTGATTCATCGGTAACTGCACTTTCTGCTCCGAATTTTGTTGAACTCATTTCTGTAGCTAATGACTGAAAAAAAAATTAGCATTGTTTGGTCACACTCAATAGAGGCCATCATTTCATTATTTGCTCCCCAGCCATACACGTGAGGTACTCGTATTTAACTAACCGGGCTCAAGTATGCTCAAACCTGGTATCAAAACCTGTGTTCTTGAATCGAAAGATAGCACACTGGCTGCTGAGTTTGTTTTCTACACGCTCTATTAGAACTGCGTCTTACAGGAATTCAATCTAGTGTAGTAAACGGCAATCACTAGTTCAATAGAAGCTTGGTTAGTAACACCTGGCTTTATAGTTCTAATAATATTAGAGATTATAGACTAACGATAGAAAGAAAGAATGAAAGAGAAAGAAAGAAAGAAAGAGAGAGCGAGAGAGAGACACGATAAGAAAGCAAGAAGAGAGAGAGAGTGAAAGAGAGAGAAAGAGAGAGAGAATAAGAAAGAAAGAAACAGACAGAAAGAGAGAGAAAATAAAAAAGAAATAAAGAGAGAGAGAGAAAAAAAAAAGAGGGAAAATAAAGAAAGAAGGAACATAAAAAACTGTCATGTCTCAAGTGTGACGTATAGGAAGTCTGGTTTCAATGCCAACATCTCTCAATGTATTCTTTCAATGATGTGATCAACACTATAACAGTGTCATCGTAAGCTCTCCTAGAAATCTCCAGTAACAATGTAAGACTTAGAGAACATAGAGGACATGGATTGGAATCAAACCTGACTTCTTATCACCAGCAGACCAGTTCAGTAACATTGGCGATGTACAGTAATATATTAACAGTCCATAAATTCTGTGTTAAACTGTCAATACACATAATTCAATAAAAATTAGCAATCGTTCTTTTCTTGTCCTTTCTTTTATCTTTCTCACTGGTACCGAAAAGGTGTCGTGGTTATGTCATTTATCGTTCTTGAGCTGCTCGAACTGTCTGAATTAGTGATTTTTCGTTGTTGTTACATGTCTCTGTCACTGCATCTATCCATCTTCTTCTGGGTCTTCCTCTTGGTCTTTCCCCTTGCATTCTGGAGAAGAAAGCCCTTGATGGTGTTTAGTAAGGGTTCATTCTGACCAGGTGGTCAAACCATTTAAGTTGTTGTTGTTCTATGTATTCTTGGCAGGGTTTTGTTCCTACCAATTTTCTTATGGTTTCATTTGTTATTCAATCTCTTCGTGTGTTGTTTGTTGCTTTTCTCAAGCATCGCATCTCACATGTATTGATCTTTCTTAAATGTGATTTAGACAGGGTCTATGTTTGACTTTCATAGCACAAAGTTTGTATGAAAATGCTATTTATCATTTGTTGTTTAGCTGCCATAGAAATGCTAAAAAAATAGCAATAAAGGCACCAAATACAACATGAAAATCATCACCAGCAAGACAGGAGTCATGAACGTTGTAAAAGAAAACAGAACACCAACATAATTATAAACTGCAGACAATTAAAACAAATGTAGGAATGTAAATACATATGAAGTCTAGTGACAAACGAGATTTTACACCCCACAGAGATATACTCAAAATGTAACAAAGTTTTTCAAATCATTGGGCAGTTATCACCACTATTGTCCAACAAGGAAATAACTCTAGAGGCAAAACGAGCACTCTACAATACAATCTCCATCCCAACGCTGTGCTACCGATGCCAGACCTGGACTCTTGACTCAAGAACAATAAGTAAAATAACCACTACAGTGATGAAATGTGTTGGACGAATGACAGAGATGTCTGAGAGATGAGATCAGAAAAAGAAACTGAAAAAGCTAGGAATAATTCCCGTCATAGAAAAAAAACAAAAACAGGAACAATGGCTTAGCCACATGATAAGACAAAAAGACCAAAACACAAGACAAGGAGCCATTCATAAAAAGTTACAAGAACACCAGATTTTCATTGGTTGACCACAAAGATGGATTGATCTAATGTTAGAAACACTAGAAAACATAACAGTAGCAGAGGCCAAAATAAGAGCAAGAGATCACAAACTACGTCTTCATTCCACGCTGAAAGCCAAGTGAGGACTGAAAGAAGAAGGAATTATGTGATCTTTACAGTCAAGTTGAAATATCCTTTATCATGCGCCCCCCCCCCCCCCCAAACTATGACATTATACACGTATGACTCTCAGCTATGACTCTCTCTATGACTCTCAGCTATGACTCTCAGCTATGACTCTCAGCGTTCTCTTCCTTTGCGTTTCTTCTTCTTAGTGCGATCAAGATTTGCTGTACGTGCAAGGATCACAAAGTGGACTGTGTGTTTGAGGTCTATTACCGTTGAGCCATGTTGTGTTAGTCAACATTTGCTAACTGAGGACAGCAGCAAGGGACAAGGAAATAGCACAGGATTGCTAGCTTCAAATAAAGACAATAATTGTCATGTGTAAAGGGTCGTACACTCATCACGATCACTGGCACTCTCATCAACGGCCAGTAAAATAGGGCTTAGGATCAATCATGACAAGACTAAAGTCATGAAAAGCTTGGTCGTGGAGCGAATTCAAAACAAACGAGGAAATTAGAGAAATCGCCAATTAACCACTAATATCTTCAGTAATCAAGAAAGACGATGGTCATATGTTGGACATGTGATGAGAAGAGATAACAACCAAATACCAAAGCAAGCCCTCATGTGGGAAACAACAGGTAGGGGGAAAGAGGCTGACCCTGAGAGACACTGAGAGGAACATTGATCATAGAGGCAAAGGCAGCAGGAATCGGCTCCCTCAGTGAGATCGAGATGCTGGCTCAGAACAGAGACAAATGGCGCTATTTGATAAAAGATCTTTGAAACGACTGAGACTGCTAGTAAGAAAGTTTCGAAACAGGAAAAGAGTATCTGAGTCTTTGCCCTGTGGGCCGACTACGACTCGATAGGCTGATAGATATAAAGGGTTGTAGCAATGAACTGTTTTTTATTTTAGATTTTGAAGAGAAACCACAGACGGTAACATGTTTGGTTATTATAATCGCAAACGTGTCCGTATATGCAGTTTTCATTTTTACATTTCTTTGTTGTTTCCATATTTTAATGTATTACTGTGGGCATCTATTGTAATATTTTTATCTTAATTACTTGATACTTCCTATGTTCTTCTTTGCATAATAAAGACATTATAAATCAGGGCATATAAAACATGACAACACATTTATTGTTCAATTAATAATTTATTGAAAGCCTAATACAAGCTTCATATATATGTGTATATATATATGTATGCATATATAAACAGGTGTTTACAATTTGTGTAGCCTGTATAAAGTAGAGTAGTACTGTTTACGTGTAAACTAATGAGCCAAGAATTTAAACCTTATTTTAAAGGCCACATGGTCTAGAGGTTAGACTTTGACATGAGGACAAGAAGGTCCCGGGTTCGAATCCAAATCACAGGAAGTGACAATTTTTCAAAAATCGAATCTGTGGTCGCTTCTTGGCTTTATCCCCACTTGGTTTCTGGGTAGTGGGATCTGGTTTCTAGCCCTATTGGATCAGAGCAAAAAAACAAAAACACACACACACACACAAAACAGGAGGACATATTATATATATATATATATATATATATATATATATATATATATATATATATATATATATGCAAATAGGCCGCAAACAAATGTAAAGGCTACAAAGATGAAGTAAAAGAGATTATTTTTATTAATTGTTAAGTGCGGGAAAAAAAGAGTGTCTCTCTCCCACCCCGTTTGCCCATAGCTCCATTTCTGACTGTGAAATTCTTTATGGATTGTTAGCAAGACATCAAACAAGCCTTTGAAAACACAGGAAATAAGCAACGATACGGCTGAAAGACAAACGGACCAACCAGCTGGCTAATCAATTCAGAGAAGATGTATGTTTACAGCACTCGGAAAAATTGACAAATAATCAACAACAGAAAAAAATATGGACCAAAGCAGGATCGAACCCGTACTCAGTGGCACATCGCCTTGTCACGAAAAGCCAAACGCTAGGGAACACTGCCACTCAGCTAACTAAATTGTATTCATTATTATTCTCATTCTCATTATTATTTGTCTCCAACCAGCTGGCTGGACAAATCAAGTCACGTTTTGGGGGTTGTGAGGAAATTAGTGCTATGCAATCACTGGTTTGTATGGCTGTGCCAACACTTGTACAAGTTTGCAATCACTGGTTTGTATGGCTGTGCCAACACTTGTACAAGTTTGCAATCACTGGTTTGTATGGCTGTGCCAACACTTGTACAAGTTTGCAATCACTGGTTTGTATGGCTGTGCCAACACTTGTACAAGTTTGCAATCACTGGTTTGTATGGCTGTGCCAACACTTGTACAAGTTTGCAATCACTGGTTTGTATGGCTGTGCCAACACTTGTACAAGTTTGCAATCACTGGTTTGTATGGCTGTGCCAACACTTGTACAAGTTTGCAATCACTGGTTTGTATGGCTGTGCAAACTTGTACAAGTTTGCAATCACTGGTTTGTATGGCTGTGCCAACACTTGTACAAGTTTGCAATCACTGGTTTGTATGGCTGTGCCAACACTTGTACAAGTTTGCAATCACTGGTTTGTATGGCTGTGCCAACACTTGTACAAGTTTGCAATCACTGGTTTGTATGGCTGTGCCAACACTTGTACAAGTTTGCAATCACGTTCACGACCCACTACAAAGCTCAATGCAACAATTTGTAACAATAGTTTTATTATTTTTCTAATGTAAAAAAAAATGTTGCCGTAAAGTTGAACATTGTTAACAAAGTAGTAGCATTTAAGAGAGTCGCGATAGCTCAGTGGTTAGTGAATTGGACTACGAAGGACTAGGGGTCGGTTTCGGTCCTGATCGACGGCTTCCGAGTTCACCCAGCTTTAAAATGGGTACCGGATTTTTTAAAATGGGAATGTAAAGCGGCATGGGCGTAATACTGACCATATTACCCAAAAATCATGTGTCGAAGGTGTATAAAAATTATGGTCACTATCTATCTATCTATGTACGAGTATCTATGTATTTATCTATCTATCTATCTATCTATCTATCTATCTATCTATCTATCTATCTATCTATCTATCTATCTATCTATCTATCTATCTATCT
>JAVIAB010000106.1:62692075-62777075 GCA_032433765.1 Megaustenia siamemsis | reverse complement strand
TCTTGAAGTATGTGTTCAGCAGTCTGGGGCGCCTGTCCACATGTACAAGTAGTTGATGTACCGATCTTGAATTTTGTATACATGTGACTATGGAGTCGATTGTGTCCTGTTCTGAGGCGTATAATGATAACTTGTTCATATCTATTCATATTATGAAAGGCATCCTGATTTGGGGCTTGTGGTCCTCTGATTGATTTGATTATCTGTTTCTTATGATGGTATGTAACCAGTGTATCTAGTTGTGTGCCTGTTGAATCTTCCTTTGCCAACTGATCTGCTTTCTCATTTCCTGGTATTCCACAGTGGAATGGAATCCACTGCATGGTAACCCTGTGGTGCTGGCAGAGTTTAGTCAATAAGGTCTGCAGATGTGGTAATTTTCTGGATTGTAGTGCCTGGAGTACTGATCTTGCATCTGTCAAAAACACTACAGGCTGTGGGCTAAGATTACTGTTCAGCAGTTTTTCTATTGCCAACTTTATTGCTTGTATTTCTGCATCATAATTGTGACAATATTTCCCTGTTGCTATTTTATTCATATCCCTAGTGTTATTTGGGTATATATGCACCTGGACACCCCCCCCCCATTCTTTACTGCATTCTGTGCTGATCCATCTGTGTACACACAAATCCATAGGTCTTGTGGGTATTCTTCATCCAGGAAACAGAGTTATTGTTTTTCGCTGTAGACTATTTTGTTCCTCTTTGTCAACTATTCCTTTCACTTCTGTCCATATTTGTATTGATAATCCTGATTCTTCTGTCCAGGGAGTCTGTTGTGGTATGGGCAGTAGGGGGCTAACAACTCTTGGCATGTCTGGTGTTTGTCTACAATTTCGTTTGGCTTGGTGGATAAAACTGCTTCTCTTAAGTCGTCCCAATGCAAGATTTTGGAATCGGTCCTTCATTGGATGTCTCGGCATGCATGCACATTTTTCTGCCTGTATCAGTACCTTTGTGTCCCTCCGTTCTCTCAGTGCTAGTATCCTCCACAATTTCTCCATCTCCAATATTGGTGTTGATTTCATTGCTCCTGTGATGACCATAAGTGCCTGGTTTTGTACTTTGTCCAGTTCTTGCAGTGTGGCGTTTGATGCTGAGCACCATGCAGATGATCCATATTCTAAATGTGGGCGTATAGTCTGTTGGTAAACTTTACTGAGTATTTTCCCACTCGCACCCCACGTGGTTCCACACATCTTTCTTAGAATAGCCAATTTCCTCCTTGCTTTATGGTTACGAACACCATATTCCCTATACGCCACTTGGCGTGACGGGGCACTTTACTTTTTTTTTTACTTTACTAGTAGCAATAACGTGATGTTGATGGCACTTTTCTAGGGTTAAGTAGCATTACGACGAAGTAGTTTTAAATTAAGTAGCAGTATGATTATGTAGCATTACGATGAAGTAGCTTTAGATTAAGTAGCATCACGATGAGAAATACACTGCTTACAGTGAAATGTTAAAAGTGAGATAAAAATGATTTTTTTAAACATTATAATAAAGACAAACATTCAACACTTGTGCAAAAATAAATGAACTATTACTGAAAATATGTAGCCTGATATTTATAAAACTGCAAAAAACAGCGAGTGATAGAAGGACTAAGTAAAAAAAAAACGTAAAGAAAGGTATGGTTATATGTTTATAGTATGTAGGATCATATCTTGTGTTTGTCATCCAAACATGTCAATCTATAAATACATCTGTTTAAAACATATTTATTCACTTAATCTCTTCTTACTATTCATTGTTGGACGTCAGTCAACTCAATATCCTCTTTCCCTGAATGCGGGTAGGTTTGATCAGAGGAGACATTGATATCATGAATGACAGTTTTGTCAATTAATCTTGGTGACATCTGTTGAGATCACTAAAACACCCTGAAATTGGTGATAACATGTATTATTGTATCTAAATAATCATTCCTACTGCTTAGTTTATGATATTCAAAATGTGTAAAGTGAATGCTATTTTTGTTGTTCTCTCTATAATTATTGTTATGGTTGAGCCTTCCCTAGAAATTGTTCTGGTTATTGATTCTTTTGGTCTTCCTTATTTTCTTTTACCTGGTGGTCTCCACATGAATGCCTGATGGGGAAGTATTTCTTTTTTCACCACATGACCCATGTATTTCCAATGCCTTTTTATAAAGCTCGACATGTATTCTTATTTAGACTTGCGTCTTGTCAGTTCGCTTGAAATTTATTCTTTCCAGCTTATGTTTGAGAACTTACGTAGACTCTAGAAGAAATGGACACACAAAAGATCTAACAGCATGGTTGAGAGCCATCTCCTAGGGAACAATTAAAGAAGGAAAATAGCGGAGGTAGACAAGGAAACAAATTGATTACAGGGTTAAGTATTTTAACCTATTCAGTAAGGGAAGTGTGGAGAAAGGTTATTAATAATGACACTTCAATGATTTCATAGGCGACCAAGAGATAAATTAGAGCAGGCAGCCAATACACTAATGCCCAATTTGTTATACTTTGCTTGTTTCAGGGAGTTATCGAATTTAATAACAGCTCTAAAGGGCACTGCCCTGACCTTTTATCTTCAACAATTGTGATGGAGGTTAAAATACTTGATAACCTGTTGTTATAAGAGCACGATATGGTATGCACATTTTTGTTCACCGATGTAATGATATAACAGGAGAGCAGGCAGCTGAATGGATAAACGACACTTTTGTTCTTCAAATAAGTGTCAAAAGTTTATTGTTTTCTATTTATGGTCAAGACGCTACTTTTCTATGGTTTGGAAACATGGAGAGAATCAAAAACTGAAAGCAATAGACTCAAGCCTTTCATAAACAGATGCCTGCGATAGCTTCTTAATATTAGAGAGCAAGTGGGGTTTGTAAATGAAAATCTTCGGAAAGAGCTTTCCAGATACCAATAGGAATAGAGATCAAGAAAAGGAAATGGGGATGGAGTGAGACCACAAATTGTAAAGACAACTCAGAAATATTTCAGGACAGTCAATGAAATGAAGTCCACAAGGAACGTGGAAAGCTGGAAGTCCCAAGTAGACCTGCAGAAGAACCGCCAGAATAGAAGCAAAAGTTGTATGATGGACGTGGGCTGAGTTAGAGAAGATAGCACAGAATAAGGGTCTGTTGGCGGATCGTGGTTGTAGTATAGACGTGGGCTTTGAGAATATAACACAGAACAAGGGTCAGTTGGCGGATCGTGGTTGTAGTATGGACGTGGGCTTTGAGAATATAACACAAAACAAGGGTCTGTTGGCGGATCGTGGTTGTAGTATGAACGTGGGCTTTGAGAATACAACACAGAACAAGGGTCAGTTGGCGGATCGTGGTTGTAGTATGAACGTGGGCTTTGAGAATATAACACAGAACAAGGGTCAGTTGGCGGATCGTGGTTGTAATATGAACGTGGGCTTTGAGAATACAACACAGAACAAGGGTCAGTTGGCGGATCGTGGTTGTAATATGAACGTGGGCTTTGAGAATATAACACAAAACAAGTCGTCTGTTGGCAGATCGTAGTTGTAGGATGGACGTCGATTCAGTTAGAGAATATAGCACAGAACAACTGTCTGTTGGTGGATCGTGGTTGTGTGATGGACGTGAGCTCAGTTAGAGAAGATAGCACAAAACACAGTTAGAGAAAATAGCACAGATGCTTTCCTAATATCCTCTGGGTGACTGCAGAAATGGCATAAATACTGCAAGGATATTTTCTAAATTATAAATGATTTAATAACTGCCAGTCAGTGTACAGGAGATAAACATTTTTCTTGGAAAGTAATTTACGAATCTCTCTCTCTCTCTCTCTCTCTCTCTGTATCTCTCGCGTTCTCCCGATTGCTACTAAACGATTATTCTGAGGAATATTCCTGTTCATTTTCTGCCTCTAAAAGGTCGTAAAGTAGATGTGGATGCGTTGTGTTATTTTTTTGTTGTTGACAATATAATTGCAACTGCAGTAAAGCTTTAATATTTGCAACTTTCAGTCAAAAACAAATTTAAAGTTTGTTGTAATGTTCTATTTATAGATGTGTTCCTTTCAATTGTGTCAACGAAGAGAAGTCTGAGATGGATGAAGGCATAGTTTTACACAAACTCATCGGTGCCAAACGTAATTACACTGAAACCAAAACGGGTTGTCCTGCACCAAATGAGTTTGTTAAATGACCTCATATTATACGAAGAATCAAAATTAACAAAACAGCATTTAAAAAAATATATAATTTTAAACATTCATTTTTAAGAAAATAAAAACAAAATTTTCTGACTCGTCATCACATACAAACAAAACAAGTAGTACATTCACTCTTTATCTCTTGTTGAGCATTCACCCGTTAAGTGGTGCAGGATACGATGTATCATTAGTTTATGGTAAAGCTGCAATATCTGTCCTTTCGGCCCGACACATCCTTCTTCAGCTAATCACTTCAGGAAAGATGTATGTTTACAACACTCGGAAAAAAAATCACAAATAATTAACAACAGAAAAAAAAGAGCGATAGATGGATCGAAGCAGAATCGACCCGGTACCCCTCGGCACAGCTGCCACGAGAATCAACTCTAGACCACACGGCTAACTCAGCTACCTAAAAGGACTATCTATTGTTCTTTGTTTTTTTTTCTTCTGTTGTTGAGTATTTGTGATATTTTGCACGTGCTGTAAACATACTTCTTCCCCTGAAATGATTCCCTGGTCTATTGCCTTGGAGGTTTTCTCCTTAATTATATTCATTTATTATTATTTGTCTCTACATCAGTCTTCAGCATGGCTAGATTTTCTTTAAAACAATTTTTTTCCGGAGCAGCGGCAATTTGTGGATTACTCTTTACCATTTGTAACTGCCAAGGGTTCCTTAGTGTGTACCAGTCACACCACGGGATCTCCTGATTTTCGCCATTATCTGAACAGGGTTGACATCAGATCTCACAACCCGGAGACCAGTGGAGGATAAAGCCACAA
Organism: Megaustenia siamemsis; assembly: GCA_032433765.1. NCBI lineage: Eukaryota > Metazoa > Mollusca > Gastropoda > Stylommatophora > Ariophantidae > Megaustenia > Megaustenia siamemsis. The sequence continues at coordinate 62,772,117 of JAVIAB010000106.1, read as the reverse complement.
AGAAACCAGAGATTCGAAGTGAAAAGTGTCCATAGCCTGTGGCGAGATTCAAACCAAGGACTCGCGTGTCCAGAGGCCAACATCTTACTTCTAGACCAGCCCACGTACATCCACTAAACTACCACCTCTAGACCAGCCCACGTACATTCACTAAACTACTACCTCTAGACCAGCCCATGTACATTCACTAAACTACCACCTCTAGACCAGCCCATGTACATTCACTAAACTACCACCTCTAGATCAGCCCATGTACATTCACTAAACTACCACCTCTAGACCAGCCCATGTTCATTCACTAAACTACCACCTCTAGACCAGCCCATGTTCATTCACTAAACTACCACCTCTAGACCAGCCCATGTACATTCACTAAACTACCACCTCTAGACCAGCCCATGTACATTCACTAAACTACCACCTCTAGACCAGCCCATGTACATTCACTAAACTACCACCTCTAGACCAGCCCATGTACATTCACTAAACTACAGTACCAAACAATGAAGTTTGTGCAGCACGAAAACAAGCAAGTCAAACTTACAGGCACTATATCAAGTCTGGTGTTTAGAAAGCGGATGCTTCCAGTTACAGGAAGATCTAGGCCCTGACTGCCGAAACCTAGAAAAAAACAAATTGGTATTTTAAAAAAAAACATGTGTATGCATATTTTCAGGTTGATATTATCTGATATGGTTTTATTAGTACTGTTCTTAACCGGGGACTTTTAGTAGAAACTGAATTGTTATTTGCTGTGTACTAATGCTTTATATTAATCTATTACACTGGATTTGCAAGAAAGATATGTCAGGTTGAGTTCACACACCTATATGAAGATATTAATTAGTGAGTGAGAAAAGGTAAATCACTACATGGTCTATCTTTAGATGAAGAGATGTCTGAAGCATGACAATGTTTATGCTTTTAAACAAGCTATTGATAACATTTCTGAATATGGAAATATCTTATGCAACAAATCTATGTTAATAGAAATGAGAAAGAGAGTTCATCGGTGATATATAGAACCAATTGTGACCTATGGAAGGGAATAGGCAAATAGTTGCGATTCTTCATACCTTGGAGTGTTTAACACTCCCCACCACTGGCTCCTGACCTATGGAAGCCAATCATGGACAGTTGACAAACAAATGAAAAGACGATTAGAGGCCACAGAGATGAGATTTCTCAGAAGAATGTTGAAATTTCCCTGGACAGCTAAAAAGATCAATGAGGAAGTTCTCAAAGAGGCCAACACAAAAAGACAGCTCCTAAAAAAACATCAGAAAGAAACAATCAACATTTTTCGGGCACATCATGAGAAGAGGAAAATTGGAATACTTGGTTACAACTGGCAAAATAAAAGGAAAGAGAGATCGCGTACGACAAAGAGAGAAAATACTGGATAGCTTGGTGTCATGGCATGGAAAACAGTCAACAACAGAACTGATACTATGCACTGTAGAGAGAAGATTGTGGAAGGACATGATCGCCTACGCCAACCGGTATGGCACATGATGATGATGATCGATAACATTGAATATAAATACTTTATCTGCAGGTCGCCTTTGGTATCTTGACAGGTGGTTGGTAGCAAGCAATTATAATATGTCAACTGTTTGGTAATATATCAGTGGCTTATGTTGGGTGCTGTTTTGCTGAACAGTCTCTCACGTAGCTAAATCTGTCATTATTGGATAGACAGATCTGAACGAGATGCATCTGTGGTCCTCATATTCTTTCCCTTGCGCCTTTTCACTTGTGGTTATGACATCACCGCTACCTCGAATGTTGATGTGCCGTTTTTTATTTTTGTTATCCATGTACTACGATCTGACACCAGATTTTCTCATTTTCTTTTTTTCCGACTGAATTCTCTCAAGAAAGCCCTGCCAACATCCTTAAATCCCATCATTGGCCGCCCTTTGTTCTCTTTCCGTCCCTAAGTTCTTCGTTCAACAATTGTTTGGGAACATTAATTTTGTCCATTTTCATTTGACTCAACCATCTTAATCCATGACTCCTGGGTGTTGCCATGATGGATGGGGTTTTGCTGGTTACAACACGTTAGACTTGGTTACTTTGTGCTGCCATTTGATGTTCATTGTGGAGGCTACACACGTGACAGCTGTTTCATCTTCTCTCCTGCCCTATACGAGCAGTTCAAGTTTCGGGTCCTTACAGAATTGTGCCACGTACAGAAATTTAATAAATTAGAATCTTTGTCCCCGGTGTTAGTTCTGTGCTTATCATTTCTCTCTATGTCTACATTTTCCGAAAGTTGAAACTGCTTTTCTGATTGGGGTGTTTATCTCTTCTTCGAGTGAAGTAGTGGTTGCAACGGCAGAGGCGAGGTAGGTGAACAAAGAATTAAAGGGGCGTATTATTGCGGGTATGAGGACGCCCTGTTGGAGCACAACATAATTCTAGACACTTATTGACAAAAAGAAGAGAAAGGTCACACGCTCTAGCTAGGTTGTCAATCACACTTTTTGAAAAATAAACATACGAGAATACAATCAATCTTGAACTATATGCAAAGACAACAAATAAAATGGTTTATCCAATGAAGAGAATACTTTCTTATCCCATACCATACAAAGCATATACAGAATGAGGAAAGGGGTATCAAAACTTGAGACAGACTCGACGCGGGGTGGAGTGTCAGTAACAGGGAAACTCTGTAACAGCGTGAAATGGCGATGGTGAAGAGTGCACAGAGATGGAGCTAGAACTTTGACTCTCTTTCAGTATATATAAGAGTCTACAACATGGCAAAGATAGCACTGTTAACAACAATACATCAGAAATGACATTCAACACTTGGTCAAATCTAAAGACTCAAACTTGGTTTATTCTTCAATTAACAAGCGCATATAGCTCACATCATGTATACAGATTACTAGTAACACGCGCATGTAGGTCACATCATGTATAAAGATTACTGGTAACAATTGCATATGGGTGACATCATGTATAAAGATTAACAAGAACATATGGGTCACATCATGTATAAAGATTAACAAAATATATGGGTCACATCATGTATAAAGATTAACAAGAACATATGGGTGACATCATGTATAAAGATTAACAAGAACATATGGGTCACATCATGTATAAAGATTAACAAGAACATATGGGTGACATCATGTATAAAGATTAACAAGAACATATGGGTGACATCATGTATAAAGATTAACAAGAACATATGGGTCACATCATGTATAACGATTAGCAAGAACATATGGGTGACATCATGTATAAAGAATAACAAGAACATATGGGTCGCATCATGTATAAAGATTAGCAAGAACATATGGTCACATTATGTATAAAGAATAACAAGAACATATGGGTCGCATCATGTATAAAGATTAACAAGAACATATGGGTCACATCATGTATAAAGAATAACAAGAACATATGGGTGACATCATGTATAAAGATTAACAAGAACATATGGGTCACATCATGTATAAAGAATAACAAGACCATATGGGTCACATCATGTATAAAGATTAACAAGAACATATGGGTCACATCATGTATAAAGATTAACAAGAACATATGGGTCACATCATGTATAAAGATTAACAAGAACATATGGGTCACATCATGTATAAAGAATAACAAGAACATATGGGTCACATCATGTATAAAGATTAACAAGAACATATGGGTCACATCATGTATAAAGATTAACAAGAACATATGGGTCACATCATGTATAAAGATTAACAAGAACATATGGGTGACATCATGTATAAAGAATAACAAGAACATATGGGTGACATCATGTATAAAGATTAACAAGAACATATGGGTGACATCATGTATAAAGATTAACAAGAACATATGGGTCACATCATGTATAAAGATTAACAAGAACATATGGGTGACATCATGTATAAAGATTAACAAGAACATATGGGTCACATCATGTATAAAGATTAACAAGAACATATGGGTGATATCATGTATAAAGATTACTAGCAACAAGAGCACAATTAACAATGAGATAGCACAACTCACTGTTCAGTCCTGGGATAATCGTGTCATCAAAGGTCATGCGCAACAGAGACTTGAGTTCTTGTTGCTGTGGATAATAAACGTAATAAATTAACGTAACTCTCAGTGTTCTACAAAATACCTTTTCCTCATGATTTAGCTTTGTATAATATAGGACCAATGCATCTGGTACTGAAAGTGTTTAATACAGACTATTTCTTGATTACACAAAAAACATATCAGACAGCACATGGAAATTAGTGAATAATTATTTTAATGAAGCAGAAATTTTGCTTTTTGGATTTAGCCTGGACAGAGATATTGATTTTTTTTAACTTTGAGTGACTGTTTGCATCGCTGAATAATATTTTACCCATAACCAAAAGAAATCTTACCCAAGACTTAAGAACAAGAGAAAAAAAAGCCACTACCGAGATTAATTGTGTTCTATGAGTGACAGGAAACAGTTTGAGATAAGAGATCAAAATGCGTAATTTAGAAAAAAAGATAGGAATAATTCCTGCTAAAGAAAACACAAAGAAACAACAGATGAAATGGTTAACCATATTATAAAACAGAAAGACAAATAGGAAGACCAAAAAGTTGTTGGAGAAGAAATATGAATGCAGAGATGAAGATGATGGGGAAAGCATGGAATGATCTTAAAAGAATGGCACGAAACAGAATGGCTTGGAAGGTGTCTGTTGAAGACATATGCTCCACAGGGAGTTGAAAGGAAGAAGACGAAGACAAAAAGACGAAATCACAACACAACGAGCCTTTAATAAATGTTATGATCAGTCTCAAGGGTCGAGCACAAAAGAAATTAATGGGATATTAGAAATACGAACAAAATATAACAGGATGAGATGCCAACGGAAGAGAAAAAGATCGTAAACTATATCTCCCGAGAACGCTGAAAAGAAATGAGGAAAGAAAGAAGAGAAATAATAAATAAATCTTGCAGTATGTGTGGTTGAAAATGCTCGAGTGTACATTTTTATCAATTTATAATCTGTGGGAGTGGTTATAATTTAGAGTAGTAAAAAGTAAACTAAAGAGCTCCCGTCACGCCAAGTGGCGTATAGGGAATATGGTGTTAGTGACCATAAATTTTACAGACCTTCAGCACATGATTTTTGAGGTAATGTGATCGTATTACGCCCGCACCGCTTTAGTTTCCCAGAAAAAAAATAATCCGGTACCCATTAAAGGCTGGGTGAATCCGGAGGCCGTCTGTTGGGTTCGAACCCTACCTCTTGTCCTTTGTAGTCCAGTACACTAACCACTGAGCTATCGCGGCTCCCTTATTATCATCATCATGTGCCATACCGGCTGGCGTAGGTGATCATGTCCTTCCACAATCTTCTATCTACAGTGCATCGTATCAGTTCTGTTGTTGAATGTTTTCCATGCCATGACACCAAGCTATCCAGTAATTTCTCACTTTGTCGTCCGCGATCTCTCTTTCCTTCTATTTTGCCAGTAGTAACCAAGTATTCCAACTTTCCTCCTCTCATGATGTGCCCGAAAAATGTTGATTGCTTCTTTCTGATGTTTTCTAAGAGCTCCCTTTTTGTGTTGGCCTCTTTGGGAACTTCCTTATTGGTCCTTTTAGCTGTTCAGGGAACTTTTAACATTCTTCTGAGAAATCCCATCTCTGTGGCCTCTAATCGTCTTTTCATTTGTTTGTCCACTGCCCATGATTCGCTTCCATAGTTCAGAATTGGTTCTATATAGCGCCGATGAACTCTCTTTCTCATTTCTATTGACATAGATTTGTTGCATAAGATATTTTACCATTTTCTGAAATGCTATTTTGGCCTGAGCTATTCAACTTTTTATTTCTGTGGTGCATCTCCCATCTGATGTTATTATTGTGCCCATATATTTGAAACGTTGCACTTGTCTCAGATTTGTATCGCGGCTCCCTACTATACAAATATAGAATAGATTATTTGAGCCATTCCAAGTTTTCTATGGCAAAAATTGATAAAAAAATGTGTCATCCTTTGAATATAAAAGATACCTAAAGAGCCTAAAGGAATTAGTTGCTTTAATGAGCAAGCCTGGCTAAAATGCTATTTATAAACCTCCAAAATCACTCCAAAATTACTCATTGGGACTGATGAGACTTCAAAACGACAACAAATTGAAATGTCACTGAAGGCAAATTTGCTGACGGTCACATAAAACCATGTGACTACAGGGGACCACAGGTAGGAAAGAAAAGGTCAGGTCCAGTATCAACTGTCCTGCATATCGTAACAGGTGAATGTGGAGGCTGGGGTCAAGTTCTCTGCCGGTACTATGGAGTTCGCGCATTAGATCTCAAGCCATCTTCAGTGTATGTGACGGGCATGCTTCTTATTGAGGAGCATGTTGAGGATGGCATCTCAGCACTATGGTGTTGTCCATTTTTTTTGCTCGTTCGGCAGGTTTTACTTCTGTCGAAGTCCTTAGAGACAAGGGACCGAACTGTGCGTGTCAATCCGTTTTTCCCCTCGGTACCATGGGCAGAGTGTTCCCTTGACGCACAGGCACGAATCTTCTTCTTTGGAGGTGATACTGTCAATTTTTTAAGTATCAGCTTTTACTGTTTTAACTGTCTGTAGAATACTATTAGCCATAACATTGGACTCTCTCCTGCGTATTAAAACTGAAGAGCGAAGTCAAATATTACAAGAGAGGAGCTGAATTTAAATGGTGAGGTGAAAATAATTAAATGAAAAAAAAACTGTTTAATGAAATAAAAAATAAATAATTTAATTAAAAACAAAACAAAACAGAGTAAATAAACAGGATACTGTTGTACTTACTTTGATGTCTCCAATCTCAGACCTCTGAATGTTGAAATCAAAACTGGTAATGGAAGTACAACACATTTATTGTCTCATTATCAATGGTTTATGGAGAGTATCTAAACTATTATTGTAATACAACAAGTTTATAAAACATTATTTTACACATGACAAATGTTAATTGTACTTAAAGAAAATGATTAATACAAAACTAACACTCAGGACAACAATTCTAATTATTTAGAGATGACGTTAAAATCAGAAGACAAAAACACAAGAGAAAGAAGATGAGGTCAGGCAGCACAAATGCACATTGTTCACTCTGTAATCAGATTTTTCAATCAAATATCAGCAGAAACAGCCAACAGAGAAGTGGCTCAGTAAATCAGTATCCAGCTTAAAATATTACAAAACAACAAATAAATTATGATTGCTTGCTACCAATCGGTTGTCAAGATGCCAAAGGCAATTTAAACGCAGATTATAGAATGCAAAGTTTGAAAAACAAATTGTACACAAAATTTATTTGTAATTCATAAATCCTGAGCACAAAATAATCTTGTCCACAATGCTTTATATCAAATGTGTTATTTCAAAATGTTTATTGCAGGTTAAACGTATTAACATTCTTAAGAAGGAAAGATAACAATTTTTTTTTGGTTTAACCATGAATCAGTTTGCTCTAGTACATGAGACATGTCTTATCAATTATATGGTCATTTCCTTGATTCATAAATTTTTTAAAAATTTATTGTGGTTTTCCATTTTATTTCATTACATGAAAATTAAGCATGCATGCTCTTCACGATTTCCATAATGATATGGGAGATAACTGGTGTAACGATGTCCTTAACAAGTAAATCAATTCAGGGGAAGAGGTATGTTTACAACACTCGGAATGAAATCACAAATAATCAACAACAGTAACTAATCTTTAGCCTTAATTAGTACACTGCAGTTTTTCTTGTTGCTTTCAGTAACACTTACATTTTCAGATTTCAGTAATCACTGTGTCATGTTTAAGGAACCGAATAAAGCAGCCAATTTTGGACTCTAGCATGGAGCTAATCTGTAAGCTGCTGGACCCATTAATGTGCACATACTTCATCCTTTGTTAAAAATGAATGCCCTTATAGGTTTTCCTGGAGAGCTGTGATATTAACTTTAACAACAAATGCACTTGTACTTATCAGCTGATTTATTACCTCTATGCCAGTTATTATGATAATATGTTGTTTGTCAAAAAATTGGACAATTTTGGAATTGGTCAATTCCAAAAAGGTTATCAGGGAACAAATCGATAAAAAAAAATCCCCACAAAAGACCCCATAGATGGGCATAAACAGACAACTAAAGCAGTGAGTTACCTAGAACTAACAATGGTTGCAAACAGCTTCTCATCAACAACTTTTGGCTCGATCGTCACCAACAAATCCTGAGAATGTAAACACATGAGCACATTTAGCTACAGGAAACATGTTTTCTCAATTTATACATTAGTGGTGTCTAAAGTAGTCAACAGATATAACTCTTTGATTTGAAAGTAACAATACTACTTTTTACCTATACAAAGTTGTAGTTATGACAAAGTCAAATTCTGCAAATTTATTGTTTATAATGAGGCATTGACTGAACCCACAGCTGTTTAATAACCATTTTTTAGTCACTTTTATTAGTAAATTTGAGAATAAAGGAGAGTTATTGTTGTTACCTCCACAAATTAAAATGGAGTCTCAATGGCTGAGTGGTTAACCTGGTTCCATTCCTAGTCTTTCTCTTAACTCTTCGTTTCTGATTTTATATCTCAGGCTGTTTCCTGTCATGCGTATGACACACTTTATTTCTGTGGTGGTAATTTTTCTAACAGTTCTTGAGTCGAAGATCCATGTCTGGCAGTGGCGGCACAACGTTGGGATAGAGGTAGTCTTTTAAATAGCTCGCTTCGCTTCTAACAAAACTTCTTTGTTAAACAGTGGCGGTGAAATCTGCCCAATAACTAGACACACTTTGTTACATCTTGAGTCTATTTCTGTTGCTTCCATGTTGTTATATGTCTGTGTGCTGCCTAAGTATTTACAATTTCTTCAATTAATTTAGGATTTGTTTTGATATCGTCATTACTTCTGTCTTGTTTATGTTGATTTTCAAATTATGTTGTTCCTGACTCTATTAAGCCAGTCTACGCGATCTTACATGTTTTCCAATTTCGTGGTATTTAGAGCATCCAGTATTTAAATTAAAATTCTATTTATTCAAATTTATTGATAGTTTCCCTTGATCAGAGATTAAGTAAAAGAAAGAAAAATACCATATTTATAATATTATTATACAATCGTATAATGAGTAGTAATAGTATTGTTATTATTATAATAAGCCTATGTTATTTTGCCTATTTAATTCGGATACTTTTCTAACAATTTCCTCTTCTTTTGTTATTAGTTGGCCTCCTTTTTAAAATTTATTATAGAATAAGTTGGCGAAATAGACGATACAGGTCAACCAGTCGTCGTTGAAATTGGTGGGATAGACAATACAGGTGAACCAGTCGTCGTTGAAATTGGTGGGATAGACAATACAGGTCAACCAATCGTCGTTGAAATTGGTAGGGTGATTAATTGGTGGATTAGACGATAGAGGTCAACTAATCGTCGTTGAAATTGGTTGAATAGACGATAGAGGTCAACTAATCGTCGTTGAAATTGGTTGGATAGACGATAGAGGTCAACTAATCGTCGTTGAAATTGTTTGGATAGACGATAGAGGTCAACTAATCGTCGTTGAAATTGGTTGGATAGACGATAGAGGTCAACCAATCGTCGTTGAAATTAACAGGATAGACGATACAGGTCAACCAATCGCCTTGGAGGTTGACAAGACGAAATTGTTCCACTGAAATCATGAAAGGGGCCAATGGGGTGAGTGCCACTGGATATTTCCTGGAATAGAAAAGAATTTGGGCAAATGCGTTATAGTAGAAGTATCAGATCGCTCTGAGGCTACATTCAGAAGAGCGATAATTGCTCAGATTTTGCCTCGAAGCCACATTATTTCCGACGGCTGGTCTGCATATGCCAATATGAACAAAATTCCAGATGGCATTATACCCGCGCTACAATCCTACATCAGGAGAATTTTGTTGACTCAGATGATGTCGAAATATTACCAAAAGATATTGAAATCTTTTGGTAATATGATGCGGGCCAAAAGAAAATTAAAGAGACAGTTCGGAACTAGCCGTCCCATGTTTTGATCATTTCTACACGAGTTGGTTCTCAGAAATGAAAGTAAACACAAGGAAACGTCATTGAGACAATCATGTTTTCATTATTTCTACACGAGTTCGCTTTCAGAAATGAAATCAGACACAAGGAAACGTCATAGGGACAATCATGTTTTCATCATTTCTACAGGCGCTCGCTTTCATAAATGAAATCAGACATTAGAAAACGTCATAGGGACAATCATTACAGGAATTACAGAGTGTTGTCCTGTGTAAGATGGTATGTACTGTTTTAAACCTGTATGTTCTTTAATCCAAGCAAGAGTTAAGTATAGATCTAATTATTTTGTGATCATTAGGACATGCATACTTAGAACAAACACCTGTGATATAATAGAGAGTCACTATCTCTGAGTAGCAAATCTTTAATGTCAATGGGAGTCGGCTACCCTCCCTTCTCTCTAGAGTCAATCTTTAATGCGGAGATGACACAACATGATAATAATGATCAACTGGACTACAAGATCGTGAAAATTAGAGAACCATCGAATAAAACGCAAACCATTGTTACTGGTCAAGTGAACGTTTCTCTTCGGACTGAAATAATTTATGTAATTAAACTCGTAAATTACTAATAACTTACTTGTTATTATTATAACTAACTTAACTTATATGATCTAATGACATGACATTCATTTTCATGACTTTTAATTGTCAGAATATAATAAATAATGATCTGCTACTAGATCCACATGAATCTTTACCAAAGTGATTTGAGAAGAGATGGTGTCCCAGCCTGTGCCAGATCCACAATCTCCACATCTCCAGCCACGGATATCGTCAAGTTCTGGTTGTCGAAGTTCACGTTTGGTGTTGAAGTTGAACTCAAACGGAGCTCGTAATTTGAACCGGAAATTGAATTCCCAGACTGCAATGTAATTTAAAAATTAATTTGCAGACAACAATATGGAACTATCGAACCATTTAGTTACAATTTTGCATAGCATCTGAATAAACAGAATATAAATATCTATTGTAAAGTCAAAAATATGTACTATATACAGCATTTGGAGTACCATACATGGAACTCAAAAAGGTAAAAAAAAAAAAAATTAAAGTACCCCCGTCACGGCAAGTAGCGTATAGGGAATATGGTGTTAGTGACCATACATTTTACAGACCTTCGGTACATGATTTTTGTGGAAATGTGGTCGGTATTACGCCCGTGCAGCTTCATTTTCCCATAAAAAATCCGATACCCATTAAAGGCTGGGTGAACCCGGAAGCCGTCGGTTGGGATCGAACCCTACCCCTTGTCCTTTGTAGTACAGTTCACTAACCACTGAGCTATCGCGGCTCCAACTCAAAAAGGTACTCGCATGAAAATAATTGTTTTATGAGCATTTAGAGCAGGTATAATCAATAATAGAGTCGCGATAGCTCAGTGGTTAGTGAACTGGACTACAAAGGACAAGAGGTAGGGTTCGATCATGATAGACGGCTTCCGGGTTCACCCAGCCTTTAATGGGTACCGGATTATTTGGGTGAGAAACTAAAGATGCACGGGCGTAATATCGACTACATTACCCCAAAAATCATGTGCAAAAGGTCTATAAAAATTATGGCCACTAACACCATATTCCCTATGCGCCACTTAGGGTGACGGGGCACTTTACTTTTTTTTTAAACTGTGTAGTCAATAATAATATTTACCGGCGCGTTCCTAGGTTGAGGCCGTGTTTACGTTTTGTTTTGCGTGGTCCGCTGGGCGTAGTGCTGGCAAACTTACCCTGAGACTCGCTTAGGGGCAACCAAATGAGGGGAGTCATTCCTGTTGTAGGAGCTCATATGCAAGGAAAACGATATCGCGAATGAGGGGAGAAGATAGAGAGAGTTTGGTGTCTTGGCACGGTAAACGGTCAACAGCAGAGTTGGTATGATCCACTGATGACATAGATTTATAGGGGGGTGGGGGGCATGATCGCCTACGCCGACGGATATGGTAATGAAGAAAATGTAGAAGTGTGTAGATTGTAAAATGAATAATTCAATGTTTAACTAAAACTGTAATAATAATGATTGTATAACTAAGACATGATTATAATGTAAATGATCATAGCAGACTCAGCTAACCTGCGAGATGTTGCCAAGAGCTGGATTGTCACCCAGAATCTGTTGGTTACAACAAAATATAAATATAAAAGTATCAAATATATTAATAGATTATTGTCAAGAATGTTTAATAAAATAATGACACAGTATTAAATAACAACATAACTTCATCATTATTTAATTTGGATTTATACTAAATATTTATATTTTACGTCCCTTCGATCAAAGGGCAGCAACTGTTAATATTCACATTATTATTTTGTGTAATCTTTTTGACCATGAACATAGTTACATCAATGGCGTATATTCTATTTTTGGGTCTGGGCTACCGCTGACATAATAAATGAAAACATACATTATATTCAGCAGGCTAGCATAAAGTAATATTTTCTAATGACATCACTACATTTTAAATTACTTACTTATTTATGTTAATTATATCGGTCTTGTTTGGGACGAAAATGTCGTGATGACTTTGTCATTGAAAGTACTGTTGGGTTGGTTTCTAAGTTTCTGAGGGAATGATTTCTCAATGGACATGAATGCCAAACCAGATAAACGTTCTTGTGTCTGAGTTGAGCGACAATAAGATTTGATTCTCTTGAGAGCAGAACAAGTTCTTTCTACAGATGCTGATGCGCATAACGTAGTTATAAATAGCTAAGGAAGTTCCGGTGATGAGACATAGTTTCAGTTTCACTTTTTGACGATTCTGATTGGCTAGAGCTAAAAATAACCCACGAAACCGTATTAGTGTAGAGGTTTCTTTGCCTTATAATTTTGACGGGCATTTTTTAATGTCAACGTCGTTAATACAAGGTTCGGATAGAGGAAAAATGTACCGCTGTCTGCTATATGTTTCAATGTAGAATAGTTATAACATTCACAAACGTTATAGTATAAAGTAAAGTACCACCGTCACGCCAAGTGGCGTATAGGGAAATATGGTGTTAATGACCCTATATTTTACAGACCTTCAGTACATGATTTTTGAGTAATGTTGTCGGTATTACGCCCGTGCTGATTTACTTTCCCAGAAAAAAATCCGGTACCCATTTAAAGCTGAGTGAATCCGGAAGCCGCCGGTTGGGATCGAACCCTACCCCTTGTCCTTTGTAGTCCAGTTCACTAACCACTGAGCTATCGCGGCTCCCAAACGTTATAGTGGCCAGAGGAAAACCTTGCTTTAATAAATGCAAATCAAAGCAAATAAATCATATTGGCCTACGAAATGTGCAATAGAATATTAGAAAATTTGTAATATAATTATTTTAAAAAATATAATAAATTATCATTTCCTTTTGTATTTCGTTAATATGTTCAGGCTACCGGCGGTAGCTGCGGTATCATAGAGAATGCGCCACTGAGTTACATAAATAGATGCCAACGCCGTAATGATTATTCTATTGTTGTTTTTGTTGTTAGGATCATCATCACTGCACACTGAACGAATCCATAGGTGCTCCGATATCCCCCACGAGAATCTCGACAAAATCCGAAGATAAATCCTGGCCCACGTGCACGAACTCCGTGACACAGACTGAGATCCACGGTGTGGGTAGGTTTCTGCTGACAATTTTGCCCGGGAAGCGGCCATATTTTTGGCCTACTCTTTTCGATTTCAACTGTCAAGAGTTCCTTACCCTGTGCGAGTGCACACGGGACCTCCTGTTTACTGCCGCTATCCGAGAGGGCCAGACATCGGATCTCATTACCCCCGAGATCTGGGGGAGGGTAACGTCATAAAGGAAACCACGGATTAATTTGTTCTAGTTTTGTAAAATTCACCATTATCGCTTCTGGTGGGTTTCGAACCCTGTTCTGTCCTGAACCCCACGTCGCACCCCTAGGTCTCTCCCCCCACTCGCCCCCCCCCCCCCCCCGCCCCCCCAAAGAAAAAAAATTATAAGATAGGTTTTTGTAAAAGGTTAAACTTACTGAATTAGCAAGTTGAGGTAATGGTGTGTTAAGAACCATCACTGCACTTTAAACCAACTATATTTGTTTCTTTCTTATATCAATCGTTCGTAAGGATGCAATGACTAACTGTAGTACGGTGTTGGTTGATAACTCCTTCCTTCAGTCAATAATATAATTCAGCGCTGGCAGCATTAGTCTTCATTCCCAGCTCATATAGCTACCCATTTCTCTGAGTTGTTAATAATATCTGCCGTGTCCATTGGCTGTTCATGTGATATGGTCGCTGAAACTGCTAATCTATCTGCTCTTTGTCCTCAACACCAGCGCGACTCGGGACAAACAAGAGATCTCTGTATGCCATTGCATGTGATTATAACCTTTTTTGGCTTCATGGGCCAAGCCCATAAAGCCACGTAACTGACATACATGAATGTAATCTTGTAACTACAATCAGATAAATGCTGTCCTATATATAATCATCTTCTATTTTTTTTTTTTTCGTTCGCCAGCTTTTACCTCTGACGAAGTCCCTAGAGACAAGGAACTGAATTTTGCGTGTTAATCCATTTTTCCCTGGCAGCCGTGTACACAGGGGTCCCTCGCCGCACAGACTGGTAACTCCGACTTCGGAAGTACTCATATTTTTTTTCCGTCGATGCGTAATTGACCTTTCAAGCCGGGTCTCGCTGCTGAGACCAGGGTGGTTGCCGCAGAGAGAAATTACAAATAAAAATCCCAACCGGTGCAGCCGGGATTTGAACCCACAACCTTTCTGTCTCGAGGCTCTGTCTCAGATAGAGACAGAACTACAGATACAGACAGAGTGACAGATAGACACAGTGACAGACAGAGACAAAACGAGAGATAAAGACAGAGCGACAGATAGAGACAGAGCGACAGATAAAGACAGAGCGACATATAAAGACAGAGCGACAGATAGAGACAGAGCGACAGATAAAGACAGAGCGCCATATAGAGACAGAGCGACAGATAGAGACAGAGCGATAGACAGAGTAAAATTGTACTCAATGGTTATCAACCGTCGATGTGGTGACAGTGCCCAATGAATACTATTTTTTACGATAATTCCCAATTTCTGAGGTCTGTCGGGGTGGAGATGGGGGGGGGGGGAGGACTTATACGACCAGAGATTAAAGACCTGTAGTCAGTTCAGTCGTCACAAGGTTTTACGATTTTTAGTTTTTAATTACCCCTCCCCCCCCCCCTCAACACCTCCACCCTCCACCCCGTTGTAGAAAAAATAAAATGAAAAATCGTTTCCTCCTACCAGGATTCGAGCCCGCAAATAAATGAAGGATCCTTTTAATAGTGAAACTCTAGAAAATCTTAGGATTGTCATTTCTGAGAAGGTCACTAAAAATTGCTTATCAAATGAAAGAAAATGTTATAAAAACAGGAAAATATCATTATGAAAGTACTGAGAAATCAAACTAAGAAATAAAAGGATAGCCAAATTGATACGCAGATCACAGTTTTAAAACGGATATGATTTGAAAACCCTCTAGAAGAAACAAAAAGCGAGGGTACAAGAAGCAGATGATGATAAAATAGGAGGAAGGAGGCTAGGAGGTCTGAAAGTAAGGCGTCAATCTCTGGGTAGGAAGTGTCCTGATTCGATTCCCACTACAGGCGGCTGGAAATGTTATGTTCCAATCCGTGAATTTTTCTTGGCTTTTACCTTACCCGTTCTCTGGTTAGTGAGATCCGATGTCTAGATTTCTCGGATAAAAACGAAAAACAAGAGGTCCCATGTTTTCCGTACGCAAACTTTTTATCGACGCAACAGAAGAGATTTCAGAGACAAAATTGTTCATTGTTTTAAGAATCAATCTATATATTTATATTTATCTAACATATAACATATTATATATGAATGTTTAGATAATTGAACAATATCAAGATGATAAAGTCATTTTAAAAAATATGGTTTGATGGCGTTCACACTAATCAAATTGAGCGTGACGCACTGTGCGGAGAAACATACGGAAAGAGTTAAAGAGGCCTTGGCAGTTAACAGTTGAAAAGATTAGGCCAAATAGGATATGGGCCAAAAAAAAAAAAAAAAAAAAAGCAGTCAAGATAAAAATATATGCAAACACCCCTTCTGTTTTCCAGGTCTTCGCCGATGCTACATAGGTCCTGCATCTAAGCTCAAACCATCTTCAGTGCCTTCGCTAGAGTTTTCAAGGCGGTGCTGCACGCTGGGTGGAAGTACTGGGGAAAGAATCTGAGCACTGGGGTTGTGTGCGCAATGAAAATGTTTTGCCGATTAAACTAAAACTAAATTAAAACTAAACTAAAACTAAACTAAACTAAACTAAAACTAAACTAAAACTAAACTAACTACAACTAAACTAAAACAAAACTAAAACTAAAACTAAACTAAAACTAAACTAAAACTAAACTAAAACTGAACTAAAACAAAACTAAAACTAAAACTAAACTAAAACACGAGATAGTTTAGATTTCCAACGTTATTGATAAAACACAGAAAATACCATAGGTTATGTTCTATTCAAATGACACGTTATAAACTTGTAATATTTGTGACATATGTATCTTAATATAATTGAGTACTTGCATCAAATGAGTATGTACTTAAATTAACATTGTTATTGAACGCTTACCTTATTAATGTTTAAGTTGTACTTTAGCCATCCGTTCTGATGTGCCGCGAACGTGTACGTTTTCAAAGCGTATTCTGTTATCATTATTTGCAACATTTTACTATCATCACTCGGGGTTGAAATCACAGGAGATGAATAAGGGCACACTTGGTGATTATCTCTCCAGTATATCTCTCCCTATTTGAGTAACAAATGTAAAAAGTATCCACAAAATACTCTTATACAAGGGTTCCCAAACTGGTAACACATTCGGCTGCCCTTCCCAGCTGATCATATACCTACATATATATATATATATATATATATATATATACGTCCTCATGGCAGTTACCATCGTATAAGACGGGTAGACTCTGATTCTTGTATTTATTTTTTGTAGGTTACATTTTTTTAGGTACAGAAATAAAGTTCCGTAACAATAAATATAACGACATAATTTACCTATTTAGGGAGGTCAAAAAGTAATGCACACCAATTTTTTTCTCGGCTAATAATAAAGACAGGAATATGAAATTTTGCACACTTGGAATATGACATGTTCCAATTATGTGCACCAAATTGCACAACATTCTGAAAAATATTACGCAATCTATGAACCGTTAAAATGGAGCTTGTCAACAATGTCCATTACAAACAGCGAATTGTCATAGAATTTCTGGTTGCGGAAAAAGAAACTGTGGCAAACATTCATAAACGACTGTGTGCAGTGTACAAATGTTCTGCAGTCGATAGGAGCACAGTTAGTCGCTGGGTTCAGAGAATTAAAGCTGCAGAAAGTGTACGAGTGGAGCTGCATGATTTACCGCGTTCTGGACGTGTTGCCTCGGCTACCAGCACAGACATGTTAAACCGGGCTGATGCCATTATTCGTAAGGATAGGCGTATCACTAGTCAGCAATTGGCATTGCAGCTTACAGTCAGCAAGGGAAGTGCAATCGCAATTTTTAAAACTCTCGGATATTCAAAGATTTGCGCTCGATGGGTTCCTCGGTGCCTAACAAATGATCACAGAATTCAAAGGAAAACATTCTGTTCTGAATTGTTGGAGCGTTTCGGTGTTGAAGGAGAAATGTTTTTGTCAAAAATTGTTACCGGTGACGAAACGTGGGCACATTATTATGAGCCTGAAACAAAAAATGCAGTCAATGGAATGGCATCATCCGCAGTCACAAAAAAAAAAAAAAAATTCAAAACATCTCCATCAGCCGGAAAGGTGATGATCACTGTCTTCTGGGACATTGATGGTGTGATTCTTGTTGATGTAATGACAAGAGGTGAGACAATCAACTCGACAGCTTACATCAATACACTGACAAAACTTAAAAATCGGTTCCACAGAGTTCGGCCTAATAAGCCATCTGCAGATTTGTTGCTTCAACATGACAATGCACGCCCTCCCACAAGTCTGGTAACACGGGAAGCAATCAACAAATTTGGTTGGACTGTACTGCCCCATCCTCCTTACAGCCCTGATCTGGCTCCCTCAGATTTCCATCTGTTTGGACCACTCAAAAAATTCCTGCGTGGGACACACTTTGACAATGATGAGGATGTGATCCGTGCAGTTAAAAAATGGCTACGCGAGCAGGACAAAACTTGGTACAAACGAGGCATTCAACACGAGGCGTGTGTTACCGGGGAAATTACCAGGGGATTATTAGGGAAACAAAGAATAGTGACACTGTGACCTTCCAGGGGCAAGTCGTAAGAGGTGACTAAGGAGTTTGATCGATGGCTTCACAAGCTGTCATTGTAAAAAGTATTTCTATGGAAACAGTGCCATATATTTTAGATGTAGTAATCTCTGCAATATGTGCCACTTTGGCACACAAGGTTTCTGCTTTTTAGATTGTGGTTCTGCCCTATGTGCCGACTTCGGCTCGAAAGGACAATAGATAGATAGAATTAACATATAGATATTTAGATTAATATAACATATTTATATTATACAGATAGACATTTAAGATACATATCCTGTAGTAGTTGTAGTCAGTCGAATGCTCAGATATCACTGCAAACGAATTAAAATCCATAATTGCTCAACCGTTCGTGCCAGTGGAATCATCCGAACTAATATCTCATCGCATTGAAGGATCTAAACACAGAAAAACAGCTGCAATCCCCATCATAGCAGCTACTGCACACTCCAAAGTACATAAGAGATAACCGCACCGAAAGTGAACACAGCCAAACTGTCCCTCGTCATACGATATCATCATTCATCTTAAACAATCGGAATATCGAAACACAATCCGGATGAAATACACAGCTCACTGTGTGCAAAGAGCACTAAACTCAGTAGCTCCGGCATCAAGCCGGACTTGGAATATGAGGGAACAGCAATTAGAAACACTTATCAGGCAGAGCCTCAGCGATTCCTGCCATCTATCCGCCGTATTGACCGGAAGTCCTACTATCCTGTAGAATCTCATTTATGTACTAAAACATATGAAGCCTATGTTGTCATTCTATTATTTCTAAGCACTGAGTAGGTACAGGACAATAATGTTGCCTTCACTTGGCTCCCCATTGTCAAAATTTGATGGAACGCTGGGAGCAGCGCTGCACACTTTGGGAAACCACTGCACTTATATGTCATGTGTTTGGTGGTCAGATGGCAAGTGTTTTTTTTTATATCTTGTGTTTTTTTTTCTTGTTGCACTGCAAGACTGCTTTCTATCTACACTTGAGTTGGCTGGTGCTTGCACATATTTGCATCCGCTTGCACGTGCTTGAATTCTGGCTCCTTAGATAAAAGTAAAGTAAGTAAAGTACCCCCGTCACGCCAAGTGGCGTATAGGGAAATATGGTGTTAGTGACCCTATATTTTACAGACCTTCAGCACATGATTTTTGGGTAATGTGGTCAGTATTACGCCCGTGCTACTTTACTTTCCCAGAAAAAAATCCGGTACCCATTTAAGGCTGGGTGAACCCGGAAGCCGTCGGTTGGGATCGAACCCTATCCCTTGTCCGTGGTAGTCCAGTTCACTAAGCACTGAGCTATCGCGGCTCCCTTCCGTAGATAAGCACACTCAAAAAAACCCAATGGTGTAGAACTGGACTTAACTACTCAAGCGTTCATTAGAGTTAAGTTATCTATAATGACTTCTCGTGTTTGTTATCTTCGTTCAATTCTGTCGTGAAATATGAAAATGTTTCGTTGCGTTTAACGTAAGATGATAGATATAAGTGATACATATGTTAATTTTGATGGTTTGTAAAGGGTGATAACTATGAGAGTTTAGATTTAATGAAATGCTGATAACGATGAATATTTAGAAAGATGGAATAGTTAATAACCATAACTATTCTGAAAGATGGAATAGTTAATAACCATAACTATTCTGAAAGATGGAATAGTTAATAACCATAACTATTCTGAAAGATGGAATAGCTAATAACCATAACTATTCTGAAAGATGGAACAGCTAATAACCATAACTATTTAGAAAGGTGGAATAGCTAATAACCATAACTATTCTGAAAGATGGAATAGCTAATAACCATAACTATTCTGAAAGATGGAATAGCAATTAACCATAAATATTCTGAAAGACGGAATAGCTAATAACCGTAACTATTCTGAAAGATGGAATAGCTAATAACCATAACTATTTAGAAAGGTGGAATAGCTAATAACCATAACTATTCTGAAAGATGGAATAGCTAATAACCATAACTATTCTGAAAGATGGAATAGCTAATAACCATAACTATTCTGAAAGATGAAATAGCTAATAACCATAAATATTCTGAAAGATGGAATAGCTAATAACCATAACTATTCTGAAAGATGGAACAGCTAATAACCATAACTATTCTGAAAGATGGAACAGCTAATAACCATAACTATTCTGAAAGATGGAATAGCTAATAACCATAACTATTCTGAAAGATGGAACAGCTAATAACCATAACTATTTAGAAAGGTGGAATAGCTAATAACCATAACTATTCTGAAAGATGGAATAGCTAATAACCATAACTATTCTGAAAGATGGAATAGCTAATAACCATAACTATTCTGAAAAACGGAATAGCTAATAACCATAACTATTCTGAAAGATGGAATAGCTAATAACCATAACTATTTAGAAAGGTGGAATAGCTAATAACCATAACTATTCTGAAAGATGGAATAGCTAATAACCATAACTATTTTGAAAGATGGAACAGCTAATAACCATAACTATTCTGAAAGATGGAACAGCTAATAACCATAACTATTCTGAAAGATGGAACAGCTAATAACCATAACTATTCTGAAAGATGCAACAGCTAATAGTCATCGTTATTGCCCACTTGAGAAGTCCATAGTGCTTAGGTCTCTTTCGTTCTACGTCTCTGAGGGCATTCAGAATATCATAATAGTCCACCGTCCTACCGCACTCAGCATCAGCCAAACTGGCAAATCTTTCAGCACTTTCATTACCTCTTACACCGGCCTGCCCTGGCAGATAAGGCAGACAATTTTTAGAATAGACATTCCCATAGATTCTAACACTGTTGTAGAGCACAGCCAGTTAGGATCTTTCTGAGTATACTCATTGAGCCACTGAGGAAACACGCATCCGAGACTATGTCTCAAGCCATGCCAGTACTTTAGTAGTATCTATAACTTCCATGGTCGAACTATTTGCAGTCTGTGCGAAAGCTCGATTGTCTTCCTTCACAGTTCTGTCTCCAACATGAGCCGTGAAAGCCCACGAGCTCCGTACGTGCTTTCAATACAGCCTGGTCTACATGCCCGTTAGAAGCAAGGCTGTGAATAGGTAGAAGGATTGAATAGCCAATAATTATGACAAGATAGAAGGATTGAATAGCTGATAACTGTGACTAGTTAGAGGAGTAGAATAGCTGATATGAGACAGTATATGGAAAGACAAACTGATAATGTTGACGGAAGGAGAAGTAGATGAATGTAATTATTGAAAGTAAACATCAATTATGATCATGGTAATTGCATTTCATAATCAAGAAAATGTGGGAATAATCGCGAGGCTTTTCTTTTCATTTTTCTCAAGAGACGTAAACAAATTGTTATTGGGAACCAAGACTTGAGATGATCTCTACCTTGTGGCTTGTCTCCAAGTAGTTGCTGGTGACACTAAGGGGCGCTACCAGGCTGTAGTCAAAGACGAAGTATCGTCCAAAGTCCAGGTTCACTGCACAGACACAGTCAAACATTTTCAACCATTTTATTAAACAGCTATAATTTAGGTCATTATTTGCATTCCAACAAATTAACAAAAATAATTAAGAATTTATTTATCAGAACAACGTGTTTAAAGTGCATTTATAATGTTCATTCTGCGTTCAAACTGCATTCTTTTTATCTAATATTAGCAGATTCAGTCACGAGAGAAAGTGCTCAGTAAATCAGCATCAAGCTTAAAACACATAATAATATATTATCAAACTACTGACACAATCATGATGTTCTGCTACCAAACGTCTATCAAGAAGCCCAAAGGCCTAGAAATACTGCGAGAAATAGTTGTATCTATTTTTTAAAATACATTTTAATTTTAAATAAAATTATGTTTTTGAAAGACAATCTTCGAAAAGTCGAATAAATATTCACATGAAATAATTGTACCAAACGTAAGTATGACACGTCTAAAAAGGTAAAGTAAAGAGCCCCGTCACGCCAAGTGGCGTATAGGGAATATGGTGTTAGTGACCATAATTTTGTTTAGACCATTGGTACTTGATTTTTGGGGTAAAGTTTTCGGCATTACGCCTGTGCCGCTCTACTCTCCAAAAAAAAAAAAAAAAAAAAATCAAGTACCCATTTAAGGCTGGGTGAACCTGGAAACCGTGAATCAGGATTGAACCCGACCTCTTGTACTCTGTAATCAAGTTCGCTAACCACTGAGCTATCACAGCTTCCTCGGGTAAGACACACACGCTCTCTCTCTCTCTCTCTCTCAGACACACACACATACAGACACATACAGACAGACACACAGACACACACACACACACACGCAATCTGTAACAACATTGTACACGGATGTGAAATGATTTTTTTTAAAATCGTGTTTCGCGTGTGTGACCACACTCCGACAAGCGACGACAAAGTGGTTTTCTAGGCATCTTATAGATCAAACAGCAAAACAAAACCAATCTGCACAGTCTATTGTCATTGCCCTCCTATTCTTACCGTGATTATTTATCTCTTCTTTCAACGTTCTGAGTCTTTATCTTTTATTTAGTCTCTCTCTCTCTCTCTTTTTGCTTTCCCACCTCTCTTATAGCTCACGTTAGTTTTGTGCAAGAAAATAAGAAATACATCGAATTTATTCTTAGTTGATACCACAAAGGTGATGTGGAAAGTTGAGTGGGGAAGGGGCGTGAATGGACTGAGTAATCATTCAGAAATTATTGATATATTATTGATATATTATTGATATATTATTGATATATTATTGATATATTATTGATGGATTGAGGATAAAAACTTACTCGATGATCTAATCATATGAAGCTGTCCTGGACTTAAAATGCCAGAAATAAATAGAAAATGTAGCTGCAACACAGGACATTTTATTTAGACAAACTGCTCGTATTTTCTATCGATCAAACAGCACATAACAGCACTCATTTCATCTATTCTAGAACGTTATGTTTACAGATCTTGTGTATTTGTGACTGACCACTCGCTATTTTATTGGTTCTGTGCAAAAATCTCTTTGGATCTTTCGATCGATCTGCGATCAAGACTCATCAGAGTAGGATTCCAAACTCTCACATGAAGACAGCTTTCTGTTTAAGTGAATTGATCGACCCCACATACATAACTTCATAATTAGAGTCTGTTAGATCCACTCTGATTGAATACCTGTTAAAACGTTGCACTGTGTTCTGCCCCAGTGGTCCAGTGCATCCGATTTCAGCCCGCATTTTATTCAGGTTTGCTTTCCTTAGCCTTTGATTGTCCCTAATCTTCCTGCAGGGCAGCAGATTGTCTTTTCTGTAGGGAGATTCTGCACTTAGATGGTCGGCCCTCACAGGTTTACGAGCACCATCTGCCCGAGTCACTAGAGGTGACTAACACAGACATGCACACACAACGATATGAGTTATGACTAACACAGACACACACACACACTAAGATATGAGATATGACTAACATATCTCTAATCTTACCTAGATGTATAGTTTATGTTTACTGCCCTGTTATCCCTAATCTTACCTAGATGTATAGTTTATGTTGACTGCCCTGTTGTATCTACTATTACCTAGATGTATAGTTTATGTTGACTGCCCTGTTGTCCCTAATCTTACCTAGATGTATAGTTTATGTTGACTGCCCTGTTGTCCCTAATCTTACCTAGATGTATAGTTTATGTTGACTGCCCTGTTGTATCTACTATTACCTAAATGTATAGTTAATGTTGACTGCCCTGTTGTCTCTAGTATTACTTAGATGTATAGTTTTTGTTCACTGCCCTGTTGTCTCTACTATTACCTAGATGTATAGTTTGTTTATGTTGACTGCCCTGTTGTTTCTACTATTACCTAGATGTATAGTTTATGTTGCCTGCCCTGTTGTCTCTACTATTACCTAGATGTATAGTTTATGTTGCCTGCCCTGTTGTCTCTACTATTACCTAGATGTATAGTTTATGTTGACTGCCCTATTGTCCCTAATCTTACTTAGATGTACAGTTTATGTTGACTGCCCTGTTGTTTCTACTATTGCCTAGATGTACAGTTTATGTTGACTGCCCTGTTGTTTCTACTATTGCCTAGATGTATAGTTTATGTTCACTGCTCAGTTGTCTCTACTATTACCTAGATGTATAGTTTATGTTGACTGCCCTGTTGTTGCTACTATTACCTAGATGTATAGTTTATGATGACTGTCCAGTTGTTTATACTGTTACCTAGATGTATAGTTTATGTTGACTGCCCTGTTGTCTCTACTATTACCTAGATGTATAGTTATGTTGACTGTCCTGATGTCTCTACTATTACCTAGATGTATAGTTTATGTTGACTGCCCTGATGTCTCTACTATTACCTAGATGTATAGTTTATGTTGACTGCCCTGTGTATTTTTGTTGTATGTTTAGGTTAGTGATACGCAAATGAAAGAAGTAGCAATATATTAGCGTTTCTTTGGCTTATAAGAAAATACACATAATACAATATAAGCTTAATTTGATATAAAATTGCATTATTTTTAGAAGTTTTAAATGTTCATTAATAGCTGTCGCATGTAGAAACATTAACTCTGATTTTGTAAACTTTACATTAGCTGCATTAGTTACATTAGACATTGTGTCTGCAATTTTAACGTAGCATAAATATATAACAGTAATATTATTTACCTTTCACTTTCGACAATTCTGCGTCGGCAGGACCATTGATTGCGTCATTGACAATTGTACAAACCTGATGATAGAGTCAATTGTTTGAGGCTATAAATATATATGAACAAGACGGGTTACAAAAGAAACTATTGATTGGATTATTCATAACTCCAAGAAAATAAAACTATTGTTACGTTTTAACGTTGCATGAAGACACTAGACATAATCCTTGCTGTTGTCATGGAGCGCCATTCCGCTCTGTCTCTTGCTTTTATGGTGAAGGATCTCATAGCCTGACTTGTCTATCTTTTGATGTTATCGTCCACTTTAGTCTTGGTCTGCCTCTGCCTCTTTTACCTTGTATTTTCCCCTCCAGGATTACTTTTAGTAGGTTGTTGTGTCTTTTAGAATGCCCCAAAAATCGCATTTGTCTTGTTTCAATTGTGCTTAGTAGTTCTCTTTTCATTTTTAGTTGTTTTAAGACTTCATCGTTTGTTTTCTTTTCCTTCCATCCAATTCTACCTATTCTTCTATATATCCACATTTCAAAGGCTTCAATTCTGTGCTGTTTTCTTGTCTAATGTCCATGTTTCTGCACCAAACAGGAATGTTGAGAAAATCACATTTTGCTATTCTTAGTTTTAGCCCTGGTGTTATTTGTTTTGATGTTAGTATATTTTTCCCGATATTAAAATTACTTTTTGCCATTCCAATTCTTTTGTTTATTTCAGCTTTACAATTTCAATCACTGGTTATAGTATGTCCAAGGTAGTTGTAGTTCTGAACTGTCTCCAGGTCTATTCCTTCTATTTTGATATCCGCTTTTAAGGTTTGATTATTTTCTTTGTTTATGATCATACTTTTAGTCTTTTTAATATTCATATCTAATCCATATTTTACAACTACACATCCAATTTTATCTCCAACTTTACATAAAATATATAAATTATACGGGGGAAAAAAACTAATTGAAATTGTATGTTATAGTCTGTGCTGTTTTTCTTTTAGATAAAAGTTTACCGGAACTCACTCATCGCATTCGATACAACGAGGAAAATTATATTATACCAAACCTGTAAAACACTGTTGAAGTTATCAACAAACTTGTACTATTGTTATCAGCAAACTTGTACTATTGTTATCAGCAAACTTGTACTATTGTTATCAGCAAACTTGTACTATTGTTATCAGCAAACTTGTACTATTGTTATCAGCAAACTTGTACTATTGTTATCAAGAACTATAAACTGAGAATGGAAATTTGTAGTAGTTGTACTTTTCAATTCTTATTAAAATTTATATTTTGGGTCTTTAAAGTAAAGTCTTAAAAGTTTGTCAGGAAATCGTTCTGGCTCGTTTCGGATGAAAAAAAAAAACCTCTGGTTAAAACTATGTGAGTTATTAGCATGACTACACAACGCTTCAGAGTATAGAGTAGACATTTCATTTATCCTTTGAATTCTAACATATACTTTATATTATATTTTGTTTCTTCAAAACTTCACACCCGCCTTACCACTGCCCCGCATGAATATTGGTTATCTCAATCGTTATGGAACCCGACTTTTCTTTAGCGGTTATTCACTAATGAGAATACTGCAAAGGAATTTGAAGAGGATTGACGTCATTTTGTAAGAAACGTGACGACAACATAACAGACAACATAACATATCTATTGCTACACGCACATTCTTTTTCATTTCTCACACAACAAATGTACACCTGTTCAAAATTTGTTGCAAAATCATAATTGCTTTTAGAATTATTGACGAAATGTCGGGGTTCCGTAATGAATGAGACACTTGTATATGTTGATATGTGCATCCAAGCCATTTCCTAATCGTATCGTTAGTACAGTAAATCAGTGAAGCTTACCTTCGTTAGAAGTAAATTTCTCAATTTATTTTGTAAAGAACCTCTAAAAAGATTTAATGCCCATGCAATAAGTCCACCGTGGAATTTTAGCCCGACATCTCCGATGTTACAGCTGCAACTTTTAGAAGAGATCGATGGACGACCACTTTTTTCACCTGAAGTGATGGATTTATATTTAACAAAAAAACGTATCAAATAATAAATATTAATATTGGAATTTATAGTCCAATTTGGCAATTAAGGGTACACGTCAATTAATATAAAATGTCGTCAAATAAACTATGAATTATCTTTATTTAAAATGGGTAGAATTTGTCGAGCAATGTGTCTGAGTTTCTATTTTTTGGCATGATTTTCTGGTGATTCATTAGTAGTTTAGTTAGATTTAGTTGACAGATCACCTTCAAGACAGAATAAACAGCTCCATAAAGTTGAGATCTTCTACTGAGCACTTTTCCCAGTGTGAAGAACATCCGCTAGACTAGAGCTAGCGAAAGTACTGAAGATAACTTCAGCTCAAGTACACGAAGTCCGTAGCATTGAAACGAATCTTGACCCAAACGTCCTTAGCCACCTCTTACATGCGTGGCAGATGACAGTGACTCTAACCGTCTTCACGGCCCGGTAGCTATATTCATAAACAGTAATAATAAATCAATCTAGAACTGGAATAATCTGTCTCCACACACCGAGGGACAAACTGGGGAGGAAATATAAACATTTATGGACGTTTTAGACGTGCAATGAGGATGATCAGTCGACTAAACTAAACTAATTATAGTAATAATCCGTCAATAAATTTATAGCAGTGTCCAGACTGCACAAATATCAGGTTGAAACTGGAGAAGCCAGAAACGAGCGCTGTACGTGGAGACAAAAGAATAAACTATCAAAACAAAACTGGAGAAGCCAGAAACGAGCACTGTATGTGGAGACAAAAGAATAAACAACTATCAACACAAAACTGGAGTCGTCAGTCTCCATACACTTAGGAGCATACTTAGAGAAGATCTGAGAACTTATACACGTGTCCGATATACAATGAGAATGATCCGTCACTAAACTAAACTAAACTAAACTAAACTAAACTAAACTAAACTAAACTAAACTAAACTAAACTAAACTAAACTAAACTAATAATTTGTCATTTATAGAAGCATATTTTTATATAACAAAATACAGATCACTGTACATAATTAATTTGGCATAATTATTAAGCATGAACATTTATTATTGGGAAGTTTTCATCTTATCACTTTCAGATCTCTCAAGTTCGATTCACAAAAGAATGATCGCCCTTGTTTTAAATAATGCAGATCCAACAGAGTTTTGTTACCCTCACAGGTAGTGTCAAGCAAGGCCTGTGTGCTGACACTATTATTATTAATTCAGCATGTTATTTGCTGTCATGATCACGAATGCTTTGCTGTGTTGTAATTGGTCATGGAATGGAGCTCAAGCGTAGAAAAGATGGAAAATTGTTCATCTTAAGCCCTTAAAGTCGAATGCCGTGAAATCGAATTTTATCAAATCTCGCCATTTGACTCTGTTCTGTGCAAGCTGCTCTATCTCATTGAGGGAGCCGATTCCTGCTGCTTTTGCCTCTCTCATCAATGTTCTTCTCAGTGTCTCTCTGGGTGTTCTTCTTTTCCTCTTACCTGTTGTTTCCCACATGAGGTTTTTGCTTTGCTATTCGGTTATTGTCTCTTCTCATCAGAGAGAGCTTCAAACATATTTCAGTTAAAGTGCAAACAAATTGGCTAACATGCCTCGCCAATGCCAGTTAATGCGTATTTGATACTCAAATTTGAGGGACATGATCACCTACGCCAACCGGTATGGCACATGATGATGATCACATGATGATGATTAAAAAAAAAACTGGAGTCGTCAGTCTCCATACACTTAGGAGCATACTTGGAGAAGATCTGAGAACTTATACACGTGTCCGATATACAATGAGAATGATCCGTCACTAAACTAAACTAAACTAAACTAAACTAAACTAAATTAAACTAAACTAAACTAAACTAAACTAAACTAAACTAAACTATTCCAATTCATCAAGTCTCGTACTGGAAGAACTGGTCTATCTATCTAGTGGTTGTAGTGGAAACTACCAAATCTCAAGCATCACGTGTTTTTTTTTTAAACTCAAAAGAGCTGAAAAGAGAAATGTATTTCAAAACAGCTGTTGTAGAGCGAGCTCAGCAAGCGAAAGCTACCAGCTCGCGGTCAAAAGTAACGCTTCATTTAAAGGCTCTCTCAAAGTCTATCTAAAAGTACGTGTGCCAGAGCTTAGTTTAGTAGATTTACAAATATAGGTTTAGAACTATTCAGGGGAAGGGGGTGAGGAACAACCTTGTATATTGTAAAACATAGGAATAGTAGGAATAGTTGCTAGCTGTCAGTTGAAGGTCATCTCGTTAAGCCATTGTCCAAGTTTTGTCACGTGATTAATTTGAAAGCCAGTTTTCTGGTTAGATATTGGGAACTTCGCCGGACATAGACGGAGGCAGACTTATTTAGATGGATAGGAGAATTCACTGGGGAATCGTTCCAGGGGAAGAGGTTTGTTAATAGCGCTCGGAGAAACATTGGGGAATCGTTCCAGGGGAAGAGGTTTGTTAATAGCGCTCGGAGAAACATTGGGGAATCGTTCCAGGGGAAGAGGTTTGTTAATAGCGCTCGGAGAAACATTGGGGAATCGTTCCAGGGGAAGAGGTTTGTTAATAGCGCTCGGAGAAACATTGGGGAATCGTTCCAGGGGAAGAGGTTTGTTAATAGCGCTCGGACAAACATTGGGGAATCGTTCCAGGGGAAGAGGTTTGTTAATAGCGCTCGGAGAAACATTGGGGAATCGTTCCAGGGGAAGAGGTTTGTTAATAGCGCTCGGAGAAACATTGGGGAATCGTTCCAGGGGAAGAGGTTTGTTAATAGCGCTCGGACAAACATTGGGGAATCGTTCCAGGGGAAGAGGTTTGTTAATAGCGCTCGGAGAAACATTGGGGAATCGTTCCAGGGGAAGAGGTTTGTTAATAGCGCTCGGAGAAACATTGGGGAATCGTTCCAGTGGAAGAGGTTTGTTAATAGCGCTCGGAGAAACATTGGGGAATCGTTCCAGTGGAAGAGGTTTGTTAATAGCGCTCGGAGAAACATTGGGGAATCGTTCCAGGGGAAGAGGTTTGTTAATAGCGCTCGGAGAAACATTGGGGAATCGTTCCAGGGGAAGAGGTTTGTTAATAGCGCTCGGACAAACATTGGGGAATCGTTCCAGGGGAAGAGGTTTGTTAATAGCGCTCGGAGAAACATTGGGGAATCGTTCCAGTGGAAGAGGTTTGTTAATAGCGCTCGGAGAAACATTGGGGAATCGTTCCAGTGGAAGAGGTTTGTTAATAGCGCTCGGAGAATTCACTGGGGAATCGTTCCAGGGGAAGAGGTTTGTTAATAGCGCTCGGAGAAACATTGGGGAATCGTTCCAGTGGAAGAAGTTTTGTTGCATGTCTGTCTTGACAGAGACATGCAACAAAATTATAGGGGCAGAGACATGCAACAATTGTGAGGATAAAGACATGCAACAACAATTGTGGGGACCAGTAACATGCAACAACAATTGTGGGGACAGAGACATGCAACAACAATTGTGGGGGCAGAGACATGCAACAACAATTGTGGGGATCAGTGACAAGCAACGACAATTGTGGGGACAGAGACATGCAAGAACAATTGTGGGGGCAGAGACATGCAACAACAATTGTGGGGACAAGTGACATGCAACAACAATTGTGGGGATCAGTGACAAGCAACGACAATTGTGGGGACAGAGACATGCAACAACAATTATGTTGACAGAGACATGCAACAACAATTGTGGGGACAGAGACATGCAACAACAATTGTGGGGACCAGTGACATGCAACAACAATTGTGGGGGCAGAGACATGCAACAACAATTGTGGGGATCAGTGACAAGCAACGACAATTGTGGGGACAGAGACATGCAACAACAATTGTGGGGACAGAGACATGCAACAACAATTGTGGGGATCAGTGACAAGCAACGACAATTGTGGGGACAGAGACATGCAACAACAATTGTGGGGACAGAGACATGCAACAACAATTGTGGGGGCAGAGACATGCAACAACAATTGTGGGGATCAGTGACAAGCAACGACAATTATGGGGGCAGAGACATGCAACAACAATTGTGGGGACAGAGACATGCAACAACAATTATGGGGGCAGAGACATGCAACAACAATTGTGGGGATCATTGACAAGCAACGACAATTGTGGGGACAGAGACATGCAACAACAATTGTGGGGGCAGAGACATGCAACAACAATTGTGGGGACAAGTGAAATGCAACAACAATTGTGGGGACAGAGACAAGCAACACCAATTGTGGGGACAGAGACATGTAACAACAATTGTGGGGACAGAGACATGTAACAACAATTGTGGGGACAGAGACATGCAACAACAATTGTGGGGACAGAGACATGCAACAACAATTGTGGGGATCAGTGGCAAGCAACGACAATTGTGGGAACCAGTGACATTAAAAAAAAAAAAAAGTAAAGTACCCCCGTCACGCTAAGTGGCGTATAGGGAAATATGGTGTTAGTGTCCCTATATTTTACAGACCTTCAGCACATGATCTTTGGGGCAATGTGGTCGGTATTAAGCCCGTGCTGCTTTACTTTCCCAGAAAAAAATCCGGTACCCACTTAAGGCTAGGTGAACCCGGAAGCCGTCGGTTAGGATCGAACCCTACCACTTGTACTTTGTAGTCCAGTTCACTAACCACTGAGCTATCGCGGCTCCTAGGAACCAGTGACATGCAACAACAATTGTGGGGACAGAGACATGCAACAACAATTGTGGGGATAGAGACATGAAACAACAATTGTGGGGACAGAGACATGCAACAACAATTGTGAGGACAGAGACATGAAACAACAATTGTGAGGATAGAGACATGCAACAACAATTGTGGGGACAGAGACATGCAACAACAATTGTGAGGACAGAGACATGAAACAACAATTGTGGGGACCAGTGACACGCAAACACCTTTTTTGGTGATAGAGACATGCAACAACAATTGTGGGGATAGAGACATGCAACAACAATTGTGGGGGCAGAGACATGAAACAACAATTGTGAGGACAGAGACATGCAACAACAATTGTGGGGACAGAGACATGAAACAATAATTGTGAGGACAGAGACATGCAACAACAATTGTGAGGACAGAAACATGAAACAACAATTGTGGGGACCAATGACATGCAACAATAATTGTGGGGACAGAGACATGCAACAACAATTGTGGGGACAGAGACATGCAACAACATTTGTGGGGACAGAGACATGCAACAACAATTGTGGGGACAGAGACATGCAACAACAATTGTGGGGACAGAGACATGCAACAACAATTGTGGGGATAGAGACATGCAACAACAATTGTGGGACAGTGACATGCAACAACAATTGTGGGGACAGAGACATGCAACAACAATTGTGGCAATAGAGACATGGCACAACAATTGTGGGGCCAGAGACATGCAACAATTGTGGAGACCAGTGACATGCAACAATTGTGGAGACCAGTGACGTGCAACAACAATTGTGGGAATAGAAACATCCAACAATTGTAGGGACATAGACATGCAACAACAATTGTGGGGACCAGTGACATGCAACAATAATTGTGGAGTACAGTGACATCCAACAACAATTGTAGGGAGCAGGGACATGCAACAGTAATTGTGAGGACCAGTGACAAGAATTGTGGGAACAGAAACATGCAACAATAATTGTAGGGACCAGGGATATGCAACAATGATTGTGGGGTACAGTGACATGCAACAATAGTTGTAGGGACCACGACATGCAACAATAGTTGTAGCGTCCAGTTACATGCAACAATAATTGTGGGGACCAGTGACATGCAACAATAATTGTGGGGACCAGTGACATGCAACAATAATTGTGGGGACCAGTGACATGTAACAACAATTGTGGGGACTAGTGACATGCAACAACAATTGTGGGGGCAGAGACATGCAACAACAATTGTGGGGATCAGTGACAAGCAACGACAATTGTGGGGACAGAGACATGCAACAACATTTGTGGGGACAGAGACATGCAACAACAATTGTGGGGACAGAGACATGCAACAACAATTGTGGGGACAGAGACATGCAACAACAATTGTGGGGATAGAGACATGCAACAACAATTGTGGGACAGTGACATGCAACAACAATTGTGGGGACAGAGACATGCAACAACAATTGTGGCAATAGAGACATGGCACAACAATTGTGGGGCCAGAGACATACAACAATTGTGGAGACCAGTGACATGCAACAATTGTGGAGACCAGTGACGTGCAACAACAATTGTGGGAATAGAAACATCCAACAATTGTAGGGACATAGTCATGCAACAACAATTGTGGGGACCAGTGACATGCAACAATAATTGTGGAGTACAGTGACATCCAACAACAATTGTAGGGGGAGCAGGAACATGCAACAGTAATTGTGAGGACCAGTGACAAGAATTGTGGGAACAGAAACATGCAACAATAATTGTAGGGACCAGGGATATGCAACAATGATTGTGGGGTACAGTGACATGCAACAATAGTTGTAGGGACCAGGACATGCAACAATAGTTGTAGCGTCCAGTTACATGCAACAATAATTGTGGGGACCAGTGACATGCAACAAGAACTGTGGGAACAGAAACATAAACAATAATTGTTGGGACCAGTGACATGCAACAATATTTGTGGGGACCAGTGACATGCAACAATAATTGTGGGGACCAGTGACATGTAACAACAATTGTGGGGACTAGTGACATGCAACAACAATTGTGTGGACCAGTGACATGCAACAACAATTGTGGAGACCAGTGACATGCAACAACAATTGTGGGGACCAGTGACATGCAACAACAATTGTGGGGACCAGGGTCATGCAACAACAATTGTGGGGACCAATGACATGCAACAATAATTGTGGGGACCAGGGACATGCAACAATAATTGTGGGGACCAGTCACATGCAACAACAATTGTGGGGACCAGTGACATGCAACAACAATTGTGGGGACCAGGGACATACAGTAACATTAGCATGTGGAGAGGATTGCAAGCTTCATCTTTGGTCTTTGCGACAGGAAAACAGACACAACATGACATATAACTTTTCGGACGCGGAAAGAGAGAAAAGAGATAGAGAGAGAAAGAGAGAGAGAGAGAGAGAGAGAGAGAGAGACGGTAGCAAATTTTTAGTAAACAAAATCAAAACTTGTAATGAACAAAGAATGCCACAAAAAAGGTCTTCTTTTACTCTTCTCCTTTACTTCCCCGTTTGCTTGTCAGCGTCCCTGATACATTTCATTTCTGTAGTGGTTATTGTCCTTATTGCTTTTGAATCAAGTATCCAGTTCTAACATTGGTAACACAACGTAGGGATGAAGATTATGTTGTAGAGTGCCCGTTTTGCCTTTAGTGTTATTTCCCTGTTGGACAATAGTGGTGATAGCTGTCAGATGATTTGACAAAAACTTTGCTGCATGTTGAGTCTATTTCTGGTGCTTGTGTTTGTAATTATATTTCCAATTATTTGGATTCCTTCACTTATTAATTTGAATTGCTAAAACAAAACGTTGCAGAGAAATTAGACCCAATGGTTCACGTTGACATAGTTAATATACAACAACATCGTGTGAACAAACAACATTTTACACAATAACCACCATACCTTGCAGAGGTTGAGAAATGAGCCCATGTCTTTCAATGATCGACGCCACATTCTGCCGGTGATATAGTCGGCATCTCGCCAGGTCACTATACGTTCTTTTAAAAACTCAGCTCCGGTCCCCATTTTCAGAGTTGAATGAATGAGGACTAATCTAGATGAATAGACTTTGGTTCTGTCCTACATGATGTCTCTAGGCTGTTTGCATTTGCAGTCCAGGACAACAGAGAAGAAAGAAAGAAAGAAAGAAAGAAAGAAAGAAAGAAAGAAAGAAAGAAAGAAAAGAAAGAAAAGAAAGAAAGAAAGGAAATGACAAATATTGGCCGAGTAAATATATTTTTATAAAACGAAGAAAGAAACGAAAAAAATAAAATATGAACAACTTACAGTATCTTGTACTTCGCGCTCCAGTCAGCATTTAAACTGGCGCCAAAATTGGAGAAACTGAATGTCAATCCTCCATTCTCTGGACTTAATGCCAAGTTGGTATTTGGGCCAGTGATACCACTGGTCCGGATGCTTCAGATTATAAGAAAATGCATTTTAAAAACACATTAAATGAAGGAAAAAAATTAATATTGTAAGTATAATGAATTATTCTGTGTAAAAGAAATGAAAATAAATTATCAACGAAGGGATAATTATTTAAATTTGTGTGTTACACTCACAACCATACTTAACACTAACTCTATAAAACAGGCATTCGATTGTTTGAAAATATTATAACTCCCTTTAGCAGTATTTCCCTGCAGTATAATAATTTTGTGTTGCATAAAAATAGTGTATTATGACAATGTCACAATACAATCATCGGGAGCCACGATAGCTCAGTGGTTAGTGAACTAGAATACAAAGGACAAGAGGTAGGGTTCGATCCCAACCGACGGCTTCCGGTTCACCCAGCTTTTAATGGGTACCGGATTTTTTTCTGGGAAAGTAAAGCGGCATGGGCGTAATACCGACCACATTACCCCAAAAATCATGTGCCGAAGGTCAGTAAAAATTATGGTCACTAACACCATTTTCCCTATATGCCACTTGGCGTGAGAGGGTAAACTTTCCTTTTTTTTTTTACATATAATGCAATCATCAATCGACGACTTTTCTTGTACAATTTGATCGACGACTTTTCTTGTACAATTTGATCGACGACTTTTCTTGTACAAACTGATCGACGACTTTTCTTGTACAGTTTGATCGACGACTATTCTTATACAATTTGATCGACGACTTTTCTTGCACAATTTGATCGACGACTTTTCTTGTACAATTTGATCGACGGATTTTCTTGTACAATTTGCAAGGAGACAGAAATGAGTTTCCAGGTTCCAGATTAAAACCGGGACTTTATTTTTCTCAAAGCACAATGGTGACCTTTTTCAGCAGAATGTTCTGTTTGGTCTTATCCTGCTCAAATAAATATTTCAGTTAAAAATTAAATAACGCTTGCGTTACAATAACATATCCTGAAACATAACCAGAAGATTCATCTTTAAAGATCAAAAGATGCCAGCGGTGTATTTTCACAGGAATTCTCACAAAAGAAAGATACATCGACATTCTAGAGTTACACCCTGTGCCATTTAAGCGTGACATGCACCCCATCATAAATATAATCGTCACGTGATATATATATATAATATTCAATTAATGAGGGAACTGTTTATCACGTTTATCACTTTGTATTTAGTGTTAATAAGGAAATTAATGATGATATCAAGATTACTTTGATACACTCCAAGATAGGCGGCCCTCTTGCCCGGACTGGTCAGGGATGTTCAGGGTCTGTAGTTTCTGTTTGATTGCAGCTTCAGCGACAGTGTTGGCTAAGATTGTTAGAAAAAAATTATTATTGTGTGGTATCTAACTGCTATGATGTGATATCTAAGTGCTTTGCTGTGATATCTAACTGTTATGGTGTGATATCTAACTGCTATGATGTGATATGTAAGTGCTTTGCTGTGATATCTAACTGTTATGATGTGATATCTAACTGCTATGATGTGATATCTAAGTGCTTTGCTGTGATATCTAACTGTTATGATGTGATATCTAACTGCTATGATGTGATATCTAACTGCTATGATGTGATATCTAACTGCTATGATGTGATATCTAACTGTTATGCTGTGATATCTAACTGTTATAATGTGATATATGACTCATTTGCTGTGATATCTAACTGCAATGCTATGATATCTAACTGTTATGATGTGATATCTAACTGTTATAATGTGATATCTAACTGCTTTGCTGTGATATCTAAATGCTATGATGTGATATTTAACTGTTATGATGTGATATCTAACTGCTTTGATGTTATATCTAACTGCTATGATGTGATATCTAACTGCTATGGTGTGATACCTAATTGTTATGCTGTGATATCTAACTGTTATGGTGTGATATCTAACTGCTATGATGTGATAGCTAACTGCTATGATGTGATATCTAACTGCTATGGTGTGGTATCTAACTGTTATGATGTGATATCTAACTGTTATGGTGTGATATCTAACTGCTATGATGTGATATCTAACTTTTATGGTGTGGTATCTAACTGTTATGATGTGATATCTAACTGTTATGGTGTGATATCTAACTGCTATGATGTGATAACTAACTGCTATGGTGAGGTATCTAACTGTTATGATGAGATATCTAACTGCTGTGGTGTGATATCTAACTGCTATGATGTGATATCTAACTGCTGTGATATCTAACTGCTATGATGTGATATCTAACTGTTATGATTTGATATCTAACTGTTATGATGAGATATCTAACTGCTATGGTGTGATATCTAACTGCTATGATGTGATATCTAACTGCTGTGATATCTAACTGCTATGATGTGATATCTAACTGTTATGATTTGATATCTAACTGTTATGATGTGATATCTAACTGCTATGATGTGATACCTAACTGCTATGATGTGATATCTAACTGTTAGGATGTGATATCTAACTGCTATGGTGTGATATCTAACTGCTATGATGTGATATCTAACTGCTATGATGTTATATCTAACTGCTATGATGTGATATCTAACTGCTATGATGTGATATCTAACTGCTATGATGTTATATCTAACTGCTATGATGTGATATCTAACTGCTATGGTGTGATATCTAACTGCTATGATGTGATATCTAACTGCTATGATGTGATATATAACTGCTATGATGTGATATCTAACTGCTATGATGTGATATCTAACTGTTATGATGTGATATCTAACTGCTATGATATAATATCTAACTGCTATGATGTGATATCTAACAATCTAAATAAACTATGTGGAGCTATAGTTTCCTCCACACAACAGTTATCAAACCTTTTTAACGACTTACGATTAGACAGTTTTAAGGCTGGTTTTAAAGATTTTCTATCACGCGCTTCTACAGTTAGATGACTTTGATAAATCTCTCTTTTTTTAAATTAAAATATTTCTGAACTTTTGTGCCCTGTCGATGTCTCGAGAACGTCGTTGTCTTTCCATACGAATCTTGCCTTCTAGAATGTTCACTAGTAAACCTCCATATTCCATATTGTGGTTAGGTACGATTTAAATACAAACATAAATGTAATCAGTGTGTTCTGGTATCAATTGAAGAATCCCTACAGTGTGTGCTAGGTTGTATCAAGTGTTCCGTAACATATAAAGCTGTGTTGATTTTGAATTACCGAAAACCTGTAGAACAGTCACATCATCTGTAACATTGTTTTGCTGTTTACTGTGGTGAAAATATTTAGAAACAAATTGGCTGATTCATTGGTGGTTTTGCTTTCCCCTTGAAAGTTAGTTTATATTAAACTGACATATTTGCAACAATCTAGTTGCAGAATTTAAGGAAACATTAATTAATAAATAGAAAAAATGGTATGTTAGAAGCTTTACGCGATAAGTAGACGACACAGATTAAACGATGTTTCGGCCTAATAGGCCTTCAACAGGAAAAAAAAAAAAAAAAAAAACACGGATATGTAAGTAAAACTAATCCTACATAGCTAAAAAATTGCAGAATTTAGTAATTGAATGTCCGAATTAATTCATTCGTTGGGTGCCGTCTCCACATAGAAGGCTGATTACCAATGAGCGCCATTTTACGCCGTCTCTTTACCCGGTCATGCCTTCAGAGGTTCACACGTCGATCTTTTGATGTCATCAGTTTATTTTCGACTTGGTCTGCCTCTGCCTCTGTCTACCTTGTACCGTACTTTCCAAGATCAACTTTAGAATGTATTGAGTCTCTTCACGAGTTCCAAAAATGCCATTTGAAATGTATATAAGTAGGGAACAGACAGATAATTGCTGGTAGCAAGGAAACAGTAGTGTGGTGTAACGTACAATCATACAAGGTATGATGACAGCTTTACAAAAAACGAAACAGAACAAAATACTGACGTTTCAGCCTACATGCGGCCTTCTTCAGAAACGAGAACAACACCAACAAATAATGAAATACAGATAAATTATACTACAGCTAGGATGATCGGGACAGTCAGTAAAGGAGAATTAAACAGATGGATAAGAGCTGAAATGATGAAACGAGAGAAAGATGTTCTGCATATTTGAGGATAAGAACGAAAAGCTATGGTGATGAGTCTAACTAACTAGAACACAGAAAAATGGATGACATTAGACACACATAAAGTAGCAGCCTTATAAAATAAGTAGAAAATAGACAAATAAATGCAGTGCTGCGGTAAAGCTGGTAGCAAGGAGATAGTAGTGCTATTTTGGCCTGAGCTATTCTGATCAGCCACAATTAATGGTATTATGTTAATTGAGAGCTATTCGGATCATCAAAAATGTGATATGTGAATATGAAATGTATATAACCTGAATCGAAGTCAGATGCCCAAATGTGATATGTGAATATGAAATGTATATAACCTGAATCGAAGTCAGATGCCCAGCCACCGACGATTATAAATTCTCTGAGTGACAGGCTCCACCCAACATCAACATCACACGTATATTCCTAAATTTGACTTCGGCTGCATCAGAGCGACTTGCTCGTTATTTTCAGTTTGACAACAATTCAAAGATAAGAGGGAACAGTCAACAAATGTATGTTTTACCGTAATTAATTCCGTTTTTTGTGACTCTTATCTTCAGTCCAGGATTAACTGCAGCCACCAAGACTACAGCAGTTAGCAGAAGATGTATGTAGACGATGCGTCCTGAGGCATTCATTCTGTTGTGTGACTGTCT
Organism: Megaustenia siamemsis; assembly: GCA_032433765.1. Classification (NCBI taxonomy): domain Eukaryota; kingdom Metazoa; phylum Mollusca; class Gastropoda; order Stylommatophora; family Ariophantidae; genus Megaustenia; species Megaustenia siamemsis. Next base: position 62,732,195 of record JAVIAB010000106.1, on the reverse strand, counting down.
TGTCTATGACTGGCTGAGGCAGAGATTATTTGAAGGTACAAACACATACAATTTTAAAATAACACAAGCGATTTAGTTAAATTCTTCAATATAAGTAAAAATAATGCTCTCTATCTGCAATCCCCCCCCCCCCCCCTCCCTCGCATTCACAAAACATTTACTGAAGACCGATGCTTAATTTACCCCACATGCTGAACCGCAACACAGATGGTTGCAATCATTCTTCCTCTTCTTCTTCTTCTTCCTCTTCTACCTTCAGACTCCCTGTGGAGCATAGGTCTTCAACAAACAATTTCCAAGTCGTTCTGTTTCTTGCCATTCTTGTAAAATCATTCCATGTCTTCCCCATCATCTTCATCTCTGCTTCTGTCTGTCTTCTCCAAGAATTTCTTGGTCTTCCTCTCTGTCTTTCCCCCTGGGGATTCCAAAACAGGGCCTGTTGTGTAATACTCTCAGTTGGCTTCCGCAGTGTGTGTCCTATCCAGCGCCATCATCTTATCTGTATCTCTTTATCCACTGGTATTTGACTGGTACATTTCCATAATTCTATGTTACTGATTTTGTCCTGCCATTTCCATCCTTTTATTCTTCGTAAGCATCCATTAATGAAAGTCTGTATCTTCATGATTGTCAATTTTGTTGTTCTCCATGTTTCACAGCCATATATTAGAACTGACTTAACATTGGATTTGAAAATTATTAGTCTTCCTCGCTACTGTCAAAATCGACAAGAAATGATGGTTCTATTTTACATCAAATATCTAAACTATGTGCACTGCAAGCGTTTAATACAAATATAATTTCTGTAAATTAGCATTTTTTTATTGCCACACTCAGTCTAAAAAACAAGTGCTTAAGTCGGAGGTTCCAGGTTAAAAAGCGCACCAGCGACTATAATACCACGCACTTTAAACGCTGTGTCTTGAAAATATAAAAACTTTAAAAATTCAACGATATTCTGCTCGCCCTGTGAAGTTCCCACAGGCTAGGGCAGTGCCAGGTTCCGAGCCTAGACAGAGCCCACCATTAGCTACCGGGTAGTCACCGTAGCCCATCAGAAGGAGCCAGGATGGTGATGTGACAAACATCCGTATATGAAGATAAAACAACGTCCCTGCAGATCATGTATTGAAAAGAAAAAGGAGTTAATAAAAAAATAAAACATGGAAATACACATGTTTAAATAGATGATGATATCTTTTTGTCTGTCTGCCTGTCTGTCTGTCTCTTTGTCTGGCTGTCTGTATATCTTTATGTATGTCTGTCTATATCTACTGTCCTTTCGAGCCGAATAAGGCACATAAGGCAACAATTCTCGGCTCTCCATTTGCAACGATCATGTGCTATCAAATATAACTTTGTACAGGGCCGCATTGTATCTTACCACTTGTCGATGTTGTAGCTGAGAATGTCACCATCTGTAACGAAGTTTATACCTGCTGTTGTTTCTTCTCGCCTCGGTGTTCTTTAGTGTTTCCCTACCTAGACGTCACACTAAATAAGAAAGATCACGTGGCGGCTCCACAGAAAGAAATCATAAGTCATGACAAGAAGAGAACCTGCCATCATAAACAGAATAGTAGGATCAAGCTGGAGAGCCAATGAAAGAACACTAAAGAAAGTATATTAAGGAGCAGTAGGATAATGGAACAGCCATAATGAAAGTATACACAGGAGCAGTAAGTTAATATGACAATAGTATTGATAATATTTTCAGAAGCAGTAAGTCAATGCAACAACACTAAGTAAGTATAATAAGGGGCAGTAACTTAATGGAACAACAATAGAGAACGCATAGTCAGGGCAGTAATTTAATGGAAAAACAATATAGAACGCATATTCAGGGGCAGTAAGTTAATGGAAAAACAATAGAGAACGTATATTCAGGGGCAGTAAGTTAATGGAAAAACAATAGAGAACGCATATTCAGGGGCAGTAAGTTAATGGAAAAACAATAGAGAACGCATATTCAGGGGCAGTAAGTTAATGGAAAAACAATAGAGAACGCATATTCAGGGGCAGTAAAGCAATGGGACAACACTAGATAAAGTATATTCATTTGCAGTATGTCACACACTAAACAAAATGTATACAGAAGCAGTAAGTTAATGGTACAACACTAAAGAAGTACACTCAGGAGCGACAAGTTAATGGAACAACACTCGAGAAACCATATTCAGTTGCAGTATGTCACACACTAAACAAAGTATATTCAGGAGCAGTAAAAACAATGGAACAACACTATAAAAATGTATTTTCGAAAGCAGTAAGTCAATGGAACAACAATAAGGTAAGTATTTTCAGGAACAGTAAGGTAATGGAATAACACTAGAGAAAGTATATTCAGGGGCATTAAATCCCATACTGCCCCATGGATGAACAGTTGGGCTCACAGCAGTCAAATCACAACCTACAAGCCTTAGACAAAATATAGAACCATGGGCTTCAGCTGAACACTGACGCCATGAAGACCTCTCAAATAAACGAAATAGAAATAATCATATGCATACCCTCACCTCCTGTTGCACAGACAGAACACCAAACCCCTTACTCAAACAGAAAAGTACAAGAATACATCAGAACGCTCAACGAAAACAAGAGTAGAAGAATTGGCGGACGGGAGATTAAAATGGTACAGATTTATACATCGGACTAAGGAACAAACTACAAGAAATCACTAAGGAAATAACGACAACACTTCTTCCAACCCTATGGGAGCGATATCCAAAACTGAACATTAAAATCACCAAAATACTTTCCTTTCTATGGCAGAATTAAACCCTCTCTATAAAGAATCAGAACCATGATGCATGACTGCAGAACGATACCAAAGAGAAGCATTGAGATCCAGATATACAGTCACGCACCAGCAACTTGGGAGCCGCGATAGCTCAGTGGTTAGTGAACTGGACTACAAAGGACAAGAGGTTGGGTTCGATCCCAACCGACGGCTTCCCGTTCACCCAGCATTTAATGGGTACCGGATTTTTTTCTGGGAAAGTAAAGCGGCACGGGCGTAATACCGACCACATTACGCCAAAAATGATGTGCCGAAGGTCTGTAAAATTTATGGTCACTAACACCATATTCCCTATACGCCACTTGGCGTGACGGGGGTACTTTACTTTTTTTTTTTTTACCAGCAACTTGGGCAGTTACAATTGGAGGCTCTGGAGTATTTGTGACCCAAACATAGAAAGTCAAACCTCGTGCCATCCAGCTGTAACCTCCAGCTCTAGCTAAACCGATGATACCCAACCTGCTCTACCTACACCGCTGATACCTTATTCTGCTCTAGCTACACCTCAGATACCCTATCCTGCTCTACCTACACTGCTGATACATATCCTGCTCTAGCTACACCTCGGATACCTATCCTGCTCTACCTACACCGCTGATACCCTATCCTGCTCTACCTACACCACTGATACCCTATCCTGTTCTACCTACACCGAGGATACCATATCCTGCTCTAGCTACACCTCGGATACCCTATCCTGCTCTTGCTACACCTCAGATACCCTATCCTGCTCTACCTACACCGCTGATACCCTATCCTGCTCTACCTACACCACTGATACCCTATCCTGTTCTACCTACACCGAGGATACCATATCCTGCTCTAGCTACACCTCGGATACCCTATCCTGCTCTTGCTACACCTCAGATACCCTATCCTGCTCTACCTACGCCGCTGATACCCTATCCTGCTCTTGCTACACCTCGGATACCCTATCCTGCACTACCTACACCGCTGATACCCTATCCTGCTATTGCTACACCTCGGATAGCCTATCCTGCTCTACCTACACCGCTGATACCCTATCCTGCTCTTGCTACACCTCGTATACCCTATCCTGCTCTTGCTACACCTCGTATACCCTATCCTGCTCTACCTACACCGCTGATACCCTATCCTGCTCTACCTACACCGCTGATACCCTATCCTACTCTACCTACACCGCTGATACCCTATCCTGCTCTAGCTACACCGCTGATACCCTATCCTGCTCTTGCTACACTTCAGATACCCTATCCTGCTCTAGCTACACCTCAGATACCCTATCATGCTCTAGCTACACCGCTGATACCCTATCCTGCTCTTGCTACACCTCAGATACCCTATCCTGCTCTTGCTACACCTCAGATACCCTATCCTGCTCTAGCTACACCGCTGATACCCTATTCTGCTCTTGCTACACCTCAGATACCCTATCCTGCTCTTGCTACACCTCGGATACCCTATCCTGCTCTACCTACACCGCTGATACCCTATCCTGCTCTAGCTACACCTCGGATACCCTATCCTGCTTTTCGTCCGCGATCTCTCTTTCCTTTTATTTTGCCAGTTGTACCCAAGTATTCCAACCTTCCTCTTCTCATGATGTGCCCGAAAAATGTTGATTGCTTCTTTCTTATGTTTTTTAAGAGCTCCCTTTTTGTGTTGGCCTCTTTTTTGAGAACTTCCTTATTGGTCTTTATAGCTGTCCAGGGAACTTTCAACATTCTTCTGAGAAATCCCATTTCTGTGGCCTCTAATCGTCTTTTCATTTGTTTGTCTACTGTCCATGATTCGCTTCCATAGGTCAGAATTGGTTCTATATAGCACCGATGAACTATTTTTCTCACTTTTATTGACATAGATTTGTTGCATAAGATATTTTTCTTTTTCTGAAATGCTATTTTGGCCTGAGCTATTCCGATCAGCCACAATTAATGGTATTATGTTATTTGAGAGCTATTCGGATCATCAAAAATTAATAATATTATATTACACGCAATTCGACTAAAACTGACCGATTAGGTGAACTAATAGTTTTTGGCGCCTTAAAATTGATGCTGAATAGAAAGTTCTCTTTGGCTCCCCATAGATACGAGATGTCAATGAAAGTAAGATCTGTAGACTGAATATGTTGTATCCGTCTTTTATAGCGAGATGTTTCTACTCCCCAACCATCGTCCTTGACATTTACCACTTGTATACGAGATAGGAACACAATGACTCATTTAATTCAAAGTACGTTATTAAACCACAACAGATTTTTTTTTCTTTTTTAATGAAATACATTTCTGAAACAAAAAATATGCATACCGTATGCGGGTACAAACATCAGAGTGACGCGCTGTCTTTGAATATGTTACTGACAATTAAAGTACATTTTCAAAGTCGTATGGAGCTTTTAAAGAGAAGATTTAAAACAATTGAGAGATCCGCATTCCTCGAAAACACTCTACTACGCTGATGACGGGGTGAATGCAAGAAATGACAAGACTTGCCATTTAGGAGGCTATTTATAAAATGTTGCCTTAGGCGTAGTATGAGACTTCAAACACAATTCAGGTTATGCATTGGAGCTATTTTAGTTCACCTTACTGTCAGGATACCAGATTTTTTTTTCACAATTTCCGGGGACATGTATAAAGGCAACACCAACTGTTCCTCTTGCTGTTGATATCCTTATTTTAATATCATTCTCTGTTCCGTTCTCTTTCATCGGTTCTATGATCTTTTCGAAATACTAAGAGCCTCTGAGTAGAATTCTGAACTCCTATGCACTGCTGGAGATCAATAAAATGTATGGATGCGTTCCGTTTTAGATGCATGAAACCTAACTTAAGAGAAATATAATCTATTGAGGTATAATGTTGCATGGTGTCCAACAGACAATGTGAGAGATCATGAGAGCTAATACTTACCAACTGGAAGGAGGTATGTTGCTATGTTCTCTAATAGTTATATTCTTGTTAGTTGCTCTGTATAATATAAATATTTAACCGATAAATCATCTGATGGGAGTTTCTGTTTTATTAATGGAATCAGTTTAATTACAATCGCGACATCTCCATATCTGCAGCACCGTCCTACGCAGCATTTCTTGAAACACGTTAAAACTGATGTCCCAGTCTGATTTTGATTGCACACACATTTCCATCTCCCACTAAACACACTGGGTCAACCTGGTTCTACCAGATTTGTGATTTAGAGGGTTAAAACAGTGTACTTAGAGAGTGGGAGTTATTAGAGTTAACAAGGAGAACTGTACGAGAGGAAATCATCCAAGTTGAGTACTGCTTAATTCAAAGGTCATCCCGTGATGGTATGATCGTATGGTCACATGACCAAACTCGTTGAGGTAGAAGGAGTCCTGCATTGAATCAGTTCTCATTGGTACAGCGAACAGGCAGGATAGTTTAGACCAGGAATGTGCGCCAATGAGACGGATACCATCTACAGAGAAATGGCTGATCACCAGAATTAGTGAGATATAGATGGCTGGGAATGAAATAGAGGGATCAGTGAAACAGTTAAAACATGAAGTTAGTCAGATATAGATGGCTGGGAATGAAATAGAGGGATCAGTGAAACAGTTAAAACATGAAGTTAGTCAGATATAGATGGCTGGGAATGAAATAGAGGGATCAGTGAAACAGTTAAAACATGAAGTTAGTCAGATATAGATGGCTGGGAATGAAATAGAGGGATCAGTGAAACAGTTAAAACATGAAGTTGGTCAGATATAGATTGACACAGGCGAGTCAGTCCGCCCTGGACAGGTTTAAATGATATAGAAGTTCCATTAGAGATAGTGGTTCGATGTAACTGGATAGTAATTGTAGATTATACACTTTCACTCTGGAGTGTTTGAGTTTGTTGTGAATTGTAATTGCAGGTCCTTGAAGTGTTGAATTATGATGTCTTTTTCTGATACCATTAAACCTGTTCAGGCTAGTTTTGTGCCAGACTCTAGAAACAACTTAACAGAGTTGTTATTAATGTGATGTCCACAACAGTTGTCCAGTCTTTAACATTACAACCGAAGTTAAGAAGGGCTGTTCTGTCTGGTTAGATCCGGCCATTCCATCACAGCAGACAGAAACTACTGTTGTCCGGCTCATTAATTACCCTGCATTGTTGAGACTCAGCATTTAGTCGAACCCTTGCTAATTAAGATTCATTGTTTTCCCTGCTCGGTGTGTTTTTCCCTGCTCGGTGTGTAATGAGGCAAATTTGGCTGAATACGGCCACTTCTGATGCATGGCGGTAATTTTTATTACAAGGGTCAGTTAATTTTAAAGATGACGGATATTTTTGTAATAGAGCTCGGTGATTTTTTTTAAAGATGACAGATAGTTACAAAGATTGTATAGGTTGATAGATGGTGACACGTGACTAAGAAAGGAGTTTTTATAGTTGGGATCAGTTGGGGGGGGGGGGGGGGGAATGGTGGAAAACTTTTTTAAGATGGCGGTTGAAATTGGAGGACTAACAAAACTTGGTGAATTTATTATTGAGGTCAGGATAAGTGTTCTCCAATAATCAGTTTTCTTGGAAAGGGTGCAGTCACACTGTCAAATCTACGTCGAAGTGAAAACACCTCTAGTCCATTCAGTAGTGTCTTGAGAACTCAATAGAAAAGTAACGGGGGCCTCGGTAGCTTAGTTGGGAAAACCACCCGACTGGACTATCGAGGTTCGGACAACCCGTGTTCGATTCCTTCTGGAAGCAGTGAGAGTTGTACTCGTGGTTGGAAAATAAAATATCCCCGCGGTCCACCCAGCCGCTGGCAGAAATGGGTACCAAGGTATTACTCTGGGAAGGCGAGGAATGCCGCCTCGCATCGTGAGTTTCAATGCTTGAAGCGACACTGTCCAGAAGTCTCCGAACACATCTGGATAGGCGGCCGAGTACATATGAGAAAAAAACTTGCGTGCAAAGACGCTGATTAAAGTCTCGTAGATCACATTTACCATTGTTTAGCTATCGTCCTTGACATCCATTATTTGTATACTCTCTACGCATGTCTTCCACATATTTCAAAACACATTTCCCCCCACAATAATACAAGAAACTAAATTAAAGCAAAAAAAAAATATGTTTATGAAATCACAAGTCCCTCGAGTGTCACATTCTATAATTAAAAGGTATGTATCAGTTGACCATGAAGCTACAGAACAAAGCATTACATCGCGAAAGTGTGATATCCGTGAATTTTTCTTTTAAAATTAAATTGCGTCTTTTAAACTTGTCTTTTACAAGCAATTAACATTTTGTTTTACAAAAGCAGCGTTTTCTCATTTCCATTTCCTATCCACCCGTGAAAAAATTGCATTATGTACATTATTTACCGCCCCCCCCCCCGCCCCCCAATTTTAGGGTGCCTATTATCTGGTGGGCAATTTTGTCTACCTACGAGTATTTATATTTGTTTGTTTACACAGCAAGTAATACGGCCAGCCTGCTAACTTGTCTATCTGGTTGTATCTCATTGTCACAATATATGTGTCTTATATCTTGCAATGATGAAAGACCAGAGTTAAACAATTCAAACAAAGATACAGGACCACCAATTATGCAGAGTGAAGTGGAGGACACAATTCAACACATGAAAAGAGGCAAAGCTCCAGGTCCCGACAATATAACAATCGAAGAGGAGAGCCGGGAGTACAGGTCATAACAAAATTACTCAATGACATATATAACACTGGACTCATACCCGAAGATCTACTAAAATCTATCTTTGTAGCCATACCGAAGAAGTCAGGCGCCACTAATTGTGAAGACCATCGCACTAGTAGTCTCATGAGCCATATGACGAAAATATTACTAAGAATCATCATGAGACGTGTAAGAAACAAAATAAAACCAGAAATAAGTGAGGAACAATGTGAATTTGTGGAAGGAAAGGGCACCAATAATGCAATATACATCTTAAGAAGATTGATAGAAAGATCTAAAGAGGTAAAGAAAGATCTATATATGTGCTTTATAGACTACACGAAAGCATTTGACAAAGTAAAGCATGTGGAAATAATCAATATGCCGGAAAAATTAAACGTTGATGGCAAGGATCTGCGAATCATAAAAAAACATGTACTGGCAACAACAAACAGCAGCAATACGAATTAACAACCAAACAGGACAATTCCAATATATAAAACAATGAGTCAGACAAGGCTGTGTTCTGTCGCCGGATTTGTTTTCACTCTACAGCGAACTTATTATGAGATCAATAGTAGACAAAAAAGGAATTGAAGAGAATGGTCACACCATACATAATTTGCGATACGCGGTTGACACAGTCTTAATAACAGAGACAGAGAATGAACGACAAGAAATAATAGACATCATTGTAAAAGAAAGCATAAAGAAAGGTCTTAGTCTGAATAGTAAGAAAACAGAAGTAATGGTCATATCGAAGAAACAATCATCACCAGCATGCAGCATAAAAATAAACAGGACAAATCTGAAACAAGTGCAACGCGTCATATACTTGGGCGCAATAATAACATCAGATGGAAGATGCACCACGGAAATAAAAAGCAGAATAGCTCAGTCCAAAATAACATTTCAGAAAATGAAAAATATCTTATGCAACAAATCTATGTCAATAGAAGTAAGAAAGATAGTTCATCGGTGCTATATAGAACCAATTCTGACCTATGGAAGCGAGTCATGGGCAGTAGACAAATAAATGAAAAGACGATTTGAGGCCACAGAGATGGGATTTCTTAGAAGGAAGTTAAAAGTTCACTGGACAGCTAAAAAGACCAATGAGGAAATTCTCAACGAGGCCAACACAAAAAGGGAGCTCTTAAAAAACATCAGAAAAAATCAACAATTTTTGGGCACATCATGAGAAGAGGAAAGTTGGAATATTTGGTTACAACTGGCAAAATAAAAGGAAAGAGAGATCGCGGACGACAAAGAGAGAAAATACTGGATAGCTTGGTGTCATGGCATGGACAACAGTCAACAACAGAACTGATACGATGCACTGTAGATAGAAGATTGTGGAAGGACATGATCGCCCACGCCAACCGGTTTGGCACATGATGATGATGATCTTGCAATAAAATATACTAACATGAAAACAAATAACACCAGGGCTAAAGCTAAGAATAGCAAAATGGTATATCTTCTCAACATTTCTGAATGGTGCAGAAACATGGATATTAGACAAGAAAACAGAGCATAAAATTGAAGCCTGTGAAATATGGATTTATAGAAGAGTAGAAAGAATTGGTTGGAAAGAAAAGAAAACAAATGATGAAGTTTTAAAACAACGAAGTATGAAAAGTGATCAAAAATGCTTATATTGGATACATAGAGAATTTATGAATAGTGGTCATAGATGCTTATATTGAATAATATAGAGAAGGTATGATGATGATGATGATGATGATGCGGTCGCCCGATGATTTGAGGTATTCTAGCGGATACGAACCGTAGACTTCCTCCTCGTCATCCGCCCTTAAAAGGACGTTAAGTGGACGTAGTTACGTTGTGTTGCAGTTTGCAGTGTAACACTGTGATATCTGCGCCTTTCGGCCCAACACATCCGACTTCAGCCGACATTTTTGAGTACCGGGTTTGTCTTCCCTCTTCGATCCCTGCTCGCTTGGCCAGACTAGACAGGTTAGTCTGTTTCTGGAGGCACCGCGGAGAGGTGTAGCAGGGTCTGGATGGTTCTGGTTCACCGATCCTGGCGCAAGCCATCAGTTATGATTCACTGACGACTTCCAGCTCTGGTGCTGGGTGGGGCGCGCCTTCGCCTCCGGAAGGTATGAAAAGTGATCAAAAATGCTTATATTGGATAATATAGAGAAGGTATGAAAAGTGGTCAAAAATGCTTATATTGGATAATATAGAGAAGGTATGAAAAGTGGTCAAAAATGCTTATATTGGATATATAGAGAAGGTATGAAAAGTGGTCAAAAATGCTTATATTGGATATATAGAGAAGGTATGAAAGGGTCAAAGATGATTATATTGGATATATGGAGAAAGCATGAAAAGTGGTCAGAGGTGCTTATATAAGAAATATAGAGAAAGTATGAAAAGTGGTCAGAGGTGCTTATATAAGAAATATAGAGAAAGTATGAAATATGGTCAGAGGTGCTTATATAAGAAATATAGAAAAAGTATGAAAAGCGGTCGAGTTTTTTTTAAAGTGGGGGTAGATGACTCAGATTTAGTACTCAGCAAAGACAAGAAGAAAAATATTAATTTTCCTTTGATTAATTAGAATATATAGACAAACTATGAAAAGTGATCGAGTTTTTTTGTTTATTTTAGCGGAGGTAGGAGCTTTTCAGGTGTCACTTTTTGCAACAAAATATAAAGTGCCTCCATTTTGTCTCTTATTTTCCACGTAATTTTCATGCGACTATTGATACCAGATGTGTTTTCAGAAGAAGGAGAGTTCCTTCCTCAATTTTGATACGGAGAGTACGCCAGTTCTCAAGGATGTTTTTTAACTGCATTTTTTAGATTCATTTTTCTTCAATTTGCTGCTAATTGAAGAAAGTAGCCACCGAATAGTATGAATATTTATATTCAGCATCGATATATACACAAGTGTGGTCAATTTCAATCCAGCGAAATTGTTGCTGTCAACAATTAAATGACCTCGTCTTTTTGACGATTCGCTATTAATTAACTGACGTCACTCGTAGCGTCCTCAAATGACAGAGGGCATGACCTAGACGTAACTGTTATGGTTATGGAAGGCCCCGGTATCACTGAAAACGAATTAAAATCCATAATTGCTCAACCGCCCGTGCCAGTGGAATCATTCGAATGAATGTCTCATCTCCCAAACAAAGAAAGTTAGCTGCAGTCCCCAACATAGTTTCAGCACACGCCAAAAGACATAAGGCGAAACCGCACAGAAAGTGAACACAGCCATCTGTTTCCCTGTAAAGTAATCCTGGAGGGGAAAATACAAGGTAAAAGAGGCAGACCAAGACTAACATGGACGAGTAACATCAAAAGATGGACAAGCCATTATATGACAACCTGCACCATCAAAGCAAGAAACAGAGTGGAATGGCGATCCATGGTAGCTAACCTTCGTTGCGGAAACGGTACCCGATGATGATGATGACGCAGTTACTCACAAGACTTACATACATATCGTCATGTGAATAGAGTGTTCTAAAAAATCAACAACAGTCCGGCATTTAATTTATAGAAGGCAACAGAAAACCACGGTCGTAACTTCTTTGTACAATCATGAATTGCCACAACAATATGGACAGCTAAGAAGAGTAATAAAAGTGTTCTGAAAGAGGTCAAAGCAAAACGAGAGCTAATTTCAAATATAAAAGCAACGAGTAAAGTACACTTGTTCTCACACACCAATTTATGCCCATTCTATTAATTGTTTAGTCAATCTTAACATATGGATGTGAATCATGGACAATAGCACAACAGACAAGAAAATCAATGGAGTCTGCAGTAATGTGGTTTTACAGAAAAATATTGAGAATACCATGGAAAGCTAAGAAGAGTAATGAAAACGTTCTGAAAGAGGCCAAAGCAAAAAGAGAGCTAATTTTCAATATTAGAAAGAAACAATCATAATTTTTTGGCCATGTAACGAGAAGAGAAAATATGGACTAGATATGAATATCAAAAAGACTTAAACTAAGATCATAAACAAAGAAAATACTCAAAACCTACAAGTTTTGATGGATATCAAAATTGAAGGAATAGACCAGGAGACAGTTCAGAACTACAACTACCTTAGATATACTATAACCAGTGATGGAAAATGTACAACTGAAATAAACAAAAGGATAAGAATAGCAAAAAGTAATTTTAATGTCATGAAGAACATACTAACATAAAAACAAATAACACCAGGGCTAATACTAAGAATAGCAAAATGCGATTTTCTCAACATTCCTGTTTGGTGCAGAAATATGGACATTAGACAAGATAAAGTAACAGAAAATTGAAGCCTTTGAAATGTGGATATATAGAAGAATAGGTAGAATTGGATGGAAGGAAAAGAAAACAAACGATGAAGTCTTAAAACAACTAAAAATGAAAAGAGAACTACTAAGCACAATTCAAACAAGACAAATGTGATTTTTGGGCCATGTTAAAAGACACAACAGCCTACTAAAAGTAATCCTGGAGGGGAAAATACAAGGTAAAAGAGGCAGAGCCAGACCAAGACTAACATGGACGAGTAACGCCAATAGATGGACAAATCAGCCTATGACAACCTGCACCATCAAAGCAAGAGATAGAGCAGAATGGCGCTCCATGGTAGCCAACCTTCCTTGCGGAGACGGCACTCGATGATGATGAATGAGAAGAGAACAACAGGAATATATTGCAACAACTGGGAAAATTGAGGTACGAAGATATAGAGGAGGGCAAAGAGAAAAAATACCAGACAGCTTAAGAGAATGGGGGAGCCGCGATAGCTCAGTGGTTAGCGAACTGGACTACAAAGGACAAGGGGTAGGGTTCGATCCCAACCGACGGCTCCCGGGTTCACCCAGCCTTAAATTGGTACCGGATTTTTTTCTGGGAAAGTGAAGCGGCACGGGCGTAATACCGACCACATTACCCTAAAAATCATGTGCCGAAGGTCTGTAAAATTTATGGTCACTAACATCATGTTCCCTATACGCCACTTGGCGTGACGGGGGTACTTAACTTTTTTTTTTAAGAGAATGGTTTGGCAGGGGGTCAACAACGGAAATGATAAATAACTGTCGAGATCGAAATTTGTGGAGAGGCATGATCACCTACGCCAGCGGGCCGGAACTTGACGATGATGAGGATCCACACCCACAAGCTGAGAATAGTTTGTGTTATTGACACCTATCAAGGGAGGAAACTAAACTTTTGTTGTGTTTTTTTTAATGGTCGTAGTGTCTAGTGGTTTAGACTGAAGACAGTAATACAAATAAGTAAAAATGTATTACGAATGAACATTTGTAAGGCTCTATTCCTTCTAATTTCTTCCTAATATTGCAAATTAGCTCTTTTTTTGCTTTGGCCTCTTTCAGAACGTTTTCATTACTCTTCTTAGCCTAAGGCCCTTTCTAAGATGAACAAAATACACAGACACTGGTATTTTTATTGAAATCGTAAAGAAATCCACAAACAAAAATAGACAGAACAGAGAACAATAGATCGAACTAGGATCGACCCGTACACATCTACAATGCCCTTGCCACGAGATATCTCCTTGTGTATCATCCATTGATTAGAGTGCTGAAAGTCCTGATAGAAGAAGTCATGTTTGTAATAACAACATATTTAAGTTGCTTAGTTGGCAATGTGCTGAGATTATTGCTACACTCGCCATAAAGTGTACTCATGTTTAAAACATTTAGAGTTTGTGTACATGGTAAAATGTGTACAAGAGTAGATCAAACTGTATTGTCTTTTGTCATAATTGCATGCAAGCATAGATCAAGGTGGTGTCTCGAAACAGCAGACCATGCAAATGTTGACAAGATTCACTTATACTAACTCTTAATAATGATCTTACTTCAGAAGATCCTACTCTCTCTACGAACTAAGAACAAATTTGAAGTTTTCATTGAGGACAGAGGTCCAAATTACAATAATATACAAGATTGGGTCTTACTGTGGGCACACTGGCCGTAAGGTATGTACAAGATTAGTTATTACTTTAAGCACACTGACCATAAATTATGTGCAAGATTATTTATTGCTTGGAGCACACCAGCCATAAATTATGTACAAGATTGAGTCTGAGTGCAGACACACACTAAAAATTGTATAAGAATTAGTAGTGTAGATTAGTAGACTGTTCATTTTTATAACTCGCACAAAAGCTTGTACGTGTCCAGTCTCCCTACTAAGAATCGACGTAGAACATATTTTTATGGACATTTTTTGTATCACGAATCAACTGATATATATTTCAGTGCACTGATTCTGTTAAACATTACTCACGGCTTCAGGAAAACGCATAACCTTTACTACATCGCAAAAGTACGAAACTATATAGTTCTGATCCTAGCTTTATTCATATCTGTTGTTTCTCCATCTGACTGGTTAATGACAAGAGCTGTGATTTGTGTGACAGTTTCGTATTCAGTATTAGGCAGCGATGTGATTCTGTTAAGATTTTTATCCTTCCATAGTTTCTTATTCTGTCAGTTAATAAATCCCATGTTCCGACATCACATTTGAAAAATATGTCTCTTTCTTCTATCCTTCCACTTTTGCCTTTTAGCATCGAGGGGACAAATATCGTCTACATGTCAAAATGTCCATGAAAAGTCCTCACTCAAATGTTATTATTTAATTAATTAATCATCGAGTGCCATCTCCGCATCGAAGGTTGGCTACCATGGAGCTCCATTCTGCTCTGTCTCTTGCTTTGATGGTGCAGGTTGTCATAGGCTGGTTTGTCTATCTTTTGATGTTACTCGTCCATGTTAGTCTTGGTCTGCCTCTGCCTCTTTTACCTTGCATTTTCCCCTCCAGGATTACTTTTAGTAGGCTGTTGTGTCTTTTAATATGGCCCAAAAATTGCATTTGTCTTGTTTGAATTGTGTTTAGTAGTTCTCTTTTCATTTTTAGTTGTTTTAAGACTTCATCGTTTGTTTTCTTTTCCTTCCATCCATCTCTACCTATTCTTCTATATATCCACTTAATTTGTTTACACATTTAATTTTTTAACCACATTTAATTAATTAGATAGTTAAATAGTGAGTGAGTGAGTGAGTGAGTGAGTGAGTGAGTGAGTTGGTTAGTCAGTTTGTCACTAAGATTCCTTTAAAAGGAACTCATTAAAATACAATTTAAAAAGCACTCGGTCAACTATGAGTCGCTCAAACACCAATAACATACACTCAATTGGTCCAAAATGGGTCGCCACTATTATTACTATTCTCTATATTTATAATGATTTTTCGAGAATTCTCCGATATTAAGTCCCGTTGATATTTCTGTGGGAGGGGGTCTGGGGCACCCCGCTGATATTTCGTGGAGGTATCCCACTGATGTGGTTCCTTCACCCCGCCGCACTAGTATCCCTCCATGCCACCACACCAGTACCTAGAAAATCTCGGTGCCATGAATGATTGTGATGTGTAGTTTGACCATTAAACTACTGACGTTTTGTGGACATAGATACATTATGTTGTGATTTATTTGCGCATTTCGGCCCAACATTTCAACATGGCATTTTTTATATACCGGGTTGCCTTCCCTCTTTGATCACTACCCGCTTAGCTAGACTATACTGGTTAGTCTGTTACCAGAGGCACAGCGAAGATGTGGAGTTGGGGGTTCCAGCCTTTCACCTGTCAAACTTGTGTGGGCTCTAGGTAGCAATGCGACCAGCAGAACAGTTCTTGGGGGATATCGGCAGGTAGACTCCCCTACCACTTGTGGTACAGGCACGTCGGAAATTAATCTGTTACTAGAGGCACAGCACAGAGGTGGAGTTGGGGTCCCAGCCTTATGACTTGTCTAGCTTGGGTGTTCCCTTGGTAGCATTATTAGCAATAGAACAGCTTTTTGGGGATATGGACACACGGACTCCTGTACCACTTGTGGTAGAGACACTTGTAGTAGAGACACCTGTGGTAGAGATATTTATGGTAGAGACACTTGTGGTAGATATACTTGTGGTAGAGACACTTGTAGTAGAGACACTTGTGGTAGAGATACTTGTAGTAGAGACACTTGTGGTAGATATACTTGTGGTAGAGACACATGTAGTAGAGACACTTGTGATAGAGATACTTGTAGTAGAGACACTTGTGGTAGAGATACTTGTAGTAGAGACACTTGTGGTAGAGATACTTGTAGTAGAGACACTTGTAGTAGAGACACTTGTAGTAGAGACACTTGTGGTAGAGATACTTGTAGTAGAGACACTTGTAGTAGAGACACTTGTGGTAGAGATACTTGTAGTAGAGACAACTGTGGTAGAGATACTTGTAGTAGAGACACCTGTAGTAGAGACACTTGTGGTAGATATACTTGTAGTAGAGACACTTGTGGTAGAGATACTTTTGGTAGAGACACCTGTAGTAGAGACACCTGTGGTAGAGATACTTGTGTAGAGATACTTGTGGTAGAGATACGTGTGGTAGAGACCTCTGTAGTAGAGACACCTGTGGTAGAGATACTTGTGGTAGAGACACTTGTGGTAGAGATACTTGTGGTAGAGACACTTGTGGTAGAGATACTTGTGGTAGAGATACTTGTGGTAGAGATACTTGTGGTAGAGACACTTGTGGTAGAGATACTTGTGGTGGAGATACTTGTAGTAGAGATACTTGTGGTAGAGACACTTGTATTAGAGACACTTGTAGTAGAGACACTTGTGGTAGAGACACTTGTAGTAGAGACACTTGTGGTAGAGACACTTGTGGTAGAGATACTTGTGGTAGAGACACTTGTAGTAGAGACACTTGTGGTAGATATACTTGTGGTAGAGACATTAATTAGCAGTGCAAATCATGTATCCATTGTTGACATTTGGGTATTTTATTTTTGTGTTCGTCAGCTTTCACAAAGTCCTTAGAGACTAGAAACATAATTTTGCATGTTTATCCTTTTTCACTGGCAGCCGTGTGCACAAGGGTCCTTCGCCGCTCAGGCAGGTAACTCCGCCTTCATAGGTACTCATATTTTTCCGTCAATGAGTAATTAATGTTTCAAGCCGGGCGTCGCTGCTGAGACCAGGGGTGGTTGCCGCAGAGAGAAATCACCAAAAAAATTCCAACTGGTGCAGCCGAGGTTTGAAAACACAACCTCTCTGTCTCGAGACCTGCGTCGTGCCTCGAGACTAACTAGTCCCCCGTTGTAATATATTGAAGAAGAACTTGCAGACATATTATTGTATTGGTTTGCTTTTTATCATTAATGCCCAAATGTGATAATGCTTGCTTTTCTAATTTTACCTCCATTTGCTTCAACACATCTCTGCGAGATTCAAGTTTCACAATTTATTCATATCAAATCAAATTAAAGAAATGGGCTGAATGTAGTGGAATACACGAAATTGCATTAACAATTACTCATCCGCAAATTGTGAAAATCGTTGCTCAAATGCAAGAACATATATCGCGTTAAACGTTAAGTAAAGTAAACGTAAAGTACGAGAATTGAATCAGCGTCTTAGCACGCGAGTTTACATCCATATGTGCTAGGCCACCTATCTAGAAATGTTCTGAGACTTCTGGAAAGTATCGTCTCAAGCATTGAAATGGAAGCATTGGATGCGAGACGGCATCCCATTTCTGCCAGCGGATGGGTCGACCATGGGGGTATTTTTTCCAACCACGAGTTCAACTCACACAGCTTCCAGCGAGTATCGAACATAGGTTGTCTGAACGTTGGTAGCTTAGTCGGTGGTTTTCCCAACTAGGCTACCGAGACCCCAACATTAAATGTTAATAATAATAAACTCACATTTCATAACTATAACATTTAATTATAACATTAAATGTTATAGTTATGAAATGTGAGGTTACTATTTTGTTCACCAAAATATACTTTCACGCACTTTTTGTATCCGATGTAAAATATATTTGAAGGAAATATAGCGGCGATGAGGAAAGGGAGGGTTGGAAGGGGAAGTTTCGAAGATGGTTGGTTAGGGGAGTTATGGGAATATTTCTTATTATAAACATATTTTGCGCCCGAAAAAGGTTTCAAACGCTGCTCTAATCCCTTTTTGTCTCATAAATCAGATACCAATATTTCTTATTGTTTTGTTTTCACGCAACTTCCTCCATGTTTTAACCAATGAGCTACTCTCCCCTCTATGCTCTTTTGTAACTTTGATCACTTTTGTAACCAATCAGATTTGTCGATTCTCGAGACAATAATTATTATTGATGTTCCTTTTGACCAAGGTTGTCTGTATAAAGGTGGCCGTGGTGTTGGCTTATATCCAGTCTGATTTGAAGTTGGTTTCTAGTCACGAAACATAAGCGTAATAGCCGCATCTCCAGCCTGAGAGAAACATCTTGTATCCACAAAACCTACACAGATTTTATTATTACACTATTAACATATACACAGTTGACCATCTCACTTTAAAAGTAACATGAAGTCTACTGTAATCATGTTTGTCCTTCTAATAATGACCGTAAGTAGAAAATGTTTGTTTGTTTTTGCATTTTAGAAGCAACGAACAATCATCATCATCATGTGCATAAAAGTTGGCGCAGGCGCATGTCCTTCCACAATCTTCTATCTACAGTGCATCGTATTAGTTCTGTTGTTGACTGTTTTCCATGCGATGACACCAAGCTATCCAGTATTTTCTCTCTTTGTCGTCTGCGATCTCTCTTTCCTTTTATTTTGGCAGTTGTAACCAAGTATTCCAACTTGTCTCTTCTCATCATGTGCCCACAAAATGCTGATTGTTTCTTTCTGATGTTTTTTAGGAGCTCCCTTTTTGTGTTGGCCTCTTTGAGAATTTCTTTATTGGTCTTTTTAGCTGTCCAGGGAACTTTCAACATTCCACTGAGAAATCCCATCTCCATGGTCTTTAATCGTCTTTTCATTTGTTTGTCTACTGTCCATGATTCGCTTCCATAGGTCAGAATTGGTTCTATATAGCACCGATGAACTCTCTTTCTTATTTCTATTGAAATAGATTTGTTGCATAAGATATTTTTCATTTTCTGAAATGCTATTTTGGCCTGTGCTATTCTGGTTTTTATTTCTGTGGTGCAACATCCATCTGATGTTATTATTGTGCCCCAGAATTTGAAGTGTTGCACTTGTGTCAGATTTTGTCATATTTGTTTATTTTTTATGCTGCATGATGGTGATGATTGTTTCTTTAATATGACCATTACTTCTGTTTTTTGTTACTATTCAGACTGAGACCTTTCTTGTAACTAATTTTTAAGCTACCGTTAACGAGCAATACATTAACGAAAACCGATCATAAATATCTCGCATAATTCCGCCGAGGTAAAAAATATATTATCTAGTGACATACGTGCAGTATCTTTTCACATCCTTAACAAAATAAGGTATGTTGGTTTTAATTAAATTAGTTTCTGAGGGGCCATGGCAGCCTTGTGGGAAAACCACCCGACTGGGCTACCGACGATCGGACAACCCGTGTTCGATTCCCACTGGAAGCATTGTAAATTGTACTTGTGGTTGGAAAAAAAAAATTACCCCTGGTCGACCCAACGTTCAGCAGAATTGGGTAACAGGGTATTACTCTGGGAAGGTGAGGAATGTCGCCTCGCATCGTGAGTTTCGATGCTTGAAGCGACACTATCCAGAAACCTCCGAACATTTCTGGATAGGCGGCCGAGCACATATAGGCGAAAACTTGCGTGCTAAGACGCCGATTCAAGTCTCGTACTTTACCTTTAACTTTAGTTTCTTTCGACACTCTGCCTTTTTTTCATGTGTGGTTTTTTTTTGTATTACAAAATCAACTTGGCACGCCTGTAACACCTGTATCGTTTAAATGATTCTTAATAGTGAAGGTTGTGAGAAAATGTGAAACGTCGTGAAGAGTGTCCCTAGTTTAGGGTCCTAATATTGTGTTGTTTATTTGCGTTCACCCGATGACTAAAGGAATACATTACTATTTGTGATATTGCATCATTCTGAGTACATCATTACTTGTACGTTAATTTGGCGTGTTTGCGTTGATTTGTGGCTTGCAGTAGAATTGTGATGTTAGCGTCTTTCGACCCAACACATCCGACTTCAACACCCTGTTTTTGAGTACCGGGTTGTCTGACCTCTCTATTTCTACTCACTTGGTCAGGCTAGACTGGTTATTCTGTTACTAGAGGCACCACGAAGAGTGGAGTAGGGTCTTGATGGTTCTTGTTCACCAATCCTGGCGCAAGCCATCAGCTATGATTCGCTTTCAACATCATCTCTGTTGCTTCCAGGCGCCTTGGACACCGGAACCTAATGATAATGACAATCTATTTTCCTATACATGTAATTAAACTCATACTTCTCTCTATTTTTGTTTACTTTCTTTTATGTGTTCATTGACGACTGTCACTTTTTCCCTTCCTTCTTTAAAAGTATGTCCATCATCATCATTGAGTGTTGTCTCTGCATCCAAGGTTGACCACTATGGAGCGCTGGCTCATGCTTTGATAGTGCAGGTTGTCGTCATTGGCTGACTTGTCCATACTCTGATATTACTTGACCCTGTTAGTCTTGGGCTGCCTCTGCCTCTTTTATCTCGTATTTTTACTTCAAAGATTCATTTTGGTTGGCTGCTGTGTCTTTTAACATGCCACAAAAAAATTATTTGTCCTTTTTGAAATTTGTTTTTAGTAGTTCTCTTTTCACTTTTAGTCGGTTTGAAACCATCATTTGTTTTCTTTTCTTTCAAGTCAATTCTTCCTATGCTTCTATAAATCACATTTCAAAGGCTTCACTTTTCTGATCTGTTTTCTTATATAATGTAAATGTTTCTGCGCTACACAGAAATGTTGAGAAGATGTTCATTTGAGCATTATTTGCTCTGTGTCATGAAGTAAAAGGTAAAGAGCCCCATCACGCCAAGTGACGTATAGAGAATATTGTGTTAGTGTCCCTAATTTGTATATACCTTTGGCACATGATTTTTTGGGTAAAGTGGTCGGTATTACGCCGGTGCCGATTTACTTTCCCAGAAAAAAAAATCCGGTCCCAATTTTAATGGCTGGGTGAACCCGGAAGCCGTCGATCATGTTATGCTTTAAGCACATTTCTATAGCAATGGCTTTCCGTTCATTACGGGCAGTTTCAGCACAACAATTTTTTTGGTCCAGGCTCCCCAGCGCAAATGTACTATGCCGTATTTAACAGCAAGTTTATGATATCTACGCATTTGGGAACAAAATATCACAATGGTATTAATGGATACGGGGTTTTCTTCCCTCTTTGATTCTTATTTAATTGGCCAGACTGGTTATTCTGTTTCCAGATACATTGAAAGAGAGATGAAATGTATCCATCTACCAAATACCGGGTTAAGGCAAAGAAATGCAAATGAATGCATAAAAATGCGAAGCTGCAGTAAAGCTGAATGTGAGGGAAAATTGAAAAAAAAAATTGAAAAAAATGGTATGGTAAAAGCTTTACGTGATTAGTAGACGACACAGATTTGAACGACGTTTCGGCCCATTAGGCCATCAGCAGGAACAAACAAACAACACGCACACACAGATATGTAAGTAAATAAAACTAAACCTACATAGCTAACTAGTAACGAAGCATCCAAAACAAAATAATCGAAATTAGTATAAGAAAAGAAAAATGACTTCCCTGTTTCGTGGACCGTGGTCACTCTGGCGATCGCAGCCGATTCGTTTGGGAGAATCGCCTCATAGTCCAGTATGGCTCGCTGACCCCACGAGGCATGAATGTATCACACTCGTACACATAGTTCCCTTTCGGTTATTCCTTCCCTTTTGCATAGCCTTCTCTACTACCCATGCTTGGGCTTTTTAGTCTATCTACTATGCCATGCCATTCATAGCTCACCTCCACTAGTCCCCATTGAGACACGTCGGTGTTCTCCTACACCTCTTTTTTCTGTGCTACTTACCCCTCATATGTTTTTATTGCACCCCACTCTCAGCCTTTTGAGTACCTGTTAATCTACTGTTCTATTCTTTCTCCTCTGTTTTTTCACACTGACCCCAGTGTGTACTCTTCTAGTTATATGTGCGTTATGCGCACATTTCTACACATATATGATTGTCCCTGTATGGGTGTGCACATGCTTGTGTGTGTACATATGTATGGGTATATATATATATATATATATATGCTTGTATGTGTGTGCAGGAATGTATGCATATATATGTATATGTATGTATATGTAGGTGTATGTTGATATGTACAAGTAGGTGTATGTCTGTTTGTACGTGTATATATGTATACACGATCTGTGTGTGTAAAAATGTATTTATGGGCCCTTAGATACTTTTAGACATTGCCAGTGTCTTTGCAGTCGAGGTAACCTAGACAGCATTCCCCCCGCTCGTGTATTTTTAGAACCCTTCACCTGACCAGAGGGTATAATTACAGCTAGACCCGTGTTCTCGCCCTTTCCCGTTCTGACCACGGTCCACGAAACAGGGAAGTCAGTTTTCTTTTCTTACACCAGTTTCGATTATTTTGTTTTGGATGCTTCGTTACTAATTAGCTATGTAGGATCAGTTTTATTTACTTACATATCTGTGTGTGCGTGTTGTTTGTTCCTGCTGAAGGCCTATTGGACCGAAACGTCGTTCAAATCTGTGTCGTCTACTAATCACGTAAAGCTTTTACCATACCATTTTTTTCATTTTTTATTTCAATTTTCCCTAGCAAATAAAGCAAGTACTTTCATTTTCTTAAAGTTTAACGAGCCTGAGGTCACACCTACTTTTTATGCCATCTTTTGTGGCCTGATCATTTTTTAAATTGAGAACAATCAGCTATTGTCTGCAATATTCAGCTGCTGTCACTGGTTCTTTTTTAAAAATATTAATTTACATGTTTATATTTATCTAATTCTTAACATATTAATTATGCATTTTTAGATAATTAATCAAGAAATTATATTTCACTAATACCAAGATATTGATTGGTATAGAACCGTTGATCAGAGGTTTAACAAGCCGCTATCGTAAAAAAGATTTTGTTAATGAAACGTAGACCTGATCAACCACTGATATCTTCAATAATAAAGAAAAGACGATGGTCATATGTTGGACATGTGATGAGAAGAGATAATAACCGTATAGCAAAGCACGCCCTCATGTGGGAAACAACAGGTAAGAGGAAAAGAGGAAGACCCTGAGAGAGAGACACTGAGAAGAACATTGATGAGAGAGGCAAGAGCAGCAGGAGTCGGTTTCCTCAATGAGATAGAGCTAGTTGCACAGAACAGAGACAAATGGCGAGATTTGATAAAATATCTTTAGAAGAATTGAAAACTGCTAGAATAAAAAATTAGATGGGAGAGGGAGTACCTTGGTCTACGCCCTATGGGCCGGCTACGGCTCGAAAGGTCAATAGATAGATAAAATACCAAGATGATACAATACATGTAAAACGAGTATGGTTTGATGACAGTTTACACTGATCAAATTGTGGGTGACGCACTGTGCGGCGAAACGTACATGATCGTAGTCGGCACGGCGCATGGTGTGTCGAAACGTACGGAGAGAGTTAAATCCAGTAATACTGATATCAGTAACCTTGTAACACATGAACTCGTTTTGCTTAATGTGATTCATTGTTTTTTTTTTTTCAGGTTGTTGAGATGACGTCAGGATCACGAGATGATCAGACGAGTACGTCTGACACACAAATTGTGAACGAGCAAAGTTCAAGGTTAGAAAAGAGATTGGGGACCAACGCTGCCGCTGAACTACTTGGTTTTTATTTGCATTTAGTCCCCTCAATCTAGATAAATAAATCACTGATCTGGAAACCAGGCACCAATTGTTCTTGTTTTATTTCTCCACCATTGATTTTTGTGTGGCTTTCATAGTTTTGTCTCTTGTCTTGTCGTTATATAAAAAAATGCATGTATTAGCTCCTATTATCTTTGTTCTTGGAACTATTCATGTTTGATAGAAACGGTAAAATTTGTAATAAATATAGTTAAACAAAGAGATAAAATACTAGATAGCTTGGTGTCATGGCATGGAAAACAGTCAACAACAGTACTGATACGATGTACTGTAGATAGAGCATACCTGAAGATTATTACAGATACAGAGCATCTATTGCACCACGTGCTCAACACAGAGAAAGGTGCCAGGCTAAAAAAAGGCAAATCATGGGTTGGCCGAGCAGAAGATGTCATCAAACAGGTCTGTGGGCTTACCAATATCAGCGTTGGTGAGGAGTGGATACCGGTGCCTACGTCATTCAAGGGGACTTTCTCGTGTATTGTCACACTCGACAGGAAAAGTAGGGAACAGAACCCGGTCGTGGTTAATGCTGAGGTCAACGGTCTCATCTTCGATAACACCGATGAGAAAGATGCAGTCATATATACAGACGGATCTGTAAGACGACACAAAAGAAGTGCATGGGCATTTACAGCACGCTCGGCAGGCAGAATAGTCAAGGAAGACAGTGGTGCATACGTCATGACCACGAGTAGCATGACAATGGAGGCGATGACAGTGACCAAGGCATTCAAATGGTTAGAGTCACAAGACTACACCCACGCATGTATACTGAGTGATTCGATGAGCATGATAAAAAAAGTGGAGGCGGGCTCTGTACGCATGCAATGGGTAGAGTCGTTGCAGAAATCCAAAATACGTAAGGTCACCTTTGTCTATGTCCCTGGACATGCGGGAGTACGGGGAAATGAAAGAGCGGACAGGTTGGCTAGCTGTGCTGTCGTTGAGGACGGGCAACCAATGGATTTGGCGGACATCATCAATGCCCTCCGAGATGTGGGAAGAGCACAGGACTTCGACAAACACAGATCCACGTCACTTCTTCGGATGAAAGAGATGGGAGTTAAGATGAGCGCAGCCAGAAATGAGAAACTTAGTGGGCGTGTAAGAAGACTTATCAACCAACATTGAACTGGAGTCGTCAGTCGCTGGACACTGAGGGAATTTCTGAGGAGGGGATCTGAGCACCTATGGACATGTCGTTTCCCCATAATTATGTACTTTAAGTACCTGTATAGACGTAAACTTTTTTGTAGTTTACAGAATGTGTACAGTATATGAAATGTTACAAATAAAGTTTACTAAAACGCAGAACAAAAATAACAAATTAAAATTCATTTCTAAAAGTGTACTAGTTATTTGTGTACATGGTACTAGCTTTGGAGGAGTACAAAAACTTGTTTTCCATGTCAGACGTAATTTTTTTTTTCGCACAAATTACAAACTAGAAGAGTTTAATATTCCGGCAACATTTCACTCTCAAGTCTGTGCTCCTAATGGTTATGTTAACGGCAACTGTTAACGGCAACATTTCACTCTCAAGTCTGTCCTCCTAAAGGTTTTGTTAACGGCAACATTTCACTCTCAAGTCTGTCCCCCTAAGGTTTTGTTAACGGCAACATTTCACTCTCAAGTCTGTTCCCCTAAGGTTTTGTTAACAGCAACATTTCACTCTCAAGTCTGTCCCCTTAAAGGTTTTGTTAACAGCAATATTTTACTCTCAAGTCTGTCCCCTAAAGGTTTTGTTAATGGCAACATTTTACTCTCAAGTCTGTCCCCCTAAAGGTTTTGTTAATGGCAACATTTTACTCTCAAGTCTGTCCCCCTAAAGGTTTTGTTAATGGCAACATTTTACTCTCAAGTCTGTCCCCCTAAAGGTTTTGTTAATAACGCCAACATTTTACTCTCAAGTCTGTCCCCCTAATGGTTTTGTTAATAACGGCAACATTTTACTCTCAAGTCTGTCCCTTTAATGGTTTTGTTAATAACGGCAACATTTTACTCTCAAGTCTGTCCCCCTAAAGGTTTTGTTAATGGCAACATTTCACTCTCAATTCTGTCCCCCTAAAGGTTTTGTTAACGGCAACATTTCACTCTCAAGTCTGTCCCCCTAAAGGTTTTGTTAACGGCAACATTTCACTCTCAATTCTGTCCCCCTAAAGGTTTTGCTAACGGCAACATTTCACTCTCAAGTCTGTCCCCCTAAAGGTTTTGTTAACGGCAACATTTCACTCTCAATTCTGTCCCCCTAAAGGTTTTGTTAACGGCAACATTTCACTCTCAAGTCTGTGTCCCTAAAGGTTTTGTTAACGGCAACATAAATAATGAAGTTACCGATGCTGTTGGCGGATATCAACAAGTCTTTAAATAAATCAAAGACAATTTCTAGAGACCACTCATTGAGAGGTGGGATCCTCGTGATGTACTCTACCACAAACCCAGAGCCGCTACATACGATATACAAGATACAGATACTCAATAAAGTTTTCGTTGTTCGAGAGATAGACTTCTGGGACGATTGTTTGTTTGTTGTTAGAGCTCCGCCTGCTATGAGTTGTCTGCGCTTGTTGATGATCAAAGTGACCTTCACCCCAATTACTATAGAACCCACAAAAACTAGAACAATTGGTACTGCGCCTGTTAAATAATTTAAAATATCTCTAAACATTTGGTACACACCAATCCTGACGTCGCGATGGTATTGTTCTGTATTATAGAACACACCCAGTGATATCCCTTGTATGATGACTTGTTTAAACGTAATACATACAAGATACTGGTAAGTGAAACCAATGAAAAATATAATGAAGAGACTAGATAACACACAGACTGTACGTCTCGGAGTCACGATTCTGGTGAATGTTAACGGCATGAGTATCGCTAGTAATCGTTCTCCTGTGATAAGTACAGGGATCACCATAGATAGTTCAATTCCAATAACATAAACCATTATAAATATCATTGAACAAATGTAGTAAACGTAATTGACGGTCTCAGAGAACTGCAATACTTGGGGGACACTTGCAAAGATAACATTTCTGGGAAAGCTATTCAAACCAACCAGAAACATGATATCTGAGAGGGCTAAGGCTGAGAGAAGAATATTTGAACTCTTTTTAAAGCCCTTTCGTGAAATAATTATGCAGCTGGCCACGTTAGCTGCAGTGCCAATTATTCCGATACACGGGAAGATGACAAAGTAAAAAGTCCATCTTATCTTCATGTTGGTTTCTTCACTGGAGATGACATTAATCTTTATTGACCTCGTCACAACCAACTCGTTGGATATATTTGCCATATCAAAGTTACTATATCTTTGGCCTCAGTACGAGAAATAATACAATTTTTAATATATTTAAGACCGATTGTTCTTAAGCTTGGCTCTATCGCGTATTTATAGCTGATGTCTGCAGCGGTTTGCGTTATCATTTACAGTAAAGTCGATGTGATGTCTGTTGTAAATGTCTGTCCAAATGTAATGTCTGCTGGGTTTATCTATATGTATTATTGTTTAGTTCGGAGTTATCTTACTCATCATAGCCATGATGCTCTAAAGAAAACAACAGGTTATGGTTGTTATCACGCGCCGCCATATTGGATGAGCTAATAGCATCCATCAACACGTGGTTTATTGTTTTAACGAGCTTATCGACTGAGGAGAGATCGAACGATGTCGCAAATTTCTAGAAATCCGAAAGGTAATAGATAACGTACGCCCATATGTGCCAGGGGCGTAGACTGCAGTTCCTGTAGAATGTTACGAAAGAGAACTTTTATAAAGAAATAAAATAGCAAATTAGAAAACAAATATATGTCTAAAAAGTAAAGACCCCCGTCACGCCAAGTGGCGTATAGGGAATATGGTGTTAGTGACCATAATTTTTACAGACCTTCAGCACATGATTTTTAGGGTAATGTGGTCGGTATTACAAATATATATATATATATATATATGAGACTAATGTTGCAGAACAGAACATAAGTCAGTTTATTTATTTGTTAATTATTTTTTATATCCGTGATTCAGATCTGCAAATATTTTATTTGGTTTAAAATGCAGCTCATTCTGAAACAAAAGTTCCGCCTATGATGTCCGAGTGAGCAACAGATTGATAAGCCAATGAAGGACGCCTGCAATCCGCGCGGCCAAGTATTAAATTTTCCTGGCAAGATTTCATCCATCTCTTTCACGTATAGTAATTCGAATTCCCGTTTATCACTCGAAAGTTGACCTTCTCTTCAATGCTGGCTTGTGTTGTACGTTCTTACTGGCGTGATAAAAGTCACCTATGTTTAATCAAAAAGTAAGTTTCTATGACGAAATCAAATATTTCTACACAATACGTAGCCTACTAGAGCATAATTCTGCATGTCTAAAACTATTTCTATTTTTCCCCAGGCTCAACAATACATCCTTTCATCGTCTATTGCTATTTTCCAGTTTTCGCATCTCGCAATATTAGTTCACAGAGTGGAAAACACTTTAGTTTTCGCCAAATAGAAATTACGGGATTTCCCCAAACAATAGGCTGTCTGTGACGTTGCTAAAAATATTTATAGTTTAAGAGGATTGGGTCAAGGTTATAAGGTCAACGATTTCGTAATTTTTTTTCTATATTTCTGGAAGCACAAAGAATTAGAATCACGGCGTGATAATGTTTTGATAACAAAAATAACAAGACAAACATTGTTTTCTTTATCACTTCCCGACGATAACATTCGCAGGCGTTGATATATTGCGGTGGATAATATTAGTGTTTCCCACCTCAAAAATGAACGAGATTTCTTTAAATCGATAAGTGACCCAGAATTGATGGGGGCGGGGGGTTAGCCCCTACTTGTAGCAAAGTTGAAACTAGAAATTCTAGAATTCTGTAGGAAAAATGATGTAGTAAATAATTTCTATTGCAACATTACATTCTAGAAAATTATGCTACAGTTTAATTACAGTTATCTAAAAAATAATTCGTGGGAGCAAATAAGTTTTTTTTTTTTTTAAATTTAGGTTTTAAACATTCTGTTATGGGACAAGCATATGACAGTTTCTTGTCGGTAACTGAAAAATCACAGAACAATCATTACAATCATATTACAATCACACAAAAATCATAAAACATCCACAGGGTAGGCATGGGAGTCATGTCTAGAACAATAGAAACAAAAAAAAAGTAAAGTGCCCCAGTCACGCCAAGTGGCGTATAGGGAATATGGTATTAGTGGCCCAGTCACGCCAAGTGGCGTATAGGGAATATGGTATTAGTGGCCCAGTCACGCCAAGTGGCGTATAGGGAATATGGTATTAGTGGCCCAGTCACGCCAAATGGCGTATAGGGAATATGGTATTAGTGTCTCAGTTACGCCAAGTAGCGTATAGGGAATATAGTATTAGTGTCCCAGTCACGCCAAGTGGCGTATAGGGAATATGGTGTTAGTGACCATACATTTTACAAACCTTCAGCAAAATAAGTACAGAGAGACAAGATTCACTCGACTCAAAATTAATTTGAGCAAATAATTCTCCATGACTTCTTTACACACAAATAGGAAATCTCCTTAAAAGGAATATCTATAGACTGAGAAGGAGACTGACCTCTTTTCAAAATATACATTTACCCGCCCTTTCCTGACATCCTATGTAGCTGTCGTCCTTGACATCCGGAATCTGTATACTCTCTACGCATAATGTGTCCCACATAATTTCAAAGCACATTTCTTTGTCACAAAAGTACAGGAACTATATTATAACTATTTTTTTTTTTAATGCGTTTATGAAATCACAAGTCCATGTCGTTTCTTGTTCTTATTCTATAAAAGAATGCATGGGTCGACCATACAGCCAGAGAACAAAGAAATATATTATTGAAGTGTAATATTCCTTAATATGTTTACTCTAACACATCCCATTACGGTTTCTCGTAATGTTTTTTTTTTTACAAACAACTGACATGTTTGCACTTTACAAGCGCTTTCCCCACACTCATTTCATATCCTTCCGTGAGAAAGTACATTACCTACATTCACAGCGCCCCAAAATCATGACCGTGCATTTATCTGGTCGGTATAATTGTCTTTTTAAGAGTACGAGATCTAGTTGTTTGTCTATATAGCTATTTATGTGACTAGTATGTTAGTCTATTTGTCTGTATGTCTCATTATCATAATATGTGGCACTTTACATACTTATATATCTACCTACCTACATACCTACCAACCAACAAACTTACCTACCTACCAACCTACCTACCTACATACCTATCTATCTATCTATCTATCTATCTATCTATCTATCTATCTATCTATCTATCTATCTATCTATCTATCTATCTATCTATCTATCTATCTATCTATCTATCTATCTATCTATCTATCTATCTATCTATCTATCTATCTATCTATCTATCTATCTATCTATCTATCTATCTATCTGTCTATATATCTATCTGTCTATATATCTATCTGTATGTCTGTCTGTCTGTCTGTCTGTTTGTCTGTCTGTCTATTGAGCCGCAACCTCGTTTTGATTGTGTGTTGTCCTTCACCTACATAAAGCCGTAACTATTCCATTTTTACACCTACAGTAAACTTCTCTTTTGTTATTCTTAAGTTATTTAAAAGTGTGTATGTATGTGTGTGTGTGTGTGTGGTGTGTGTGTGTGTGTGTGTAAAAAAGTGTGAACAACTCGGAGGGATACACCAGGAAAGGAATAAAACAAGAAATAACAAGAAACAAGAGTCAAAGAGATCAACAAGTTAACGCTCTAAGGACAGCCTTTCCACGTACGTCGTCACACCTTGACATAACGATCGCTAGCCGGTCTAACCTGAAATGTTTAGAGATAGCCTGCCTAGGAAGTTAACATAACCGCGGCTAAAGGAAAAAGACGGAGTTTTCGCTAGCGTTCTACGAACACAGGTGGTGGACGTAATTAAGAGTCAGAAACATAGATAGACCGGCTGGTTTGATGTAAATGACCGAACGGAAGGTTCCAAAAGTCGAAGACATCTCCCTCATGTCCAGCGATAGTAGACGCTGAGCTCGCTCTAATTTCAAGCGATAGTAGACGCTGAGCTCGCTCTAATTTCAAGCGATAGTAGACGCTGAGCTCACTCTAATTTCAAGCGATAGTAGACGCTGAGCTCACTCTAATTTCAAGCGATAGTAGACGCTGAGCTCACTCTAATTTCAAGCGATAGTAGACGCTGAGCTCACTCTAATTTCAAGCGATAGTAGACGCTGAGCTCACTCTAATTTCAAGCGATAGTAGACGCTGAGCTCACTCTAATTTCAAGCGATAGTAGACGCTGAGCTCACTCTAATTTCAAGCGATAGTAGACGCTGAGCTCGCTCTAATTTCAAGCGATAGTAGACGCTGAGCTCGCTCTAATTTCAAGCGATAGTAGACGCTGAGCTCACTCTAATTTCAAGCGATAGTAGACGCTGAGCTCGCTCTAATTTCAAGCGATAGCAGACGCTGAGCTCGCTCTAATTTCAAGCGATAGCAGACGCTGAGCTCGCTCTAATTTCAAGCGATAGTAGACGCTGAGCTCGCTCTAATTTCAAGCGATAGTAGACTCTGAGCTCGCTCTAATTTCAAGCGATAGTAGACTCTGAGCTCACTCTGATGTCCAGCGATAGTAGACTCTGAGTTCACTCTGATGTCCAGCAATAGTAGACTCTGAGCTCACTCTGATGTCCAGCAATAGTAGACTCTGAGTTCACTCTGATGTCCAGCAATAGTAGACTCTGAGTTCACTCTGATGTCCAGCGATAGTAGACTCTGAGCTCACTCTGATGTCCAGCGATAGTAGACTCTGAGTTCACTCTGATGTCCAGCAATAGTAGACTCTGAGTTCACTCTGATGTCCAGCAATAGTAGACTCTGAGCTCACTCTGATGTCCAGCAATAGTAGACTCTGAGCTCACTCTGATGTCCAGCATTAGTAGACTCTGAGTTCACTCTGATGTCCCGCTATAGTAGACTCTGAGTTCACTCTGATGTCCCGCTATAGTAGACTCTGAGTTCACTCTGATGTCCCGCTATAGTAGACTCTGAGTTCACTCTGATATCCAGCGAGAGTGAACGAGATCAAACGATTTCCACGAGCGAACCTCGTTATTCAGGAAAGATCAAGGACAGCTTTATTGTAAGGGGTCAACAGATTTCAGTGATAGTCAAATGTTTGTCACGACATTTTTCTCATTAAATGATAGGCGACTGACAAGCAATCATTGATATGAATGTCTAGGATTGTAAAGCGGAGTCTCCAGGACTGACCACGCCAGATACACAGAATGCCCAAGAAATAGGAGGGGCCTAGCTGGCAATAAGGAATCAAGCATTCCTTCCTCATTCATGATTCTGTGGTCATTGGGACACCAGTGACAGACTTGTGACCCTTCTCCATGTATCTATGTCTTCATTTAATCATTCTTTGTGACTGTGCAAAGTCGAGGCCTGCCCATTCTGGGAGGTTATCTTTCCACCTATTTCTCTTGATTACCTCCCTTTTGCACGCCGTTACTATTGTACACATATTTATCGTATCTAAACACCAACCAGATTTAGGAGGAAGCAAATTTCAAACTTTAATCAAGGCACTTATCATATCAACATAACGGTCAGTCTTTTCTTATCAACAGAATCAAGCTCTGGCTTCAGTGTTTTAAAGATAACGAAATCAATAACTTCATTTGTTATTGAATCATAATACAGTTGCAATTGATCATGTGATTAAAAAAAACATTGTTGTATTCGGTAGACTAGGGTTGATCATGTGGTACAGGCAAAACCCAGGGACCATGGCGCTAAATTGTAACTGGAAAGAGAGTGGTCAGCAACTCACGGCGATAGTAGAGTCTGAGCTCACTCTAATTTCCAGCGATAGTAGTCTCTGAGCTCACGCTGCTGTCCAGCGATAGTAGACTTTGAGCTCACTCTGATGTCCAGCGGTAGTAGACTCTGAGTTCACTCTGATGTCCAGCGGTAGTAGACTTTCAGCTCACTCTAATGTCCAGCGGTAGTAGACTCTGAGTTCACTCTGATGTCCAGCGGTAGTAGACTTTGAGCTCACTCTGATGTCCAGCGGTAGTAGACTTTCAGCTCACTCTGATGTCCAGCGGTAGTAGACTTTGAGCTCACTCTGATGTCCAGCGATAGTAGACTTTCAGCTCACTCTGATGTCCAGCGGTAGTAGACTCTGAGTTCACTCTGATGTCCAGCGGTAGTAGACTTTCAGCTCACTCTGATGTCCAGCGGTAGTAGACTTTCAGCTCACTCTAATGTCCAGCGATAGTAGACTTTGAGCTCACTCTGATGTCCAGCGGTAGTAGACTTTCAGCTCACTCTGATGTCCAGCGGTAGTAGACTTTGAGCTCACTCTGATGTCCAGCGATAGTAGACTTTCAGCTCACTCTGATGTCCAGCGGTAGTAGACTTTGAGCTCACTCTGATGTCCAGCGATAGTAGACTTTCAGCTCACTCTGATGTCCAGCGGTAGTAGACTTTGAGCTCACTCTGATGTCCAGCGATAGTAGACTTTGAGCTCACTCTGATGTCCAGCGATAGTAGACTTTCAGCTCACTCTGATGTCCAGCGGTAGTAGACTTTGAGCTCACTCTGATGTCCAGCGATAGTAGACTTTCAGCTCACTCTGATGTCCAGCGGTAGTAGACTCTGAGTTCACTCTGATGTCCAGCGGTAGTAGACTTTCAGCTCACTCTGATGTCCAGCGGTAGTAGACTTTCAGCTCACTCTAATGTCCAGCGATAGTAGACTTTGAGCTCACTCTGATGTCCAGCGGTAGTAGACTTTCAGCTCACTCTGATGTCCAGCGGTAGTAGACTTTGAGCTCACTCTAATGTCCAGCGATAGTAGACTTTGAGCTCACTCTGATGTCCAGCGGTAGTAGACTTTGAGCTCACTCTGATGTCCAGCGGTAGTAGACTTTCAGCTCACTCTGATGTCCAGCGGTAGTAGACTTTGAGCTCACTCTGATGTCCAGCGGTAGTAGACTTTGAGCTCACTCTGATGTCCAGCGGTAGTAGACTTTCAGCTCACTCTAATGTCCAGCGATAGTAGACTTTGAGCTCACTCTGATGTCCAGCGGTAGTAGACTTTGAGCTCACTCTGATGTCCAGCGGTAGTAGACTTTCAGCTCACTCTGATGTCCAGCGGTAGTAGACTTTCAGCTCACTCTGATGTCCAGCGATAGTAGACTTTGAGCTCACTCTGATGTCCAGCGATAGTAGACTTTGAGCTCACTCTGATGTCCAGCGGTAGTAGACTTTGAGCTCACTCTGATGTCCAGCGGTAGTAGACTTTGAGCTCACTCTGATGTCCAGCGATAGTAGACTTTGAGCTCACTCTGATGTCCAGCGGTAGTAGACTTTCAGCTCACTCTGATGTCCAGCGGTAGTAGACTTTCAGCTCACTCTGATGTCCAGCGGTAGTAGACTTTGAGCTCACTCTGATGTCCAGCGGTAGTAGACTTTCAGCTCACTCTGATGTCCAGCGGTAGTAGACTTTGAGCTCACTCTGATGTCCAGCGGTAGTAGACTTTCAGCTCACTCTGATGTCCAGCGGTAGTAGACTTTGAGCTCACTCTGATGTCCAGCGGTAGTAGACTTTCAGCTCACTCTGATGTCCAGCGGTAGTAGACTTTGAGCTCACTCTGATGTCCAGCGGTAGTAGACTTTCAGCTCACTCTGATGTCCAGCGGTAGTAGACTTTGAGCTCACTCTGATGTCCAGCGGTAGTAGACTTTCAGCTCACTCTGATGTCCAGCGGTAGTAGACTTTGAGCTCACTCTGATGTCCAGCGGTAGTAGACTTTGAGCTCACTCTGATGTCCAGCGGTAGTAGACTTTGAGCTCACTCTGATGTCCAGCGGTAGTAGACTTTGAGCTCACTCTGATGTCCAGCGATAGTAGACTTTGAGCTCACTCTGATGTCCAGCGATAGTAGACTTTGAGCTCACTCTGATGTCCAGCGGTAGTAGACTTTCAGCTCACTCTGATGTCCAGCGGTAGTAGACTTTCAGCTCACTCTGATGTCCAGCGATAGTAGACTTTGAGCTCACTCTGATGTCCAGCGGTAGTAGACTTTCAGCTCACTCTGATGTCCAGCGATAGTAGACTTTCAGCTCACTCTAATGTCCAGCGATAGTAGACTTTGAGCTCACTCTGATGTCCAGCGGTAGTAGACTTTCAGCTCACTCTGATGTCCAGCGGTAGTAGACTTTGAGCTCACTCTGATGTCCAGCGGTAGTAGACTTTGAGCTCACTCTGATGTCCAGCGGTAGTAGACTTTGAGCTCACTCTGATGTCCAGCGGTAGTAGACTTTGAGCTCACTCTGATGTCCAGCGGTAGTAGACTTTGAGCTCACTCTGATGTCCAGCGGTAGTAGACTTTGAGCTCACTCTGATGTCCAGCGGTAGTAGACTTTGAGCTCACTCTGATGTCCAGCGGTAGTAGACTTTGAGCTCACTCTGATGTCCAGCGGTAGTAGACTTTCAGCTCACTCTGATGTCCAGCGATAGTAGACTTTCAGCTCACTCTGATGTCCAGCGGTAGTAGACTCTGAGCTCACTCTGATGTCCAGCGATAGTAGACTTTGAGCTCACTCTGATGTCCAGCGGTAGTAGACTTTCAGCTCACTCTGATGTCCAGCGATAGTATGACAATCTCCCTCTAGGAGGGTGGAAAGAGGAATGGAAAATAAACAGCGCTCTACGCGATCGCAGGAACGACCATCTCTCAAGATCTGATCAAGTAGATATAGCTACTGCAGGGTCTATATCATAGGGAGCCGCGATAGCTCAGTGGTTAGTGAACGGGACTGCAAAGGACAAGGGGTAGGGTTCGATCCAAATCGACGGCTTCCGGATTCACCCAGCCTTTAATGGGTACCGGATTTTTTTCTGGGAAAGTGAAGCGGCACGGGTGTAATACCGACCACATTACCCCAAAAATCATGTGCCGAAGGTCTGTAAAATGTATGGTCACTAACACCATATTCCCTATACGCCACTTGGCGTGACGGAGGTACTTGTTTAATTAGGGTCTATATCATGACAACTCACAGAGGTTGTTAACAGTGTCCAGGTGACAGTTGCTGTCTGTGCGCAATCAACGATTGTAAATTTAAAGAATGTAACGGTTGCTTCCCCTGCCTTGCTAGGTGTGTGAGGAATATGGTGTTAGTGACCGCATTTGTCTATGACCACAGCACATTTGTAGGTGATTTGGTCGGTATCACGTCAGACTGCTTTTAAATCATAGAAATATCTCTATTTTACTCATTTTTAGAGGCTGGATGGACTCCAGAGCCTGTCATTTAAAAAACAAATCCGCCACTTGTGAGAAATAAACGCGGACCATTCTGACCAATGCGAGTGCATTAACTACTCTGCCACCTAAGGTCGTTTAACAAATGTACTAAATTGTAAATATTTACAGGGATTACGGCAAAGAAATGCAAAGAAATGCAAATGAATGCATAAAAATGCGAAGTTGTTGTTTCCTTTTCATTTTGACCTCGGCCTGACACACAGGATAGACATTTTTATTTTCTTTAACATATTTCGATTATTTTTGTTTTGGATGTTTCGTTATTAGTTTTACTTACATATCCGTGTGTGTGTTTTTTTGTTTGTTCCTGCTGAAGGCATAATGGGCCGAAACGTCGTTTAATCTGTGTCGTTCACTAATCACGTAAAGCTTCTAACATACCATTTTTTTCTATTTTTTGAATTTTTCCTGTAAATATTTACAATAGGAAAACTATCTATTCAACAAACATTAGGAAGTTTCTAGAAATCAATTTATTTTTGTGCATCAAAAAATTATCAGATCATCATTTTAATAGTCAGAAAGTTTAATCTATTAACTTTTTTGTTACTTGGGCGACGATTTCTTTTACGCCAGCTGGACATCTGTTGAGATCATCAGAGCACCCTGAAATTGATAATGACATTTATCACTGCATCTGGATAATAAAATAAATTGATAATGACATTTATCACTGCATCTGGATAATAAAATAAATTGATAATGACATTTATCACTGCATCTGGATAATAAAAAAAATTGATAATGACATTTATCACTGCATCTGGATAATAAAATAAATTGATAATGACATTTATCACTGCATCTGGATAATAAAAAATTGATAATGACATTTATTACTGCATCTGGATAATAAAATAAATTGATAATGACATTTATTACTGCATCTGGATAATAAAAAAATTGATAATGACATTTATTACTGCATCTGGATAATAAAAAAAATTGATAATGACATTTATTACTGCATCTGGATAATAAAAAAAATTGATAATGACATTTATCACTGCATCTGGATAATAAAAAAATTGATAATGACATTTATCACTGCATCTGGATAATAAAAAAATTGATAATGACATTTATCACTGCATCTGGATAATAAAAAAAATTGATAATGACATTTATCACTGCATCTGGATAATAAAAAAAATTGATAATGACATTTATCACTGCATCTGGATAATAAAAAAATTGATAATGACATTTATCACTGCATCTGGATAATAAAAAAATTGATAATGACATTTATCACTGCATCTGGATAATAAAAAAAATTGATAATGACATTTATCACTGCATCTGGATAATAAAAAAATCCATACCGTTCCGTTTATAAAATTAAAACTGTGTGAGGAAAAGTTCGTGGCAAGGCGCTGTGCCACTGAGTACGGGTTCGATCCTGCCTTGGTCCATATTTTTTTCTGTTGTTGATTATTTGTCATTTTTCCGAGTGCTGTAAACATACCTCTTCCTCTGAATTGATTCAAAGTTCATCTTTATCTCTGTAGTTATGTTCTGTTGATTAAATGGTTATATCTAATTCTAGTGAATGTCACTTCCATCCCCGATACACGGGAACACGTGAATAGTATCACCAAGGTCTTCACTATTGGTGGTTTATGAACTCTGCTCGAACTAAACTGATTCATTTCAGAATAAACTTGTTATTATATCATTTTAATTCATATTATTTCCATCTTCAGTTAAAATAGGTTTAAAAAATACGGATTACTTTGATTGATGTCTGAAAATATAAACCGACAAATAAAAATGATAACAAAACTAATTTCTTAGCATTATATAATGATAAAATATATTATATATATATATATATATATATATATATATATATATATATATAATCTCTTGTATAATGCTAAAAACTGACCAATAATCTTAATTCCATGGTAAATTGGACAGCTAGTGCTATTTTTCACTAAATTATCATGAAATGTAAGTTTATATTAGTTGTTTGATTTTTACATCAAGAAAAAGGCAAGCGAAACTTACTGGCACCACATTCAGGTTGGTGTTGTAGAACTTGACACATCCTGTGACAGGTATATCTATTCCTATTTGGCCTAAAGCTGCAAATAAAATGTGGAACAAGGAAAATCCGAAATTGTCAAATGTACAAAGGTTTCACTGTATATTTTCGTTGTCATTTTTAAAATTAATTAATTAATTTCTTAATTAATTTTTTTTTTTACGTTCGCCAGCTCTTACCTCTGACGAAGTCCCTAGAGACTAGGAACTGAATTTTACGTGTTAATAAATTTTTCACTGGCAACCGTGTGCACAGGGGTCCCTCGCCGGATGGGCAGATAATTCCGACTTCGGAGGTACTCATATTTTTTCCCACCGATGAGTAATTAACGTTTCAAGCCCGGCCTCGCTGCTGAGACCAGGGGTGGTTGTTGGGGTGAGAAATCATAAATAAAAATCCCAACCAGTCTAGCCGGGATTTGAACTCACAACCTCTCTGTCTCGAGGCCGACGTCTTGTCTCGAGACCAACTAGTCCCCCCGTTGTCATCTAAGTTAGCTTTTTCACTCTGATTTTGCTTGTGACAACGTTCTGTAATTTAAACTTCAATTTTGTATGTTGTAGATGTACATAATGGGTCTCGTAAGGCACAAGATACTAATTAAGGAAATGTTACTTGCAGATGATGGAATCCTGGTTACCCATAAAGAAAGTGAATAACAAACTGGAGGATGAGAATCAAATTTGACTACTTTGGCTATTGTTATTGTTATTGTTATTGGCTATGGAAGGCCTCGGTATCACAGCAAACGAATTAAAATCCATAATTCGACTACTTTGGATCCACCATTACTGATAATCTCTCACACAAATGTAGAAATGAAAAAAATGAAATGGTATGGCCGTAACTTTTTTCGAGAAATCACAAAGAGTGTGGAATAACAAAGAAATCAGATTACTAAAACAAGAGTAACTGTAAATAAAACCAAGAAAATGTCCATTGACAAAGCAAAAATACAACCCAAAATCATCATCATCATCATTGAGTGCCGTCTCCGCATCGAAGGTTGGCTACCATGGAGCGCCATTCCACTCTGTCTCTTGCTTTGATGGTGCAGATTGTAATAGGCTGACCTGTCCATCTTGTCATGTTACTTGTCCATGGTAGTCTTGGTCTGCCTCTGCTTCTTTTACCTTTTATTTTCCCTTCCACTATTACTTTTATTAGGCTGTTATGTCTGTTAACATGCCCCCAAAAAAATCATTTGTCTTGTTCTAATTGTGTTTAGTAGTTCTCTTTTCATTTTTAAGTGTTTTAAGACTTCATCGTTTGTTTTCCTTTCTTTCCATCCAATTCTATCTATTCTTCTATAAATCCACATTTCAAAGGCTTCAATTTTCTGTTCCGTTTTCTGGTCTAATGTCCATGTTTCTGCACCATACGTGAATATTGAGAATATGTAACATTTTGCTATTCTTAGTTTTAGCCCTGGTGTTATTTGTTTTGATGTTAGTATATTTTATTGCATGGCATTAAAACTACTTTTGCCATACCAATTCTTTTGTTTATTTTAGTCTTAC